>JAQMYL010000039.1:8019408-8029727 GCA_030014365.1 Clarias pachynema | reverse complement strand
TCCTATTACCATCTCAGGGAGTTTTTCCTTGCCACTGTCGCCCTCGGCTTGCTCACCAGGGACTATCTGACCATTTGATTCATACACATTCACATCCCATACAAACTTAAATAATTCTTTTGATTGTGTAAAGCTGCTTCGCGACAATAACAGTTGTTAAAAGCGCTTTACAAATACAATTGAATTGAATTGAAGTTCTTCATCCACTTTGATGATGCTTCCATTCCATACTCTACCGTTTACTCTCAGAGTCGTAGTGATGAGTCCATGTCTCGTCACCAGTAACTTTCCCCTTCCTTAGAGTATCAAGTCCAAAATTTGTTTTCAGATCTCTAAACCCTTCCGTTTATTCTCTTTTGTGAGTTGTTTTGGCACCAGGTACACCTCAGATCATAAAAAAACAGAATTACTGCATGTTGCTCTTCTTTCAAGCAAATCACAATTGGTGCATCTATTTTCGCTCGCACCGCAGGTTTAAATGAGTTGATGTCATACGTTCACACCTGCACAGCAGTGACTCTGGAGACAGGAGACAATAATTTTTGCGAGTTCAGAATTTCCCAATCCCTTATGTGTCTGAAGCTCCTTATAACAACTTAAACTGCCAAAAGAGTGTTATCTGAATGATTTTGGGTTATATTCAACTCTTTCAATGTTAGAGATGGTGTCGCATATCTCTTTGTTCAGGTACTGTTGAATAGAGGCTTGATGAGATTTTCGGAAATTTTCATTTAAGAAACTGTAAATAACTCTATAAAACCACAATTAAAGTAGGCAGGCTATCAATCACGTACACTTTGTCTTACTACTCTCTTGTAGAAAAAAAAAAGAAAAAAAAAAAGAGTGATTTACATAAGCTTACTCAAGGTCGATGATGATAGGGATTTTTTTTTTGTACTGTACATGGTTATTGTTTGTCAGAGAACAAGCTCATATTACTGAATTTTTTGCTCTAACGGCCTGAAAAATTACATTCTTACAATTAAATACAGTGATATTTTTTATGCCCTGGTTGCTGTGCAAAATCTCGCTGGTATATTATGTTTTGATTAACATACCAAAGTGTTATCAAGCCTTTAGGAAAACTTTCCCGACTGCAGTAATGAAAAACCAACAGAACTTTTGATTTGTTCGTGTATATCAAGTGCACGAGTTAAATAAGCCTTGATGGTCCCGTGATCATCACCTCTTATGTTGTTATTTCACAAACGCTTTTTAATCAAGTCTCTTTCAGCTCCACTGGGCCTAAGGTCTCTGTTAGTTTGTTATGTGGTTTGTAATTGAATTTTCGCCGCCCTTGATTCTGCTGATGGTGCCCTGTGCGAAGGCCACAGCTCTTGGAGGGGAGGGGAAATAAAAAAAAGTGGAGAAAAGAAAAGTGGCCTTTCAGATGAGAGATTACGAGGAGAGAGGATGTGATTAATGGCTACTAAGTGAGAGGAAGAGAGTAAAAGAAAATAGCCACCTCTCATCCTCATCATGTGCTTGTAGTATCGGATTCATTAGATCTGTCTCTTATCAGTACAGGACAGAGCACTGGAACCTGATTCCCCATACGAGCTCTCTGTCTCTCACTCTCTCTCACTCTCTCTCACCCTCTCTCACTCTCTCTCTCTCGCTCTCTCTCTCTCTCCCGGGGCTTTTGGAGCAGGTGTCGGAAATGTGAGCAGACTGTGGACGTGGCCATGCATTTCTTATTCTCTGGAGTCATATTATTATAAACATGTGGCACTGAATTGCGTACCACAGTCTAAGCCAACGCAGCAAAAAAAAAAAAAAAAGATATGAAATAATGAAATGGACTTTAACATGTGGATAGTGTTGATTTCCCTTCAGGGTAGGGTTAAGGTTGGGATTTTTGGTGCAGAGCTTCATTAAAAGGTGTTACAACCAGAAACAAATGACGGATTCTCTGGTTTCCTCAAACTCTCTGAAACCTGATCATTAGCTGGATTGAGTGCTGTAAATTGCCTCTAGGTGTGGACGAGGCTGTGGATGTGTGTGAATGTGTGTGTTTGTGTGTGTGTTGCAAAGTCCTGGCTTTCTGTCTTGCATCCAGTGTTTTAAGGATTGGAAGGAATGTTATTATACCTCTTCTGCATACATGATCTCACACCGTTGGCCGAGTGTTGATGTGATGGATGAATGGATACTTTATCGATCCTGAAGAAAATTTCAAACATCCAGTAGCAAGGATAGTAACACAGTAGGCATACAGTCACAATTGCAAATCTCTACTCATGTACAGTGTAAAGTCAACCAAAAAAGAAAAAATAAATAAGTATGCATGTGAGAGATGGCCCATGCTTTAATAGAAATGTTGTTGGTCTTTCGGCTGCTCCCGGCAAGAGGTCGCCACAGCGGACCATCCGATCCGCACATACAAGCTTGGCACAGGTTTTACGCCGGATGCCCTTCCTGATGCAACCCTCCCATTTTATCCGGGCTTGAGACCGGCATTGCTTCCAGCGGCTGGGGTTTGGGCACTGGCTGGGACTCGAACCCGGGCTTTTCACAAGGCAGGTGAAACGTCTACCACTGAGCCACCATTGCCCCCATGCTTTAATAGAATGATTAAGAGAAAATAAAATATATGTGGAAAATGCGACGAATATGTTCAAATATTGGCAGTAATGTAAACGTAAATAAGAATGAATATTGGCAGTGGACAGAATAGTGCAAATTAAGATGTGCAGCTGAGTTATAGTCAATAAAAGTGACAGTAGTGCAAAAAGTGAGTGTGCAAGACTGGGGTAATGAAAGTCAATGCAGATTAGGGTATGATGAAATATGACTGAAAAGTGAGTCTGTTACGAAGGAGAGCTCCATGTCTAACCATAGATGAGTAGATGCTGAGGTTCCATCACGACCAAGAATCCCAGTCACGTCCCCAGGCACCGTAAAGAGGTGTTAAACCAGCATATGGCTCTGGGAACAAAGGATTTCCCGAGTCTGTCAGTAGAGCTGCTCTGTGAAAGAAAAGTCTGTCACTGTACATGCTCTTCTTCTTGGCAAAAGCCTCCATATAGTGGGTGACTGCCAGGGGACACGGAGAATGCCAGCCCATACAACCAGAGAGACCACAACCAGTTCGGTTTCCCTGGACTCTCAGCCATGGAGTCCCGTGGTATATTACGGAGATTTGAGCTCGTGACCTACTGTATAGATGACATGGTAAAAGCGTTTCCGTTCTCCACATTAAACATAAAGAAGCCAAAAACAAAACACGATGGCTGAAAACGTACTTGCAGGCCGTGTCGCCAGTAAAAAAAAAAAAGCTGTCCCTCATTAAAAAAAAATCAATTATTCTCTCCTTTCCTTCGTCTGCCTGCCAGGCATGAACGTACCAGAGTGCACGTGATGACATCAGACCCATCATACATCGGTGAACATTTCACAAGCACTCTTCTTATTGAACGCAGCCCCAACGTTGTATCACACGCACTCCGGTATTCTCGTGCTCTGTCCACAGTGAACATACTCGGATGGCGACAAACCAACAGGAGTGATCGATTTAACACTTCATTTGCTGGTATTTTTCATAATATTAAGCATTTCCATTTCCTTTTTTAAATCTTGGCAGCTTTCAAAAGTTTCAATTATTTGTCACATTTGCCTTATAGTACAGTGATTTAGCTAACGTCAGTCAAGGAACATCGACAAATGACACGAAAACTAAATGTCCAAATAAAAAATCTCTCGTGTCCGTTCAAACCTGCCTTCTCTGCCTTCGATACAAAGACTGAGTTGTTTCAGTCGGGTGTTCAGTCATCATTGTTAGGTAACACAAGCAAAGTGCAGCTCAGGAAGTTCTTGTACTTATGGCTCTATTTTAAAACAGCACGGCTACATGAGTTCACCTGGTTATGTAAAAAAAAAAGGTTAAATTTTTGGCTCATGAAAAGACTTTATTTGGCTCCTTAATATTTTGAGTTCAGGATCCAAAGTCTTCTAAAGATGTATGTTTCTGAAGAGTCCTGTCTTATATAAAATGTTCCTTTGTTAGTCAGAAACACAGTAATGAAATGGCAGAAGAACAAACCCTGGCCAAATGTGCACAGAAATCACAATTATATGATTGGATAATTATATAAATATCACATCTACATATTTATTTGTCACATCTTCACATTTAGTTTTCTCTTGTTGTTTATTAGCGCAGTCATTGCTTTATAATTAGTCACTATCGTTATTTCCACATAGCAGCCAAACATGGAGCAGTTACAGAATAGAAGGCTGATTGTCTGCCAGTGGGAGATGAGCATTTCTGGCAAAGTGACACTACACGCTCGGAGAAAAGATTCCATGTTGTCCTCTTCTGCAAATAAAACACGAAAATACCTCAACACTCTCAACTACAGGAGAGAGAGAGAGAGAGAGAGAGAGTGATGAGCGAGCAAGCGAGAGCGCATATAAGAGCTGTGTGGAGGAGGAAGAGCAAGCGGGTGGCTTTTGCCCTGTTCTCTCTCTCATACCTCAGATCCAGCAGGCAGCGATTCAGTGATGTTATTGCACCCCTGCTCTCTACCTGCACCCAAACCTCCAAAAACCTTCGCTTCTGTTCTTCTGCGTTACACAACACTGCTATTTTTAACGCCTCAACTAAATCTCTGCTTTGGTTGTTGGTTGTTTTTTTTTTGTTGTTGTTTTTTTGTTGTTGCTGGGAGAATGATGCTTGGTAAAAAAAAAAAAAAAAAACAGGCAGAAATCAGAAATGATTGATTTTACACATGCAGTGACACGGTGGCTCAGTGCTTAGCATTGTCGCCTTGCACCTCCAGGGGCTGGGTTCGATTCCCAGCCAGGTTTGATTCCTGTGGTCGTGGAGTTTGCATGTTCTCCGTGTACTTGGTGGGTTTCCTCCTTGGTGGGGTTTCTTCCCACGGTCCAAAGACATGCAGATTAGGCTACTTGCCGTTTCCAAATTACTCGTCATAGGTGTGTGTGCCCCGCGATAGATTGACACCCCATCCAGGCTGTACTTCGCCTCGTAACCAAAGTCTCCAGGGATAGGCTTCAGGCCCCCTGCAACCCTGTATACAAGATTAAGCGGTATAGACGATGAGTGAGTGAGTGATTCTCTCACACACACACACACACACACACACGAAAAGAATTGGTTGTGTATGTGGTCCAAGTGTGTGTTTTTTTAATTGTATTTCTTTTATTTCCTTGACATAATAATAAGTCAAAGATAAAAATCACGCGGGTGATGTACAGTATTATTTTTCTTCTTCTGTTCGGGAGGTGGATTGTGGGTGGATTATATATACATGACTTTCTTGAGTGTTTATCTGCTAGTGTGTTTTTCACTTTCAGCCTTTTTTGTTGGTGTTGTTTTCATGATTTGGTTTTGTGCGTTATATAAATATAAAAAACTCTGCACTGCCTTTTGCTCTAAATTAGTTTGCACCACTTCCCTCGCACTAGTGTTCACGCTACTAGCGGCGAGGAAAGTGACGATTCGTTGTCTATGGACTGCACAAGCACAACGCAGGACCCTGATTTCAGCAACATTGGCACACGACAAAGTGACAACAAGACAAGCCATTTGTTTAAGGCTCTCGATATTGAATAGCGACTTTAACATCCTGACATGCAGGTTCGACTTGTGCACATCATCACAGTGCCTGATTACTGTGAAGTTGCTGCCTTCAAACAGGAAGATGTTTGGCAAAAAGATTATACTGTCCTCATATTGGATCATACAAGGATATACAGTACCAGTCAAAAGTCTGGACACACCTTTTAATTGTTTGGTGATATTATTTTCTTCATTCTGGAACAATACTGGGGATTTCCAAACCATGAAGTGGCACAAGGTAATTAATTAACATAACAAAAGCAGTCAGGTGTTATTTTAGCTGTTCTGGAACAGTTCTCGCAAGAACCGTATTGTCAATTGCATTTGCAAAAAACATCAAAGTTTGTCCAAACTTCACATCAAGGTGTGTGAAGGCACCGGTACTACGTATATACACTTGTATGATCAAGCATAATGATGAATCTGGCTCTCATGAAGACCATCCCAGGAAAGCAAGACCAAATCTTAGCTCTGCTGCAGAGAAGTTCATTTAGAGTTACCAGCCTCAGAATTCACTGTGTAACAAACAGCACCTCAGATTAGAGGCGTTATGAAGACTTTACAGAGCATAAGTAGCAGATAGATCGCAATATCGACTGTTCAAAGGAGATCAATGCCTCCAGGAGCATTATTAGGGGCCATGACTGACCCTGTGCTCTGACCCCAGCTTCCTAACTGGGATATGTGAAAAAAAATAATTTCACTGTGCTGTAAGGTACATGTGACAAATAATATTAATAACTGTTTTACAGTGTAGAAAAACAATGGAATTAGAAGGTGCGTCCAAACTTTTGACTGGTGTATAAACCATGTACAGTAGTTGAGAGAAAATGTCATGTTTTTTTTTTTACAAGGGTCTCAGTTAGATACAGTTAGAAAGAAATAATCATATAAAATTGATTAAAATTAACGAGATTTATTATTCTGATGCAACAAAGTGCAGCGCAGTGTTCGTATCAGCGAGCGTGGTCATTAAAACGAGTGCACGATTCTGTACCTCTAATCACAGGTAAAATGTAGACCCTGACAAGTGTCGGTGCTTCAGTGCTCAAAGAAATCCGTTGCTTCTCTGCATGCCGACTTTACTGCTCCACACACATGAATTTTTAATGACCAAGCTTGCTGATGCTATCTGTCTTCTAGCTTTGTGAATCGTAGATACGCTGCTGATTTGATTAGATTTTTGGCCATTGCGATTTTTGATGCAAGATATAAAAATAAAGAAGGTTCTTAGTGCGCAGCAGTAAATTGTATGTTGTTTTTGTTGTTTTTTCACACTTGTCCCATTAGGGGATCTGTATCAAACAGCTGTTTCTTACAAGTAGTAAATCTAGTATTTAATCAATATTAAAATGCAGTACATATATATGTGTGTTTTTATATATTATATATATAATTTTTATTTCTCTATAAGTCTTCTGCTCCACACTCCAGTCCAGGAGGTGGTGGTATTGCAACTTAAACCAAGTAATATTTGCAGAAGATGCACATGGTTTGTTTTTTCTGTAAAAGCTGCTTTACTGTATATTTCTTTTAAGGAACCTGTCAATTTTTAACCATTTAATGGTTGTAAATAATTAATTTGTTGTCGTTGTTTTTTTTTAAAAAGCCTCAATAATTTTAAAAAGTGTGAACTTGATTCTGAAATGAAAACTTGTTTATGGATTCAAAATGAATTTAATTGACAAGCAAAATATCGATTCAACTGCGCAGCTCAATCTCTCCAATAAAGATCCAGTTTAAACACTTTGCAGAGGTTTGATCAGGCTTCCTGTGCTGAAGGAAGATGCTGTAGTTCCTCCTTTTGATATTGTGATGAAACAATAATTCAGTGCTGTCTATTTCGCTTTGTGATATATACTGTAACACAAACATATACTAGGCTTACAGCACGTAGTATCACACAGTATTCGATTGCATTATCCAACTAATTCCCAATACCTGGATGTGTTTGTATCCATAGCAACCACTCTGGAATTGTAATATTCGCTGGTCAGGACCAGTATCTCTCATTAATAGTGTGATTACCTCAGACCCTGTGGGAGACGACACAAAGGTTCATGATCCAAAAGGGAAAAACAAGGAACAATCCAATGTTAGTTGCTTTCTCAGATTAAGTATCTTTAATATTACAAATTCTCTTCGGATTGCATTTTCAACAGACATCATTCAAAAGTCTGTAAAAGAACCGGACACGGACGAGCTTTTTTCAAGGTTTGCTCATCAAGTTGCGGTTATTATTAGTAGCGGTTGCATCAGGCTGTGTTTTAAATCATTTGCTGCAGTTCACAGCCTCACAGTTTAAGTGCCACTTAAGCTTCCATGACTACTTCTTGTTTCAGCCTGTACCCGTAGACCCCAATGCTCCAACCGCCAGTTAATCCATCAAGCACAGGAGAAGGAATGATTGCTCCGTGACACTAATTGTGCCTTCTTGCGACCGTGTCACGGCTCGCTTTCTCACAGCACTGACACCTGAGGTGTGACAGTTTGTTTTGGTCACTCTCGGCCCCTCGGCTAATGCGATCTATTGCTTAACATTGTTCTATTAACTATAAACATCCTTGCTGTTTCTTAGCACGCTAATGATGTTAAAGATTTGCTCACAAAAAAAAAAAAGAAGAAGCTGTAATGGATTGATTAAGGCCTTTAGGGGGTAAATCTGATGTTGTGGATTACCACCAACACATCTGTTAATCGTTACAACTTAGTGTTGCATAAGGAAGATATTTCGATATAATTTAGCCTTACAGTGTGACAGCACAGCTACTCATTCGATGGCTTGTTGCTGGGGTTTGCTTGCCTGAAGCACTTGATGAATGTGCTGTTCCTCTTCAGAGCTTATTTTCCCCGAATGCTTTTTAACCACTTCGAGCAGGCGTTTAAAGTGAAATCTGCTGTATAATTTTCAAATGATCTTCGCCGCACATTGATGAGCTTCTGTCCATGTTTAGATCTTCTGCTGATCAGAAAACACACCATAGCTTTTTATGATTTTTCAGCGACTGTTAAACAGTCATTTGCAACTTATTTTTTATAGAAAGGCACATCACAAGCCAGTGATTCTAAGCACTTCATAAAAAATTTACAGGGCGCCTTAATTAGTCTTTTGCTGGTTTCCTGGTTATTTTGGTATCGGACCTGCCTGTGATTTAGAAAATTTTATAGGAGTAAACCCACTAAGCATTGACCTTAGCAAGCATTTATTATCAGGCTGACTGTATTTACCTCATATTTGACAGGATGAAATAGATTATTAAAATTAGTTCTTATATCAGTTATATATAACTTGTCTTACAGTATATAACAGTTGTCATGCAATATTCTGCATCACTGTTTATTTTTTCTGCTTCAGAACCTAGAAAATCTAAATGTTTGTCTAAATGTTTCAATGCTTGCTGTAATTTTTTATGCCTGCTTAAAACTAAATTTTATCTAATTAAGTAGGATTTTTTTTTTTTATGGAGTTCTAAAAGTAACCAGCAGGGAAACTGATTAGATATTGGAATTGATCCAAGCAGAGTTAAGGTCGCAGTAAGGTCAGATGTCTAAAATCGTTTTTTCCTAAATAGTTTCTCTCTTTTTGTTTTTTTTCTTTTTGTTTAAGTATTATTTTATTAGGATGGGACTCACCAGTCACCTCCCAATAATATGATCCCAATAAAAAGATATCATGATACCTCGGAGTTAGGGATGTCCCGATACCGGTATCGGGTATCGGCCTCGATACCACATTTTCTAAAGTACTCGTACTCGTTAAAAGTCCCCCGATACCGGGGACGATACCACGGTCTGAGAAATGTCTATTTTTGAGCGGCGTGTAAGGGGTTAATCACAGGCGCCGAGTGCTTAAAATTGCGATTCTGTAAGTATTGTGATTTTATAAATATCCAATTCGATATTACATTTTCCCGTGATTTTGTTACAGTTTTAAACCTTTTAAAAAATGTTTAATGATCAAATATAAGAGTTTAACATTTTAACTGAGCAGCACATATCTCTGTCATCTGCCATAATTATTATTTCTATATAAAATTATTTCTATATAAAAATGGCGACATTTTACCACCTCAAATGCCTCCAGAGTTTCAAAACTCAACTTGCCAGTGAGCGTGCCGGGTGAGTGACTGCAGGCATGCCGGACACACTCGCCATTTTCAACTAATTCACTTGTGGTGTTTTGAGACTTGGGTAAGTGTGTGTAATAAGTGGGTATGAGACTAATTTGCTCACAAAATTTGAAGAAAAAGGCAGATTAAAGGTGTTTAATGTGCATGATTTTATATAATGCTCTGCCCTAAAAACTGCATTATATGATGCACCATTCTGAAGCTTCTGCACTCAGTTATACTGTACTGTATCTGAGGCTGATCGGCCGATCACCAGTCATGGCCTTTCAAACTAAAAACCAGACCAAGACATCCCTATCTCACTATCACACAGGCGCCTGGTAGTACATCAGCATCAAGAATGACTTTTTGACTATTTCTCAATGCTGTAAGTATCACGAGTTTAGAAATATCCTGATTTGGTATTATTATTTTTTATTTTGTTATAGTTGTAAACAAACTTGTAGGATCCTGTATAATCCTGTAGGATTCTAGAGGAACTGCGACATTTTACCTTAAATTTAAACATATATATATATATATATATATATATATATATATATATATCAGTGCTTGACATTGGAACCCGCCCACCCGCCAATTGCGCGTACAATTCGGCTGTGGCG
>JAQMYL010000039.1:7984431-8000690 GCA_030014365.1 Clarias pachynema | reverse complement strand
AAAGCTATCAAATATTCATATTTATATTTATCTCTTCACAGTTACATATATGAAAAATAGTTAATTTTAAATATAATGATATTAATGCTGGGTATAAATTGTAATAAAAGAAACATACAGGAGAAAACTAAGCTGATTGGAACCGACACCTCCAGACTCACTCTCACTCATCATTCTATACCACTTAATCCTGTATTGAGGGTCGCGGGCCTATCCCAGGAGACTTGGGGCATGAGGCAGGGTACTGTATACCCTGGACAGGGTGCCAATCCATCTGCAGGTTTTTGAACTGTGGGAGGAAACCAGAGTACCCGGAGGAAACCCACCAAGCATGGGGAGAACATACAAACTCCATGCACACAGAAACAGGAATTGAGCCTGGCCAGGAATCGAACCCAGACCCTGGAGGTGCAAGGCAGCAGTGCTAAGCACTACACCACCGTGCCGCCTAGCTCCAGACTCCAAAAATAATAATAACAGGTACAACTATAGCTTTGGAACTGTTGTTTTCTGTGGCTGGTGAAAACCCTTTGGGAATATTCTTTTATGGTCCAAAGTGTGTGTTAGTGTTGTCTCTTGTCAGTCATTTTATAGGCGCTGTTTTGAATTTCCTGAGCATCCCTTCACTCTGCCACAACTCACCCCTGGGGGAGAAAGTGTCCCTAGGAAACTATTTAAGAGCGATTAAAGGAATAAAGTCAGAGTAAATGCTGGCAGTCCCTTTTCATAATGGAGTATTTATTTCAGGTTTAGGGGATGCAAGATCTGGGCTGTTTAAATGGCCATCATGAATCGTGCCTTTTTTTTTTTTTTTTTTCCATTAGAAAAGTAGTGAAGTGACCATCCTCAAAATCTGTACAGGATGAATTTTGATGTTTTTTTTTTGTTTTTTTTTCAAGCAGGTGTCTGTTTGCGCCTGAGTCATGAGTTATGAATGTCCTGGCTAATGCTGCCTCTAGTTAGCATGCTAAGCCTAGTTGAACCAACAGAGGTTCAGGATGCACATGGAGATTCATAGATGGGTGTATCTTGATATATTTTGACAAATCCTGACTAATGCTGTTTTACTGTTTACAAAACCAAACATACTGAGCATAGTGCTTTTCAGTGTATACACATTGCTAAAACTTTTTCCCATTAGGGGTCACAGCAGTGGAAATTCCTTTGTTCACATTTAATTTGGTGCAGGTTTTACACCACAGCACTCCCAGTGCACTAACTTGCACAACCCCAGTGGCTGGGTGTATTGATTTGGAACTGAACCCAGGCATATGGTCAAGCACTGATCCACCAATGCACAGTTTACATAGTGCTAAATATTTAGAATAATTTACCAATCAGCACAAAATGTACGAATTATTTTGTATAGCTGATTGCAAATTCTTGTATTGTTATTTTGTCTGTGTTTAACGAAGCCTTCTGTGGATATATATTGTATTTTTTTATTTGCTATATGTTTTTTCCAATATTAAAGATTAATGTACCATTAATGGCATAATAACTTTTTTATACTGTTTTGAATTTCTATTGGTTTAGCCTTTTTTACACAGTCAAGTGTCACACGTAAAATTACAAGACTCGCATACAACTGAATAAATACCAGATATCTATATAAAGTTGGGAAGCCTTATTTATTAAAAAGCACCAAAAGTAAGTTAGACCTCACTGAGTTAAAATTCTGTGAATCTATGACATTGTACCGAAGCTTATCTAAGAAACTAATCATATGGACATACACCGATCAGCCATAATATTAAAAATACCCACAGTATGTTTGGGTTCTCCTTGTGCCACCAGAGTGGTTCTGGCCCTTCGGGGTGTGGTGTCTGGCACCAGGACGTTGGCGTGGATCATTTGGGTGAGGTGGGTTGTGGGTAGGGCTACTATGGATAGGACTTGCCTGTCCGGCACATCCCATTGGTGCTTGATCGGATAAGAATCTGGTGAGTTTGGAGGTAGCCTCGGGCTCTTTCCTGGGGTGCACTGGTGTCCTGGTGCCTTTGTGTTGTGGCTAGCATTAACCTTTTCAGCGATCTGTGCTGCCTTGGTTTTTCTGTGGAATTGGACAGGTCAGACTAGACTTTGGTCCAGGCATGGGTGAGCCTTGGGTGCCAATGCTCCAGTTTACTGGTATATAGCTGGTAATCACTGTTGTTTAATTTGCCTGGTGGTGGTGTTCATGTTTTGGCGGATTGGAATAGATGTTAGTCTTGATTTTATTAGATATAGCATGAAAAAAAGCTGGAAGCTCACTCTAATATACTCCAAGGTATTCCTCCTCCCTTCTCACTTTATCATCCCCTTTTTGTTTGTAGACCCTTTCATACTTTCTCATGCCACAGATTCATGTCGCCATTAAAAAAAAAAAAAAAAACATGAGTAGCCTTGGCAACAACTGAACAGCATTTGACCACGCTTGTTGCTTAAATTCTTCTTTGTGAAAAGATTATGGAAGAAGCCTTGCTACAGACATGAAAAACATTTGCTGCTGAATTCATTCCCGTGGCAGCCATGGACACCATTTGGCTATTATGTGACTGGAGAATAAGGAAAAAAACAGCATTTGTCAATTATGTCTGGATAACAAGAAAAAAAAAAAACATGACTTTACGTTTGAGGGACAAAGTGTGAACATTCTGTTTGCTTTCAGTTCACGACTTCTTGCGTCATGCTTTTTAACTAGAATAGATCGAGACAAGGGTTTTGAGACTTTTTTTCCCCCTCTTACATCTTGTGTGTCATTGCCTTGTCAAGAAGAACAGGTTTTTGGCTGAGTTAAGAAATAGCTCGATTTCAAGTGCGGTTCGAAAAACTTCATCCATTTATTGAAGTCATTGTTTTGTCTCAGTAGAATTCTTGCCTTACACGATGCATGCATTTACAGACACTGGTGGTAAAGAGGTTGCTTTTGAAAACACAAGCATATCACAATGCATTTACAGTTATTTATACAAATGAAGCTTTAGCTAATTAGGCATGCATACATTTGCATATGTTATTGCCCCAACAATAGTCTTTTGATGTTATTAGAAATGAATGTCCTTCTAATCAGGGATAGGCGTGAAAAAGATTTTTTAAAACAAGGAAAAAAGGTCAAAATTTGAGATAATGTGTTGGTTGTGAGTAGGGGGGAAAAAGTAAAATACACATTTTTCTGATTACATTATATTTTTTCATTATTATGGTTTAAGACTGTAAAGATTTTTTTTTTTTTTGCATGACTCTTTATAAGCTCTTTATATGACTAAATTGCCTCTTTTATGTTAAGCCTGATCTGCCTAAGTCTGGAAAAACTAGTGACTCTGCTGTGTCCACTGTAAATCAATGCAGAGTTCTATTGACTCATCTTCTTTATCCTATGACGAAACCTTTCTCTCCTGATGAGAGTGGTTGCTTCCAGGATAATTCCTTCCTCATCCAAAGGGCACAAAGATCCCTTTTTCGACTGGTATGGATGCAAATGGAAATGGTGTAAATTATATGCTAGGGCCTTCAATTCATTAGAGCTGTCAGTCATACAGTAGCTTGATTGTAGTAAATACATCAGTTTACTCCAGTTCAGTAGGTGGCAGTATTACTCAAAAGTTCACATAAGCTCAAAAGAAGTAGTAGTTATACTCTCGCAAAATATGAGTATTTGTGGCAAGCGATTTCTGTTTCTTTGCACAATCTATGGGGAATCTTGTCACTTTTAGAATAAAGTTATAAGGAGGAAATAGATTCTAAACAGAAAACTGCCCAAAAGGTAAAAACAACAACAACAACAAAGCTTAGAATAAATTGCATAATTAATTAAATAGCACAGCTCTACAAGTCGCCAGGCCTGAACCCAATTTACCAAATGACAAGTCTGGCAACTTGTATAGGCCCTGCTTTTATTAGCACCTGTTTAAAGCTGTTTTTTTTTCATGCCTTTGTGGTTATTGTGGGACCTTTAAAACTCTCAGGTTTTGCAACAGTGCCTGGTGCTGCTCTGGTGAACCCTGAATAATCAAGCTGGCAGCCAGTATAATTAAGTCACGTTGGTCTATTAAATTTTTTTTTCTTCTCCGAGTGAATATTGCTTCCTGTCTGGTCAGCTCTTGCTTTTCTATTGCATCAGAAAAGGAAAATGAAGTGAATCATTTTCTTCTGTTTTATTTGAATAATCATGCTCTTGCCATGATGAATGGTGTGCCCTTTAGGGCATCCCAAAATCTCCCGAGTTTACATCCATTCTGCAAGCCGAAAGTCGTAAAAACTCGGCTTACCGGATACGTTTGAATTCTCTCTCCGCGTTAATGCTCAAGTGGCTCGTGCAATTATGCATGCGTGGAAGCAAACTGCCTCACTTTGATCTTCTTCAGCTCAGGGTAGAAGGTAAGAAGTTACCTTTTTAATTATATCTTTGCAATTTATGGGGCTCTGAAATAGATTCATAATGGCTGTTATTATCCCCAGTGTTTCTGTCTTATTAACCTTAAAAATCGTATTAAAAATGCACATTTTGAATGTGTCATAAATATCCAGAGATCTATTAATGATGTGTCGAATGCAAATCGGAATGACCCTATTTTATAATGATTATTTAGCCTATTATGAATGTATCTCATTTTGCTTCGCTCAAGGACATGTTAGAAGAAGCACGGTGATATCAGGCACTGCTTGACTTATAACCCAATTTTTTTGGAGCTATGATGTTTAGATGCCTCATGGTTATGAGCTAGTAAGCTCATCTTCAGGGAAGTGGGAAACGGTTGTAATTAGGTGAAATGGGGCATCTCTTATCGTATCGTCTCCTTTATGATACTGGCTAAAACACAAAGAAAATTTGAAATTTAGAAAATTGACTCTCACTGTATGTTGGTGAACAACTGATATGATATGGTCCATAGCGCTGGTTGAGACTTTAAAAGAAAGCATTAACACATCTTGCCTTCTAGATGGAATAAGACAGCAGTGAGGTTACTGTATTGGAACATGTACAAACAGATCTGACAGTGGATTCTGTTATACTAATTGAATCCTAACCACTGCTGTCCAGGGAATTGTTTTGCTCCGTGTGACACGCTTTGAGCCAGAGGAGAATCAGGTGGATACTCAACCTAAATGAGAACGCAAATGAGAACACACATACACACAAAGACAAGGGAGTAATCAGATCCAGCTGAATCCTGGCTATAGACCAGCATGTTGCCCACGTCATCAGGCCATCAGGTGCACAGCACAAGCTCTCTTCCAGACTAATTATGCATTCCTTCTGCCTGGGCAGGCCTGCACATAGCTGCCTCATGCAAACCTCACAAAGGTCAAAAGTAAACATGTTTCATCTCACGTAAGGTGTCGGATGTACAGTTTGTTAAACACACCAGTTATCTTCCTCAGGAGTGTGTAATTGAGAAGTAAAAAAAAAAAAAAACAAGTTTGTTTTGACTGAGTAATTAATGCCTGAAGCTGCCAGTAGAGACTCTCTGACATGATGCCAGCTGGCTGATCTTGAAAACCTTGTGTGCACCTGGTGCCGAGCCCTGGGGTTCGGACTTTGAGGCTTTTGAAATAACCAAATTAATCATGCTGCATTATTAATACTGTATTTTTTTTTGGGGGGGGGTTTACTCGTATCTGTCAGGATGGTGTATGCATACATGTGTGTGGCTATAAAAGGTGACTGATGTTGATGTTGATGGTGTGCTTTCTAGCCAAAATAGTGAAGCTGGCCTAAGGACAGATCTAATTTATGACCTGACCAAAGGGCTCCTTTAGGGCATCTTGCATCGAGAGCGAGAGGAGTATTGTGTAAAGCAGATAAGCCATCCGATGCCTTATCCCTGGCTGAAGCTGTGAGATTGCCTGTCGCTTCTCCTCCAGCTGCTCCTGATCAGTGATGGATAAATTCATCCAGCTCTCAAAACATGCACTTTATCTTCAAGGAAGAGCAGGATACCCCTGAAAATGTGCTCCTGCACATGTGCAAGCCACACTGAACACCGCGTGAGCTATGATTAATTCGGCCGGTTTGCTGATCAGAGTATTATACTGTATGATGAATGTGATTTGTTGTAAGGAATCATTATGTGGTGTAAGGAGTTTATTTAATATTTTTGGAAGGACTCTTGCAATGTAAGCTTAAAAACACCATGTCTAGTGGTCTAGGGACATAAGTGTCTTTGACTTATTGCCTGTTTAAGGACCAATTGTTTATGTCTACCACAACATACAGGATAACAGGTATTGAATGTACATTTTGTCCCTTAAGTTTATTGTCCCAAAGTTTTGTCTTGGATGCAGCAGATATGGGTAAGCATAAGAATTTGATCGACTTTGACAAGGACCAATTTGTAATTTGTAATGGCTAGAGGACCGGGACAGAGCAAGTCCAAACTCCAGTATGATGCTTTGGGCAATGTTCCGCTGGGAAACCTTGCTTTCTGCCATTCATGTGGATGTTACTTGGACACATACAGTACCACCTACAGTACCTAAACATTGTTTCACACCCCTTCATGGAAATGGTATTCCCTCATGGCAGCGGCCTCTTTCAGCAGGATAATGCAGCCTGATACAATGCAAAAATGGTTCATGGATGGTTGTTGTAGTATGACGATGAGTTCAACATGGTGGCTCTGCCTCCACATTCTCCAGATCTCAATCCAATCAGTACCTGATGTATGGATGGAAAAATCTGTGTCCGATCCATAAAGGAACCACCTGGGAACTGTCTGCATGGTGCCAAATACACCAGCACACCTTTAGTGGTCTAATGGAGTCCGTGCCTTGACTGGTCTGGGCTGTTTTGGCAGCACAAAGGGGACCTACTAAATATCAGGTTATAATATTATGGCTGATTGGTGTAAATGGATAAAAATTGTGACATGTTGTGTAAAATTGCTGTAAAAGGTGTTGTAGGCCTGTTGTCTTTTACTCGAGGAAAAACACATGAAACATCAAGCTGTTATAAAAAAAAAAATAGTGGTTCTGACAAAAGTGGATTGTTTTCCAACAACAGCATGCCGCAGAGTGTGTTATTAAATAACCCCCACCAGTTTACCATCAAATACAGTTTTCAGTTAATATTTAATCTTATGGAATGTCTACAGAACGAGTGAGATCCTGTTATCACTTCCATTATAACTGGTATAAACCATAATTTCCTTATTTTTCTGTCTCTTGAAGTTGATGACACCTCAGTTTTACAGAATGCTTAACTAATTGGTTGTTTATTCAGTTTTTTTTTTTTAATAACATCATTCTGTTTTTTGTTACTTTATATTATTAGTCCTAGATTATTATTATTATTAGAGTGTCTGCCCTGTGCAATAGCTGTTACTATAGAAACAATAACCTATTATTATAAGTGCATTAATGTATCATTTACAGTGTTACAGCCAGACCTACTGTCAGAGTCATGCTGTTTTAGGAAAATAATCAGCACCTTCTGATTTGAGAATGTAACATTGGTTGCTCTGGAATGTTCCTTATGTGTGCTCTAAATACTGAGACTCAAAAAGTGGAAGTGGTTTTCTGGAAATGGAATACAAACCTTTTTCTGTCTGTCTTTCTTTCGTGCATTTCTGAGCATGTGTCCAGAGTGCAGTTATTACAGCTGATCATATTTTCACCAATCGTCAAGTAGAGCCACAGAGCAACACTCTCAGCTGGTGACAGATTGCTCTCTAGTGGTGATAAAAAGAGTGGCTGTATAGAATCTTGTATAAAATGCCACGCATAATGTCTTGTGCTCGAAGCCTTGATAGCATCACTTATCTCTACAGGGAGTCAGTTTCTACTTCTGCCCGCATGGTGGATATCAGATTTCATATGGCTGTTTGGGCTGTCTTCAGAGTGGAGCATATTTGGTTGCATTTCCATATTAATCTTGCTATCTTAATAAAATATACAGTACAGCAGATGAGATTATTGCTCGGGTAATATGCGGCATGCTCATGTTTAATGAATTGAGCATGAAAAAAAGTGATGATGATGATGTTGAGGTCATTTCCCTGCAAAAAATGTGACACCATTTGCTTTTATAGTCTCTGCATCCCTATTAAACTGTACCACTAAATTGTTTGGAGATAAACGTCAGATAACAGAAAAACAGTATTGTTACTAGGCCAACATTTAATAAACACATTATTTAACATTATTTTTTCTGTAAACATTTCATTGGTCTATTTACTTTTTATTGATATTACTCCTGATGATGAGTAATCAGGATAATTCAAGCTGAAATAGGTCTGCTATAAATTTATATTATCTGTACTATGGGGGTCATGGATGTCCCCTTACCCAGGTGATGAGCTAAATATCATTTTTTAGTATTTTTAAAAATGTTATCTTACAATAACATACTTAGTGATATGAGAATAAAGGTTATTTTCTAAAGGGATTTAAGGGTCACTGTTTCGTTGCTCTGCATCACCTTACAGTATGTCATTGAGCATTGCTATTATTATTATTATTATTATTATTATTATTATTATTATTATTATTATTTAGTATACAGTACTGTGCAAAAGTCTTGAGGCCCTCTTATTTCTTCATATTAAATTCAATTAAATGTTGTAGATTAACTTCAATAAATAGAAACAAATTTATTACTGTGACAGGATGCAATTTAAAAACCGGTCTCAGCAGCAATCTCATTTCCCCTCTCGTTTCTTCCAACCACTCAGGATTCAGCGTCACCACTATACTAATTACCGGCCTGATCATCTATAATCATCTGCACCTGTTTCTCACCGGTTCATGCCTTAAAGTTAGATGTTTGTTTGTTTTTTAATGTCTGAATGATTCATATAATAGGTCACTGGATCAAAAATGCGAGACAAAAAACCTTCCCTTCAGGAAGCCTGGATAACTACTCCTCAAGATTACATTAAAAATCTGGCTCTTTGGAAGCACAATATGAAGAAATGAGGGGTGGCTCAAGACATGTGGACAGTACAGTATACTACAATTACCACTCACGACGCAGCTACTCTGGGGCATCACTTGCCATCTGTCTATCCGTCCATCCATCCATTATCTCTACTGCGTCTCGTGCATAGGCACACCCTGGATGGGGTGCCAACCCTGTTCCCACACCTAATCGCACACCACAAGGCAATTCTGCAATGCCAGTCAACCTCCACTGTAGGAAACCCACCAAGCACAGGGAGAACATGATGCAACAGAACTAGCCACTTAGCAAAGTTTCTGCCTCCTACAGTATACTGTATCTACCGACACTGTCATTTCAATTAGAACTGAGCCTACCAGTTTCTACTAAACGTTGTGACAAAACACCAAGAAAGTGACACACACTCTCAGATCAGACTTGCTTTTAGGTTTTATACAGGTTTTGGTAGCCTGACTGTTTTACAAAAATGTATCAGGTTTAATGTAACAGTTTATTGAGATCAATGGCCAAAATACTACATTTTTGTGTGACTACATACAGTACTGTGTTTATACTGTACATTGCATCTTTAGATTCCGTATATATCAAAATTCCCTGACCTTTCTTTGACTAACCCTCTTACTAGTGCACTTTGTAATATCTTGTTGAGTTTCCCAGTACAAACATATTCTGTATTCCTCATATTACAGTACGTATGTATGAACTAGACCACTAGAGCGGCACTAAAAATGTATCCAGAAACTGGTCTACTCTGAGCTCACAGGTGGTTTGAAATCTATAATGACATATCGTCCAGCTGAAAGTGGCCCCGCCATCTCCGACTCACCCCCTGCAGAGGTAATTCAGGTTCTGTGAGCCTCAGGCATGAAGTACGATGGGCACTTCTATTAAAGAGTCTCCACTTGAAAGCTATCTGTCACAAGCTGGGAGTGTTTCTCTGTAGGGGTTCTTAAAGATTGTAATAACCTGAGTGCAATATAACAAAAAAACTCGTTTTCTATTTAAAGTTTTGAGCAATGTTTATTGGAAATTGCTGTTTATCACAGCGTTGAGTCCAGAACCTGTTGTCCGTAAACTGCGATGTGGATGATGCTTTGGAAATGTAGTTTAAGGCATGCTGTTGTAGTCTGTCTCTGTGCACTGCTCTACTGCTCTCTGGTGGTAATGTGGAGAAATGCATGTTCTGTGCAGATGATGGTGAAACTGAGATTGAAGTTTATTCTCTTCTCACGATTGAGATAGAACATCAACTGGGAAAATGCTAGGATGGTGCAAAATGAGCTCAAGGTTCAACTGCATTTTTATGATATAATGTATATTGAGTCTACAGACCTTTCATTGTTATAAAGATTAGGCATCGTCAGAAATGTGCAGATCTTGCAAAAGCATGACCTTATGGTAAATAGTGACTTTATAACCTGCCATCATGAATATAATGAGGGACGTTCAAGTCAAACCATGACTTTTGATGACATTTCTCATGAATTTACATTTACAGCATTTGGCAGACGCCCTTATCTAGAACGACTTACAATTTTTATCTCCTTATACATCTGAGACAGTTGAGGTTAAGACCCTTGCTCAAGGGCCCAAAAGTGGCAACTTGGTGGAGCTGGGGTTTGAACCTTCGCCACCCCCAACCCATATGTTGGGAATTAAGGCATAAATTCAATTGATATTTAAATAAGATTTTAAGCACAGTAAGGTGATGAGACTCACCCACAGTAAAACATTTGAATGATGCAAGGCTTTGTGTCCGTTAATGACGATCCTGGGCGATGGTGGTTCGGAGCCCACTGCAGTTATTCCCATGAACAAGTCAAACCCTTAATCCTTGAAAAAAAAAACAGATCAGAACAACAGAAATCAACTTTTCTCCAATAGAGATGTATCTGTCTGTGTGAACTGTACACACAATCATTCATGAACACCACTTGCACATTACAGGAACTCGGCTGGGAGTTATTGCTGCATCCCTCATTTACTCCTGACCTTGGAGTTTCCCAAGGTCCATGATCCCACTGCTTGCTTCGGGTAGGCAGTGGGATCATGGCTCAAGCATAGTAAGACAACGTTCTACCTTTGATGGTATGCAAGCTTTAGTGAAAAGCTGTGATGAGTGCATTAGTGTAGCAGGCGATTATATAGAGAAATAAAGGTAGTTTTAACTGTGTTCTGTTATTCTGCACAATTAAAAGTCCAGGTTTGACTTGAACACCCCTTGTATATCCCTTGCATTACTGAAAAGAGCTGAAGATTGGTAATGGTTTTAGCAGCTATTAGTGCCAACAGAACTGACACACAAGTGAGGACGGTAGTGAAAGTGAGGAATTATTAAACAAATAAAGAGAATAATCGTTGAGAATAAACAATTTGGTTTAAGTTCAAGTTTACACACCTATTTGTTCATATGAGTTCTTAGAGAGACTTGCCTGAAGTGGTACTGACAAAAAAGCCAAAATTCTTAGCATTTATTTTTCCAAAAAAATAGTATTTGTGTAGGTGCATAATTCGTTTGATGAAGTCAGATTATATTAAGGAGAAATATCCATAAACCCGGTGTTACTGCAATTATCTATATTGCTGAGGTGAGCCGTGTTCACGTCTTTGCCCCGGAAATCGCGCCAGAGGTCATCTAAGTTCCAGTTAGCGCTGGTGCATTCTGAGGGCGAAAGAGCATCAATTCAAGTCCTGCCTAGAAGTCTATCCGCGTTGGTGTCTAGATGCGGTGCGCATAAAACACGAGCCTACAGAGCTAATAGCAGACTCACTGCGGTGTTCCTTAAGAGCTTTCCCCTGCCCAGATTAAAACCCACTTCTGATGCGTCCTCATTATTTAAGACGTGATAAATTCACGTACAGCTGCACGCAGCACAATCCATCATGATCCCGAATGCATAATTCAATGTTTTTGATGCCAAAAAGCCACCGGACTGCTTTTTACACACTAATTTGACTCTAAACAGAATTGAAGTGGCAGCAGGATCGGGCACGCTGGATTGATAATGTTCCCCGTGTACGTCACTCTCGCCTCTCTTATTAGACGCAAGGACTTGGGGATATAAAAGCCTTTAACAGATTGCTGTAAATCAAGTTCCAAGAACATGAAGTAGTGCTGCTCACACACCTAGATGCAGATGCAGGGCCACACACACCCTTAAACTGCCTACCATCTCTTCATTAAGTCCCTAATTGTTATTAGTGCTCTAAAACCTGGCAATTTACACTCTCTTATAGACTCTCTTGATGCTGTGCGCTCTCTCTCTCTCTCTCTCTCTCTCACACACAAACACACACCCTCCCTCCACCCGCCTGCATTTTGTCCTGCTCTTTCTCCCACCCCCAGTCTGCCTGGAAGAGACGGAGCCTTTGTCGCCTGGGAGCCTGTATCCATCCGGTCGTTCATCACTCACAGTCCTCTCATCAGCCAGCGATGAGTCTGCCGGTGAGCTCGGAACTCTGTTCCCTGGAGAGAGTCGCCCGCTACCGCAGCGCCTGCATCAATGGCTCTCCATATGCCATTAACAAGCCCATTGACATCAAGGGCCGAAGAAGATGGTAAAGATGACTTCTACAAAGTAGACTGGCATTGAGTGGCTTGAGTGATGTGCTGCTTTACTCAGGGGTGTTTAGTGGCATGTACAGTAGTATCTGAGTATCCGAGGGTTCATTTCTATCCTTTAGAATTTGATGTGGACTTTTTGGGTTTCCCAAATGTCCGGTTTTCTTGCATCCTTGCTGCGTGAGCTTTGCCTGGCGCCAGGTTCTAGTGTCGTCCTCACCGGGCGGATTTATCGGACCTCTCAGCTGGAAGCGCGGCTTCCTGGTCAGCTGATTTACGACCCACTTTGATCCGCGACAGACGGCGCATTAATTTGAACGGAACGCGAAGCTCCGTCCGAAAGGCGATATCAGTTCTGCTACAGAGCTGTCAATAATCGTCCTCAGATCCCAGTTGAAATAAAGTGCTCGTGGCGGTATTGATTTCCAGGAGGCTTTTTTTAGCCTTGCTTCATGCTCAACACCGCCTTGTCTCTGCTCATGAGGGGTTGAACATAATGTCACCAGGGGTAATTATCACCGTTGCTCCACTAATATTGGACTGCGTTATATTGGAGTTGGAAATGTGGGTCATGAGTTTGGTGCCACGGTCGTGTTATAATAGTGCCGTCTCAGAAGCTGTTCGGTTGTTTGCATGGGGAAAAAAAAGGCATGGGTCAATATCGGAGGTGCACACTGAAAGACGATTTGTGTGTGTGCGTGTGTGTGTGTGTGTGTGTGTGTGTGTGTGTGCTTAAGCAATGTCCAGTTGAATGCTGGGCAACAGTGCAGCTATCAGATATGTATCCAATGCTACCGTTATTAAAATACACACATTGCCAGTTATCAGGCTATTTTTCAGCGGTTTTATTTGAATTATTTGTTGTTTGCATTTTGACGAACGGCTGAGTACAAGCATGATTCTTGACACATTTTAGTCATCGCATAGTGTATATCCAGCTCCTGTTAGTAGTGTAATCAATAATAGGAAGCAGGGAGCTATTAGCCTGTGAGGAAAGCCAGTGTGTATCGTGCTGCTGTCACACAGATATGAGCTGAACATATATGTAGTATGAAGATAAGCCATACATTACTAATGTACACCATCTGTTCTTTGTAATGTAAAGCCAGAGATGAGTAGGTGTTACTTTACTTAAGTGATTAGACCATAAATCTTTGGTGTGTTGCATTATTAATAATTATTCGAATGCTAATACTGCAATGCGAATGCGAATAAAAGAATTGTTGTGCATTACCGTTTACAGCGTAAGGAGGCAGATACGACACAGCGCTGGAATAATCTAGCACTAGAGCTGCGGACTCGATTGCAGGATTTCCATCGTTGAATCAAAAGTGTGGTTTTAAGCTTAGTTCGCTGTAGCCATGCTTTTATTAATCAGCGCTGCGCAATATACCATATGTTCATGGTTATTGAAAATCGAATCCTCCTCCGTAACACAACAGGCGGTATAATGCATTTCATTTAAGAGTCCACATGAATGTTGAATGTGTTATTTCCAGGTCGGGGCCGGGACGAGCTTACGCCTAAGGCGATGGGACCAGTTTTTAAAATGTCAGAGGTTAGACAGGTCAGTGAGAGATCGCTCTCTCGCTCAAGTGGGGATGTTCTACAGAGGGTGTGTAGGCGAGTCAAGGCAAAGAGGTTACCGCATGTCCTTCGCTCAGCTTCTGTTCGTTACGCGGCCGCTTGTTGATCTGACACAGTTCTGAGCCGTGCTGATTTCTCGCCCCTCGTTTGACGAGAAGCAGAGCTAGAGAACATCTAGAAGGGTGGAAAACACCAGGGCGGGGGTGTGAACCGACAAACTGATGACAGGATGCGCAGTCTGATAGTGCAAGGAGTTGGCAGGTGTTTAAACTGGCATGTTTTAATAATGTATGCTGCTTAGTGCAACAGTATATCCTGCTAGTCAGACCTTTTATTTAGAATTAACGGCTGTATCCTGGTCAGGGTTGTGCCGAATCTAGCGGCTTTAACAGAAAGACTCGCTGTGAAGCCGGACACCATGTGCACACACATTTACACACTCATTAACACCTGGGGCAATTTAGCGGAACTAAGCTATATATAAGAGGTGGAATAAATCAGGAGAAAACTCACACAGACGGGGGAGAAACAAACAAACCTCTGTACAGTATTAAACCGGGAACCTGGGAGGTGTGAGATGGTACTATAGCTACTGTAAGCAGATTCCCATATTTGAACCACGTAATGCATATAATGAAAGAATACACATAATACAGATAATCCATAATGCTTATAATTATAGGCAAAGGTCGTAAGCAGAAACCTATGTAAATCCATAACAATACAACTATCTTGAACTATCTATGAACTGAATTGTATTTCCACATTTTAACAGAACTGTCTGTATGACTGTAAGCGATTTGTTATGCGTGTGCTTTCCAGCTGTTACATGCACAGTGTATCTAGTAAATGCAGAAATAACAGCAAAAGTGTAATCCTGTTTCCATTGATTAATCTTTACTAACTACTTTATCCCGGTCAGGGTTGCAATCGATCCGGAGCCGATCCCAGGAATACTGAGCATGAGGCAGGAATACACCCTGGATAGATGCCAGTCTGTGTCATCGATTTGCCTATTCTATGTGCTTTAAAGCCCCTTTGATTAATAATCTGTGTTTAGAAAGAGAAAAATAGAAATAAAAAAGGAAAGAATAGTTTGAGAATTGAGAAATTCAAGCACAATTAATCGCACAATGATCTAAATCGTCAGACCCGTTCTTGTTCTACAGAGATGATGTTTTGGAGCAGAAGTAAAGAAGAATAAAAATCCATGCATTTGATTATGGGAGCTTAACCCCAGCTTCAAGTGTGTAGGAAAATCCATGAGATCGTTCAGATCCCTATAATGAACAGACCTGCATTTTGCTAGTGAGATGATGAAGTGTTTTTATGTTTTCACCTCCTGGGGTCACACGAGTGCTGTTCACTGTGGTACTCTATGTACCGTACCTGCACTAATCTCAGTTGACTGGCTTATTTCAAGCTCACACAGGTTCAACAGGTACCTTCCAGAGGTGAACAGGTTGTTCTGATCAAGCAGGTCACTGTCTAACCTTTACACTAAAGTCCTGAAAAGGATCAAGTTACTGAAGCCATCTCGCTTTCACTTTTCAGCTCAGGCTCCTGTTTCATATTCTAATCCACCAGGAACATGAGGTCAGGCAGCCGCTCAGTTGCCTTGTGCTTGGTTCTGGGCGATGAGCTCCGGGCTGCATCAGTGAGACAGTAAGTCATAGTAGCAGCTAGTTCTTGGTTCTGTTGACGTGCCCTGACCTTCTGACCGCTTTAGCAGTCACACGTTGGTCACACGTTGTCCTTAATGACTAATGATGTGTTTGTGGTTCAGAAGATGTAAAACTCGTAGAACGTCACACTTTTATGGGAACAGCACTGAAGTCCTACAACAGTGCAGTAGTGTTAGCGGAGATTTATTTATTTATTTTAAGGTTTGTGGTCTTAAATTTGTGCAGGTATATATTTAGACATTCTGTATTTACATTGTAATGTTAATCGAAACGTCACCTACTGTAAGTATCGGGATAACATATCGGCTGGTAACTGGTGATTCCCATCACTAAGGCTAACTAGAGTTATCATTAGCAAGGACTTTCATGACGCACTTGGATGTTTAACTGCTTGAATTATAGAAATTCTTCTTATAATACCTGATGAAGATAAGGATGAAGGTGAAGAAGCATTGGGAGCATGTCTATAAAATGATAGTATATACAAGTATATAAGTATTCAGAACCAGCTACAGCAACACTTGTTCTGAAACAATGGTCTAAA
>JAQMYL010000039.1:7962217-7982863 GCA_030014365.1 Clarias pachynema | reverse complement strand
GATCTCAACCGCGATTAAGACGATAGACCAAAATCTCTATCGGTTGACAAATTTCTACCGGTTAACCGTGTATACCGATATATCGCCCACCCCTACTGTATACAGTATAAAGCGGTACTGGATTGGACCAGATATTATTTAGGATTTCATAGCAAAAAGATGTAAATACATATACATTAAAAATTTTATTTTTAACTTTAAACTATTATTTTTTAAATTCCACTTAACCAATTTAACAATCTGAATTAAAAAATCCATTTAAATTTCAGGTATAACGCAAAACAAAACAAAAAACCACACTGAAGGAGTGTGTGTGTGACCATTTTTGCAAGATACAGTACTTTTCAACATATGTATTAGTAATAAATATATATATATATTAGATTTTACAATCACTTTCTTTTTGAAAAGAAAAGTTTTTCTTTGAAAGAAAAAAGTCACTCAGTTTTTCCGCAGGTTGTTTAGTGCATCACTGACCTATTGCTGGTCGTTTGCTAATGTCATCAAAAAGCTAATGTCTTAAAAATCCTAATGTCGATATGATCCTTCTATCATTTCACCCACCCGCTGTTTTAAACAATAAAACTGGCGGTTCATTCATTCTTCCTCAGTAATCTCTTTATCCCGATGCGAGTCGCTCTGGATCTTATCCATACTGTACCTTTTAATGAGGTTACACTAATGATGTGACACACCTTTTAATGGTTTTCACTGTTGTAATGTTTATTGCATTGCTTTGTGTGAGTCTGGCGCTTCTTCCCTCCCTCCAACCAAAACCGACACACTTTTTAAAAATAAAATAAATACTCCCGTAATCCCGAGGAAATAAGTGCGCACTTAATCAACCGTCTCCAGGCTTCTAATGTAGAGAATTCTCTTCAGTACAGTTGATCTGTTAATGATGCATGTACAGAAGAATAGTGACCAGGATGGAGCTGAGATGGGAGAGCCCATTGTGTTCACTAGAGTCTACACTAGACCATATAAGGACACTGGGATTTGATGGGATTATATCGAGAGGTCAGGGGATAGTGACGTGCATGGTTCTGTCACACAAACGTGGAGTTAGGTCAGAGGATTTTAGTGCAAATCTGGTCCAGAAGCTCAGGCAGTCTCTCTCTGTCTCACTGTTAGACTGATGGCAACTAGCTTTAAAAATGAGCTCTCCTAAAGGCAAGAAGAGGAAACGCTACTTTAAGTCTCACAGGTACAGTATGCCTGGCTCCATCACGCATTCACATGCTGCATTACATTTCATTTCTGTATACAGTATTTCTCTGTCTGTTTTTGAAACGGGTTTATTCGAGTTGAAATCTCTCTGATGAGGTTTACATATGGACAAAAGATAAGATACGAAAAAGGTTGTACAAACATTTAAAGTATCGTTTCTCTTAAGGTTGTGCATTTTTAGTTGGTCTTTTATTTACAAGTTATTGTTTAGTTGTTTTATTGTTGTGAAGCTGTTCCTAGTTTTCAACACAAGAGGGCAGTGTCACACGGCAGCTGTAGTAAAGGCTTCTTTATTTCAGTGTTTTGCAGATTCCTGTTAATAGATTCTGTGGAAACTATGAGTCTTTCACAGGGTTTAGTACATCAGAGCAGTGTCGGCGTCAGTGTCTGATCTGAACAGGGTCCGTGTGGCCCCTGTGGCCTGAGTTTCCACTCCAGCCTAATCGGATCTGCACATTACAGATTTACAACAGCACCGTTATTTTATTCTTTATAACGTTATTTATTGCTAGATTTGGATAAGCAGTATATACTTCATCATTTTGAGAAAAAAAATACAGGGGGACAGATAGGCTTAAGCTTTATGCACATTAGTGTGAATGGAAGCCTAGACGTCTGGTTCTGCTGGACTTTTGTGTAACGTGTAAAAGATATACTTATTCAATAGTGTGTTTATTAGGGTGACATTAATATTATCTCTCTGTAAAATTGGGAGTCCTAAGAAATGACACAGGGAGCAAGAAAAATAATATGTTGACCTTGTCATTGTTCTTTTTACGGTTGAAAACTTTCGGAACAAAGTGCAAAGCCATACATTAAACATTACTCACCGAGCCATTTCACCCTCATCATACTGTAAGTGAATCCGGGCGTGTTTACAATCAATTTATTCAATTTTTACAATATTGTAAATCAGTTTACAATAAAGCGATTAAACAAGGTGTGACTGCTGCTTGGGTGGAAAAAGTGTAACTGTGTGTGCGTGTGTGAATAAGACTGAACATCCTTGACACTGTAGTTTGCAGTAATGATTTCTTTTCATTAAGTCATTTTGTAAATAGTTGATATGATTTGATTATAAATAGTTGATATGTGTGTTTTCGTGCACTTTATCATAACTTGTCACAAAAACATGTCCTGAAAAGTATTGTTCATTAATACTGAAGTATTGGCACCCAATAGAGGAGAACTTTTGCACATGCCTGATGAGCAGACCTGAAGCTGGTTATCTAACCTCTGAGAGACTTGTGTTAAGCTCAGATCTTGGACAAACCCCCATATCGTAGTTTCAGACGCCTCTCTTATCCGCAGCTTATTTCCCCAGACTCAGCATTGTACGCGTCAAACAGCCCTGTAAACACCACCACATGCTCGTCATCAACTGACTGACGCATGTTGCTAACAGATGAGAGTTCCTCTAATGGATCAGCGTCACCATGAAGGACTCCTACTGGTTCCTGAGGATTATTCGGGGTGACAGGTGGAGATGAGGTTGAGGAGCATAACTAGGTCATACGAGAGGTCGAGCAGATTTAAAACTAAGGACGGTTTGTGTCTCTATGTGGTACAGTAGTGTGAAAATGGCATGTTACTGTAGACTACAGTATAACCTTGTATTAGATCCCACTTTTTATGCTGAAATTTTTCAGGTCGATTTTAAGACCCGAAAACTCTGAAATGGGAGATCTGTGGCTTTCCACAAACACGGAGACGTCTAGAGCGCTTCCCTCCTCTACCATTTACCTTCTTCTGTTTGTCACTTTGAGCATGTGAGCAAAACACGTGTCTATCAAAACACACATGCACACAAATCGCATGTAATGTTTTTCAAGCTGTGTTCACATTATACTGCAGTTCAGAGTTTGTAGGGTTTTTCGTTGTCGTTGTTTTTTAAACCATGGTGCTGTGTTGTGTTTGTCATTAGCATAAATAGGCTTGTCAACAATAACACATGCTCAATACATTCAATCTGTTATGTATTAAAAGCCATAAAATTTGAGAAAGTTTAAGTTCCTGTTAGTGCCGATCAATTAATTGCTTAAAAAAAAAATCTAAATCGCACTTTTGACCTGTGCAATTATTTAATAGCAAAAGTGGAATTTAATTGCACACGCATAAGTGTTGTTTTTTTTTATTTTTTTTATGTAAAATGCCATCTGTTGAATTTTGAGATGAATTAATGTTTTTTTCAAGGTAATTTTTTTTATGATATAAGGGCATTTTCCATAAAAATTTCAAAGTAGCATGTCTTCTCTTCCTGGTCTGATAGCGATGAAACAAAACCTATACGTTACTTCAAGCTCGGCCAAATACAAGTTTGCTGTGAAAACCCCATTAGAATTCGTTCAGTAGTTTTCACGTGATACGCGCACAAACAAACAGACAGACAGACACAAAAATTTAAAAAACCATCTCGTTGTGTTCTATCACTCATCTTGCTTCTCAGCAAATATTTTTTTCACAAATATCTTCAATGTACAGACACACCAACTTTACAGTTTTATTATATGTAAAGATTTGTCAATAATTTAATCATTTGTTTAGTTTTTAAATACTTTCAAGGTGATAAATAAAAAAGTTAGCAATGAGAACATAAATGAGCTCATTTGTCCAGTTATTTGCTGTTAGATAATTAGCTGAAAATGGTAAAATTACTAAATGAAATCATGCAGTCATAGTTGCTATAGTTGCTAAAGTTGTGTAATACAGCTTTATTTACACAGTGCAGGGTTAATCAGGGGAGGAGAATAAAGATTTGTGTCATGTTTAGACAAGAGGTTTATTATGAACCCCTTTAATCCCAGGCTTTGTTTACACAGCAGGGCAAATCTGAGTTATTTCCTAAATACCGTTATACAACAGCACTGCTGGATGGGTCAGAAGGTGGTGTTTAATGTTTATAATAAAAGTGATCATTTGAATAATGGAATAATTATAATAATGGAATTTCCTTTGGAATAATTGGAATAGTGGAATTTCCTACGGAATCAGTAAGGTATATATCTATCTATTTATTTATTTATCCACCTGTCTACAGTTTTGTGTGTGTGTATGTGAATCTGCCTTGTGTTTTTTTTGTTTTTTCCTAATTATTATTCATTTATTAATGAATTTGTTCATTTGGTTGTCTTATTCATCACAAAGAGATAAAGGGAGGCAAAATCTGTCAAGAATGTCCAGGAAATTTAAAAAATGTTATTTCATTTATTCATTTATTTTATTTTAGTTCTGCTTGAGTCATCTATAACAAAACTTTTTTTTAAACAGTATTTATGAGAAAGCGCTCATGCGCTGCAGGCTCTCGGCTATTGTTCTGGGATTCCTTGTCACCCGAGAGGAGCTCAGGGGTCCTGCTCGGCTCGTGTTACTACAACACTCTACAGAACAACAGTGTTCACTGCAGTCGTCTGGGAGAGGCAGAGAAAGACAGAAGGAAGAGTAGGAGTGAGTGAGTTATACCAGAGGTGGGAGAGAGACAGATAGAATGATGGGCGGGAGAGAGAGCGAGAGAGAGAGACCTGGGAGAGAGTTAGAGGGAGGGGAGAGAGAGAGCACAGATTGGACGGGTTCTCACACACTGTAGTAACACTGGGCGGAGAGAAAACACCGTACTTCAATGAGACTGGGCTGGTAGGTAGAAGTGTGCGTATGAAGAGACGAGCGTGTGGAGGCGCAGGGAGTTAAGAACGAGGAGCAGAGACGTCCAGGCAACATGAGCATTGTTATGAAGCCTCGCTCGCGCTCCACCAGCTCACTGAAATGCATTGAATGGTAAACTTTTCCTCTTGATGTTGGGTTTTGCCTTCGAATGGATCATTTCTCGCTCTGCTGTCTCAGCCCTTCTCTTATCTCCTCTCTCTCTCTCTCTCTCTCTCTCTCTCTCTTTTTCTTTTTCTACCAGCTGTCTAAATTTCCTTGTGTTGTAATTGTCTGTCTGCTTCCTCTGGTTTCATCCCCTATTCGTAAAAACAAATACCTTTTTCCTGGGATTTTCACATTCCTGGCATTGTACACCCCCCCCCCTCGCTCTGACACGCTCTATCTCAGTGTCACACACTCACGCGCTCAAACACAACACTGCCTTTTGGCTGCTCAAAACTGTCGAGTGTCATATTAGCTAGTTTTATAGGCGAACCGCGGAATTAACAGTCACTTCGCTCTCCAGTTAATTAAGTCCGTGCCGTGCGGTTAATTACACTTAAGTGCTCAGCTGCTCCCGGTGTTCTGTGTGTGTGTCGTAGCGTTCGCAGACGTGTGGTCCGCGCTGCGTTTTCGACATCACTCCGGGGTGCGAGATGTTTCTGTGTCAGCACACTGGGACGGCCGAGTGCTGTTTACACGCTGGAGGGCAGACAGCTCGGCCTCTTTCCTCCTGCCCCATCTTGTTCCTTATCTCCTTGTGCTTATTATAGACTCGGCAGGAGTGCTTGTTGGCATAGCGGAGTTTATCTTTTGTGATTGCCGTCGTGTCTGAATGAATTGTTATTCACTTAGGCTCACGATAACAGGCAAATAAAGGGTTTCGTGCTGTTACGGAAAAGCATTGTTGTCAGCCTGTTTTAGTTACAGACATCCAAGCACGTGTTTTTTTTATTAGATGTTCAACAGACGAACAGCAGATTGTTATGTCTGCATGGTTTGCGTTTACGTGTAAGGACGACGCGTGCGGAATGGGGAACGCTGCTTGTGGAATGCAGCATGTCGTCACTATTAATGAAGTCTTTAAGCTATGTAAACTTTGGGCAGGATGTGTTTGATGGAAGAGTGTGCGTGCGTCTGTGTTATTCATGCATGTGAACAGGTCACGAGGTTATGAGGGAGGGGTGACTCCCTGGGCTAGTTTGGCAAGACGCCGCGGTGTGATAAATTTCGGACGTCTGCTGTGTTAAATTCTTTTGACTTGTGCTGTCGAACATTCTTGGCAACGTTGTGCAAACAACAACAAACAATCATAAAGACTGAGCAGAGATTATTTTGGCTTGATATTAAAGCTTTAAAAATTGAACTTTAGTGCCTACACTGCAGTTGAGGCATATTTGTCTCAGTAATACTTTAAAAGTCATGAGAAAACTCATAAAGAGTTATTTTTATAGCTACAGTGAATATAATGTCAGTCGCAAACTTGAGTCAAAGTTGTAGCTAATCGAATGCAGACTCGATACATCAATATTTAGGCTTGGAAAGCTACGCATATTCAGAGTGGGTTTGTGTATTCACTTAATTAGATTTTCCAGGCTTCTTGATCAGATTATGCAAATCACCTGCATGCACTTCATGCCTCTGTGGTTGCCAGATGTTTCTTAAGCAGAAGTCACAGAGACGTATTTATTTTCAGCGTCTAGACCACCATGATTAAAAACAAGCACATGCCTTTAAGCCGGACAGATCAAGGAGAGAAAGCGCAGACTTAAGAAGGTATTGTTCTCTTTGTTGTGGTCCAACAATAAGAGGAAAAAGAGGAGACAATCGGAAAATTCAGCAAAATAAAGACAGAAGAAGATTATAGCAACAAAACAGAGTTGTTGAAAATATCGATGCAGGAATATTTCTAGTTGTAATCTGGAAAGTCACATCATTGACTGGAAACCTCGCTGTGTCGCTCACAACCGCTTGAATTGCGCTACACAGGTTTAAATATTAAATATTGCATTCAATTCTCACTACATACTGTATGCATGCTCAATATGCATGCTATTCTGTATTCAATTCTCACACCATACTGTATGCACGCTCAACTCTAAAGATGGCTCGTGTTTAATTACAAGACACAGTGGAGTGTCAAAAAAGTTTTAGACACTTTTAGAGACATTTAGGGTCTTTTTAAAAAAAAAAAAAAAGTAAGGAATAAGGGAAAAAAGAAAGCTGATTAGTAAGATCTAAAGCCACGCTACTGTATATTGTATATCATTTCATGAGCAGTGAGTATGTTTTATCAGTTCATCTCACAGTACAGTACTCCTAGATACGCAGATACTCATGCTTTTATTGTGACACAAGTGTTCGTCAGACGTCCTGCTCGTGACTTGGCATCGGACAATCTTCTCAAACAGCTATTAGTCACTTGCTTTATTACTACAGTGACGAAAGATGGTGTTGAGGTATTGAGTCCAGCTGTGTGCCAAAACAGAAGGAAACCCAAAACATTGTGTATCTACTGTACTGTACATACGCATTTATTTATTGATTCTAAAGGACAATATATGATGGGAAGCTGATTAGCATCTGGCTCCTAATTTCCTCCGAATAGTATGTGTGCACGAGTAAATAGCTGCTAAAGAGTTAAGCTGTGGCTGCCTATGATCTGGGAACCTGATTGGGTTTTTCCTGACAGGATGTGACCAAACCCATTCCCTCCTGGAAGAGATTAGGTTACTACGCTCTAAGAAAATTGTTCTGAGATTTGTATCAGAAAAGGAAGAGATTATTTTTTTTTCTTTCACAAGATCTGATCATGATCGTGTTGTGCTGTCAAGGATTTTCAGAATAAAACGTGAAATAAAAAAGTCATTACCGTATTACCTTGATGAGATTTGATTCAAAAATATTTTTTGGAATTGTTTGTGACTTTGTCGCCGGAGTCAGCAAGCTAAACCGCACTGAATTCCTTTCCTGATTTTATCGTTTATTTCGGCGTCATCCGTGAGGTTAAACGCGCAACATGGCATTTTCCAGTAGTGAACGCATGCCTGAAAAATTGGGTATTTATCTGTTGTAGAAGGAACATTTTTCGCAATGATTGTCACAAAGGAAAAAAATAGACGAGAACAGAACACAAGAGAAACATAGATGTCTGTATGTAGGCATTATATTTATATTTGTAATACAGTCCATTCTCAATATCTTCACCCCAATGCAAATGTGTTTATATATATATATATATATATATAATCTAAATGTCTTGATGATATAAAGGTAATTCTATTTTTGTTTCTTTTTTTTCTTTTTTTTGTCCTATTGGTGTACAAACTTTTGCACTCTGTGCCCCTCAGTTTTTTATATTTTGCTTTCAAAGCCCCAGACTTTCTTATATAGTTTTCATGCAGTTTTGTAGAATATTTCTCCAGACTTCATGAAGAAATATATTTTTATTTTATTTAATTTTTTTTGTTTTTGACTCTCAGTTTCCGTCCAGTCCCTGTACCTGACTGTTTCTGGGGAATGTTTTTTGTTTGGTAAGCCATACAGTGATCAATGCATCACTCAATATTAGAAAACCTTTCTACCTTAAAGCATAAACCTGTTTAAGAACCAGGTACAGACGGTAAAAGATGATCAGGCCGTTGATGAGTATACTGGTGATGCTGAATGCTGAGTGGTTAGAACAGACGAGAGGGGAAAAAAGGTTGCTGCTGAGGTTGTTACTGTATGTAAATGACCAATTTTTAAATTGCATATTTTTGTGTATATATTAGTAAGCGGTTTGTATTTGATATTAGAGTTTCACGGTATGTCAATATGGCTAAAAATTCTTTTCAGAGTTAAGACATAACCCAATGTAGAATGTGGATGGGGAAAAGTATTGACATCAATGATTGGCCAACGGAAGCTGCTTTTACAGCACCTCCTAACTGTAAAGATACTTAAAGGCGGAGGAAGCGATTCTAATCTAATACACCTTTTGACAAATTCAGTGAATGACTCCTTAACTGTCTGCTAGCACTCTGGTCTCGGTGTTGAATGCCACTTTCTTCCTGTGTACGTACATCAGATTTTTGTCAAAGACTGTGCTACACTACACTATTCCAGCCAATCAGCAACAGGGGGCAATCATGCTCCTCCACAGGACAGGGCGAAGGGCAGGGGAGGTGTTGGTGTTGCTGCCTTGGCAATGTTGAGTTCAAATGTCATCAGTCTTTCTCCAATATGGCCAACTTCCCCTTTGATGCATGCTTAATGTCATCTCTAGACTCTAACGTTCTAGTCTCTATCCAACAATATTTGTAAAAATGTTAAAGTATACAAGTTGAGACAGGAACATCTGAATCTTTTAAAAATTTTCTAACATTCAGATTCATTTGAACTGAAACTGTGTGTTAACTTAAACGCAGTAAGTAGAATTATTACAAATGCATCAGTCTTTTAGAACTGTCTTTCTCAGTGTGAAGTCTGAGAAGCCACAAGTTTCTTTAAAGACGAGTTCGGAGATCTGTGGTTTTCTAATTGTGTAACAGTTGTGGAACCCATAACACACTGTTATCAAATGTATGATGTCTATATATAATAACAGCTGGGATTTAATGACAAATTTAATTAAAAATGGTTTTGTGGGTGGAAAGTTTATCATACAGATTTTTTCTTTTTTTATTTCTATACTGAGAGGGTGCAATATTTTCTTTAAAAAAAAGCAAACAGGTTTCTGTATTTAAAACTTTTAGAACTTAGCCTTTCTGGTTTATTAATGTTTTTGTCCATATAGAACAGTGTAATTACACCACCTAGCCAAAAAAAAGTCACACCCTCTCATATTCATTTGGCACACCATGTGGTGTCCAGTTCATGTATGAAAATGATTCCTCATGCACCACTCTTCCACAATTTGAATCCAGGAATATGCTTATGGAACCAGGGAAGAGAAAACTCCTTAAACGTAATGGCCTGGTCATTCAGCACATTCAGGTCGTCAGCTGACTTCATTTTATTGCCACATAACATTGCTGAGTCTAGACCTCGCCAACTGAAGCAACCGCAGATCATGACACTGCCTGCAGAGGCTGGTACACTGGCCAGTGTGCCTGATCATGTGTTGCTTCATGCGTTCCTCTCCTTACCCTGACACGCCCATTACTCTGGGATATGGTCAATCTTGACTCATCAGACCTCATGATCTTATTCTATTGCTCCAGAGTCCAATCTCCAATCCCTAGCAAACAGAAACCTTTTTTTCTGATGAGTCTCACTAACAAGTGGTTTTCTTATGTCCACACAAAAGTTTAGTCCCAATCCTATGAGCTCCCGGTGCCTTGTTTGAGTGGAAAAGTGTTTACTTCACTATTAAGCATAGCTCTTTATAGATTTATGCTGGGTTTTTTTTTTTGTTTTTTTTTTACAATGCAATTACACAAAGTGTTTAAGTTGCCGTAAGTCTCCATTCACTTTCTTTTTTTTTTTCCAACCACATTTCTTTGGGGAAGTCGAGAGTCCAGCACTATCCTTACTGATTATAATAATGTGTTGGATGGTTCTTAACAGAATTCCAGTCATTTAATGTCTGAAATGTGAGTTTTTTTTTATTTAGCCTGGCAGTGTAATAGTAATAATAATAATAATAATAATAATAATAATGATAAAAATGCAGAATGCGCTCATACCTGAGTCAGGGCCATTCCATTCCTTTGCTGTTAATTCTAATTCCGATCTGTTAGGCGGGAGGTCAGGGTCAGGCTGCACTGTAATCAAGTGGAGAAGACGTTTCACTCTGTGTGCGCTCCTATCAGGATTCGGAGCTCTCAAGGTGAAGACACTGAAAGAACAAACAGTGCCACGTTTTTAAGCCGGTCCAATTATTCATGTGCGTTTATGTGTAACATAGCCCAGATTGAAATATGAAGTAATTCTTGTTTGAGGAACATGCAGGGGCCAACACTTCACTTTTCACAGTGATGAAGTGCAATAAAACGGAGAGAAGGAAAAGGAGGACGAGATAGACAGAAGGAATAGTGTGTTACTTTTCTCCTCTTCACTTTTTTTTATTTTTTTTTAGCAAAGTTGCAGCTATTAGTTTTAAAGGTCATTGTGGTATTGTCTGTGGAAAAACTGCAACGTCTCTGAGATCATTCTGGTTTCAGTGCTGCTCCTGAGGAACTGTTGCTTGATTTGTGTGTTAGTGAAGACGATGATGAGTGTAATGTTTCTTGTATGATTATAAGGAATAAAACATGACGGGCAGTGCTGTTATTGGAACATAACAGGCAACAGGGAGGTGTGCTGCATACCGTATCAACCCCAAAGTAAAGTTATCATTTAGTAAGAGCACAACCTAAAGTATTTTGTTCGTCTTACATCACAGCAATTTGTGAAGGATTACTGTTATAGAAAATGACTCAACACGGTCTAATGAGTCAGGTTCGAGAGTTCGGCAGCCCTGTGGGTATAATTATGCAATATCACACGAGAGAAGGTGCTGTTGTACTGAATATCAGAACAGCTGATACATTTTATACACCAGTTCTACAAACATCAACAGATAATAATTAGCTTTTTTATTTAATCAGTTATCTGCATATATAGTCCTATATAGTGTAGCGTTAAAGCTGTTGAAGGACAGTTAGTGTAGTTAACAATCCTTAGGACAAACATCCCAGTGCTATCCTACTCATGGAATGGTTGTATAAAAGGTTATATAGAGTTAAAAGGTTATATAGACTGTTTTATTGAAATTAAAATATCACACATGCATTCTCAGGTTACATCACCACAGATTTGTGATATAGACTATAGATTTCATGTCTGTCTTCTATACCACTTTTGTCATCAGTATGTGAATCGTATGAATATACTGTAGTTTGTATTGACTTTACTGCTGTTATTTGGACCCCAATGTTGGATAAAAAAAAATGCATTGAATAAAAAAATTTAAAAAGTAAAAGTTTGGTATTTTATATGAAAAACTATATGAAAAAAATATCTATATATATATGTGTGTGTAAAAGAAAGTCAGCTTTGCTCTCACATCCAGACACCTCTAAATGTGCTTCTGTATTAGATTCAGGTTCTCTAAGCCCTTAAACAGAAGTTATGCATAAATCTTTATAAGGAGTTTCTGGCGCACAGTACAGTATGATTCCAAAATGATTGTTTACTGGCAGATCAGTCATTAAATATCAGTCTGACAAAACTATGTTCAGTATGTTTTTGTAGCTGGGAAAAGGCTCTCTGGGGTCTCAGGGATATGCAGGGTAAATAGAAGTGTGTGTTTGTTTGTACAACACAAGTCAAGAAAGCTAATGGATGCCAGTTTAGCAATGCAACCCTTGTCACACTTACCGCAAAGGGAACAATAGGGCCTAGTAAGTAATGCCATCAGTACGTAAATTGTTTAATAAATGATCAGTCTGTTTTCGCAAAAAAAAGTACACAAAACTAAATCAGAACAATGTTGTCATCCAGATTACTTCTATTGTAGCAATCCACTTTTTCATTTTCTTTTACTTCAGTATAATGCAGGAGCAAACTTCAGGTACTAAGAAGCTCTTGCCCGAACATGTACGTTTCATTTTACTGCTAAGCAATTCCATTACCACTGCTCATTGAAGAAGAACAACAAGCGCCAGCTCAGGCATAACGCATGCAGAAGGATGTGGTTGTGTAAGCAGATAAGTCTCTGCAGCATGCCTCATAGTAGACTTAAGCTTAATTGTTTTTAGCCATTTTTTCACTGAGCTCAGTCGTACCGCTTGTTAAGCCTGCCGTCATCCCCGTAGTAGTGACGTCCACAGAGGACCCCTGCACGTAACCACGTTTTTGTTCTCTCAGCACTCAGGCCCATTGTTTTGCTGTGTCTCAACACATCCGACTGAGCGGATTAGTCAGTATTATCCAACAGTAGCCTGAACTGCGCCCGTTTGTGTAATCACGGTGACTACAGGCCTGAGGTCTGCCAATGAGGTAAGCGAGAGACGTACTGCCACATCACGCTCTACGTCAAGCCAGAGGGAATCCCAGGAGCTTTGGGATTGTAGTAATGCTCTCTGGGTGTTCTGGGTCAGCCCAGGTAGCTCCGGTACAGCTGGTTACCAAGGAGACGAGCACCGGTTACGAGGAAGTGCGTCTTAGGAAGATAAGCCCAATTATTAAAAAGCAGTAAACTTCACAGGGCTGACATGTCCTGCAGTGTTTGATTACACAGGAACTTCACTGGAGCAGTGATAACCCTTTTAATTATTTATCACTGAGAATGTCAATAGTGTTATTGTCCCCCAAGTGGACTGCATGTGGCATGTTTGTGACTGCCTTTGAGAAAGCCAGAGCAGAGTTTATATACGTATATATACAGTACTGTGCAAAAGTCTTAGGCACCATTTTATATGCTGTACCAGTTTTGTTATACATGTTTATATAAAAAATAGAAAGTTATAATTTTTAAGTTATATATGGAAATACTGAATGATTTTTACATAATTATGCAGAAATGATAAACATATACTGTGTAACAAAATTGGTACAGCGCATATATATATATATATATATATATATACAGTATATATATCCATTTAGCAATTTGGGGGCTCAAGGTGAACATGGGGCGCTCTGCATTCAGTGCTTTTTTTCAAGTCTTACCTTAAACTTCCCTTCACTCATCATCCCACAGCAATCTTATCCAGATGTCTAGAACAGCCCTGTAGAAAAAAAGCCAACAAAACATTAACAGGTTAACTAATGCACAAACAATTTTCTACAATTAGAATGTAACTCATTTTCAATTTACATATCTGATACAGATACCTTTGTATTTCAACCTGATCAGCAGATTAATAGTTGACCCATGACAGGTCAATAGAGTCACACAAATAATGCCAAAGAATACTTATTAAAATGATTATCTCTTATCTTTACCCTTCCCTTCCCGTCTTTGTCTTACTCTTCTTCACTCTGTTTGTCTGTCTGTCTGTCTTCTTCTTCTTTTGTCCCTTTAATGCTTTTAATTTTATGTATTTCTCCTGCTACTTGACTGCTTTCTTTTTCTCCTTCCAATCATTTTAAGGCATTTTACTGTTTCTCTTCGTCATCACTATACAGTATTTACTTTCCTCTTTTTTTGTATTTTGTCTTTGTATCTCTCTCCTCCTTTATTGATTTTATTTGATTTGGAGGTCTCTCTCTCTCTTTTTTCTTCTTTTTGCTTTGGCTTCAACAAACTTTGTTCTCCATATCCACTGATTTTCTGACTTTGTGTTCAGTGGAGAGAATAGCAAGTGCACACAGCCTCTCTTATGACATTGTTGACTTGAGGGGCCCTGGCAGTTCGGAGCTCTAGGCGCTCGCATACTTTTGCCTAATGGTTTTGGTGGTGTTTAGTAACTTAACCTTTCTTGTGCTCGTCCTTGGTATTGAGCTTGGACTTACAGTATGAATAGTGTCATAATAGTGTATGAAACTGCATGTTGCTCAGTTGTGTGTAAACTTTGACCTTATCGGATCTCTAACAGGCATCATAAATTGTTTTTTAAAAATATATAAATGCAGAGATGGTCATACTGCTTTTAAACCAACACATTTATGTAACGCAAATCTGTACGGTGGAGAAAACACCTGTCTGTACCTCATGCTGTCGATGATTCTTCCTGAGAACTGACGTTTTACATACATTTGTTATAGCACTTCTATTATGGTTTAGTTTTTGTGAAATAGTCCACAAGTCCACTTCAGTATAAATGTTGAATATGTGGTTAAGCACCTGCTGAATTACAGACCGAGACATTCCATATATAATAGTGGTGTCTAGGGGAAGGCAAAAGTCACCCAGAAAACATGATGCGTGCTCAAAAACCTCTTTGTTGAGTAGAAGATAAAACAGAAATAAAACAGAATAAAGATGGTTTATTCAAAGTTGATTTCAGCTCCTTAGTGCCTGTTTGTATCTGTTTGCTTATAGAAAACAAGGGAAAATTCCCACACATAATGTTGACCTCTGGGATGTCTTTTGATTATTTTATCAAGACATTTCTCATGGTGAAATTGAATAAGAGGGATGAAGAGGAACGACAGTCATTTGTTTTCTGCCAGTGGTTTATGAGAACGTGGAAATTTCAGACGAGTTTGCTATGTTCCGCATTTTACTGTAAATATGTGGTGCACTGGCCGGGTCTTGGAATTAACTCTTGTCTCGGTCATGACTTTACTAATAATGCATCTTCTGTACATCTGCTGTATCATCGCAACCGAATTCACAATATTGAAATATGCTATTGTGAACACAGGATGATGTTTTGTAATGCACGTGGAGTTGCTGACTGGACACTACTGGTCAAAACAGGATTGACTGGCTTTCCGCCATTTTTTCCCTGACTTATTTTTCACACTCATCAGTGATAAAGCGACCCAAACAAAACACTGTACGTGTCGCATCCACTAATTGTTATTGTATCGGCATATTGTACAATGACAACACCCGGAAGGACGGATCCTGACCTCAAACAGGATGACGAGTTGTTGCTCAGGCTCTGAGGTCGCCTACTGTATATCTGGTTGTAGTGTTGTAGTACTCAAGTCTCGGTCTTGAGACCAGTCTCTTTTGGAGGGCACGGTAGACTGAATTTTTACTGGGACAGGGTGGACTCAGGGTTTTATTTTTAAGCCTGTGAAGGTACAAGTATTACTAACTCGCCTGTGCATTTAACATCATTATTGTGACTCCACACTTTGGCAATGATGCTGCTGTTTCTTCACAATCGCCGGCAGTGAAAACAAAACACTGTACGTGTTGTTAGCAACTAATTGTTATTCTGTCTGTGTATTGGCGATCACGACACCTGGATGGATGGAACTTGACCTCACACAGGGTCATGAGTTTGTTAGCCAGAGTCTGAGGTTGCCTTTTGTGTCTCTTATCCAAACACTCCACTCACACTCTCGCATTCCTTAATGACAAACAGCCCTGCAAAGTCACCAGAACTCAATCCCATCGCGAACCAGTGGGTTTATTTGGAGCATCAAGTATGAGGAAAGAAGAATGCATGATTTATTTATTTTTCCCATGACATTCAGTTTTTTGTTTGTTTTGCTTCCTGGTAGGTTATGTAAGGAATAAAACCCCGACTGGACAGGCTGTTACTGGTACATTCTGTCAGTGAATCTTCGTCAACACTTACTGTACATTAACGCCACTTCATCACCGGCCCGTCTTCCTCCCTGTTGCACTTTACAAGACAAACAATGCATGTTAAGAATTTTTATGCAAACCAATATTTTTTATATTTAAACTCTATCGCCGATGTGTTTTCACAGTTTCGACGTGGATAATGGCACATCGTCAGGACGCAGCCCGTTGGACCCGATGGCCAGCCCCGGGTCGGGTCTCATCCTGCAGGCCAACTTCGTGCACAGCCAGAGGAGGGAGTCGTTTCTGTACCGCTCCGACAGTGACTATGACCTCTCACCAAAGTCCATGTCAAGAAACTCCTCCATCGCTAGCGACATGTAAGTGGAAATGCTAAAGAAACACAGCATGTTGATACAGTGTATATACTGTAGCGGTGGTTCTCAAATATACAGTAGGTATTTACTTTGAATGAAATGAGCTCGATCCAAAACAAGTCACGTGTAAATAACATGACGTACGGTAGAAGGCTCAGGAATAAATATCTCCAGGAAATAACCTGAATGTTGTTGTACACATGTAAATAAGAGCTAATATTTGAATATTATGCTTACTAGTAATAAAGTTATATCCCTGGCTGCAAAATGTTTGAGAACCCAAGCTGTATAGTGCGTAGGATTAGTTTGATTCAATCGTTATTTCAATTGAATATCAAACTTTTCCGTTTAAAACACTGGATCTTACAGCAATTATTGGACAAAAAAGTTTGTTGATGTAAACTGATATTTACTCATCAAACCTTTGTTTCACCTTGTAGACATGGAGATGACATGATTGTTACTCCTTTTGCACAGGTAAGTCAATGCCGTATGTTTTCTCTACTGTAAATCATTGCTGTTTTAGGGTTTTTCCTCCTTTTTTTTCAATCTCCGGTCTGAATTTAGCTCAGAAGTTTACTCCTGCACATTAATAACTGCTGAATATTATTATTTCTTCAAACTTAAAGTTGGCTGAAAAGTTAATTATAGTGTATTTATTTGTATCTTTTAACTATATACAGTACAGCATGCATGTACTTTGAATACTTGTATCATGTTCCGTCATGTTCCGTCATGTTCTTCCCATCAGGTCCTGGCTAGCTTAAGAACTGTACGGAATAATTTTTCAGCACTGACAAATGTGCAGCAAGAAAGAACCTCCAATAAGTAAGCAAGCAGACACCTCATTGATTTATTAACTACACCCCATTCCTGGATTAACCAGATCTACTGCTTTTTTGTGCCAGAATAAATATAACAGTGATTCCACTTGAACTTTTGATAATGACTCAATAGATGAAATGTGGAAGGAAAAATGTTTATACCGAAGTTGCCGCCTTGGAGCAAGTTCCTCATTGTTAGCACTAACTCCGATAAACAAAGCTTTAGGAACTTTGACTCTCTTGAAGCGCTTTCCTCACGTAAACTGATATTAGTGCAAATAAGAAGCAGCTTAGAGTTTTCCCGATTTGTAGAATTAAATGTCCAGCGATGAAGTGTTTTGTCGTTGTTGTTTTTTGGTTTGTTGCACCCTCTTACATATGTCAATTCTTTCCATCAGGAGATCACCTATGTGTAACCCTCCTCCCATCACAAAGACCACATACACAGGTGCGGTATCTTCAACCATTCTTTTAAGATGATGTCATGTTTCCTGCGTGCATGCGTCTGTGCGTCTGTAAGAAATTCGCAAAAACAAATCTGCTGTGATGATGAATAGCACGCGTGGTTTCCTGGCCAGATGTGTCGTCTGAAACTTTAATTCAGGAGGAAGTGTGAGAGCACGGCGTTCTTAGTATGAATACAGCAGGGCCACCCAAAGTTTATCACACCTGCATGCTCTCCTTATCACAGCACTTCGTGTCACCTGGTGCTACAGCATTTCACACTTTTCTTCTCACTGCTTGGACTTTCTTCATTCATCTCTTTGTAAAACTGAGAACAATCCTCCTGCTGCTGCTGCTTATTACGGTATTTAAAAAATGCAGTCTAAAACCAAAGGGAGGGAAAAACATTCATAATCTGTGGATTACATTAACGAATAAAGCATGACAGGCATTTCCTTGTTATGGGAAATTAAACCAACAACAAGAAGGTGTTTTACAAACCATTTTCCAGTTAATGCACTGACGCCGGTGTCTCCCTCTATTCTCAAAAAAAAAAAGAAACATTTTTCTTAAAGAAATATTCGTCACAGCAAGGTCAATACTCGCTGGTTTTGTTCTAAAACAATAAATCTGTCTTCTATTTAAGGCACTGTAAATGAGCTGTTACTGTGGAAACGATACGATATTAGAACAAGCACCTAAATAGAAACGTTATAGAAACGTGAGATTTGACATGCAGCCAGAACTACTGTAGAGGCTGCCGTTATTGAAAATTAATCAACCCTTTACGAGAATCCTGCAGTACTAAGAAATTACATTATTTACTGCTTTAGTAAGTATTAACTTACCATGATGGAGTTATGCAGAGATTAAGTGTATTAATTGAGTTATGCAGAGATTAAGGGTTCGATTCCTGTCTGAGGTATGTGTGCCTGGAGTTTGCATGATCTCCTCGTGCTTAGTGGGTTTCTTCTGGGTGATCTGGTTTCCTTCCACAGTCCAAAATACATGCTGAGTAGGTTATTTGGTGTAACCAAATTCCCTGTAGTGTGTGAGTGAGTGTGTGTGTGCTATGTGATGGTTTGGCACCCTGTCTTATATTTCTTCTGTAATTGGAGAAATTTTAACATTTATTTCAAATGAAAAATACTCCAAAATATATTCGGATTTTTTAATTTCCATTTAAGCATTTGGGAAAAAATATTTCAGAGATTAGTAGACTAGTTAAGAACTGTTTTTACTCACAAATGGAATAAATATAGGTTAATATTGGTGATTTATTTAGCTTATTTGATTTATTTAAACCAATATAAATTAAAAGATGTTGATATTTTAAGGTTAAGGGCAATGATTGTTTATGTAAGGATAATTAATGCTGTAAATATGTTTTTGTAAATTTAAATAAAATATCAAAAAAAATTAATTATGTACAACTCAAATTCCCAGAAAGTTATATTTTAATTGTCCGGTTTTGATTTTCCCTGCACAACATTGACATCACTGTCAGGAAGTGATGATGCACAGTCTGCAGTGTTTTAATGTATTCCAGATAAAGATCAGCCACAACCAGCGCAAATCAACTTGTCTAGAAAAAAATCTAACTAAAAGTAAATATTTGTAGATTTGTATGAAACAATCAATACGTAAAGAAATAGATAAATAATAAATATTTTTGATTATCCTGAATTTCAATTGAAAATGGAAAATAAATTTTTTTTAAATATTCATTTTTTAAAATTATTATGAATTATTTAAAATTCAATTATTGTGGATTAGTTTCGAGGATTTCTGTGAAGAGAAACTGTGATTTTAGTCTAAAGCCTATACGCAGTTTTTATATGTGCTATGAGACTCATTCAGCTAGGTAAAATATGTAAGTGAAGGGTCATGCCATTAAAGCACCAGGAGTCGGATAAATAACCCAGTGGTTTACAAGCAAGTGTTGAAGCAGTATTACCCATGATATCTGGCAATAATCGATCAACTACTTTCTTAAAAATAATAAAAGTGCTTATTTTAAGACATACTCCTAAAGTAACTGATATAAAATCTCTCTGACACCAGAAGCCAGACAGAGGCAGTGATAAGAAACGCCTCTTCACTGACTGATGGACTCATTGATTTATGACAGACCTGGCATCGTATTGATTAGCTCATGTTCCTAAGGCTATTCATAGCACATTTAAAATAGGATCCTGGAGTAAAGATGATGACCGATATCTGGTTGAATATGCATCGAGTAACAATTGAATCTCAGCATTCCCTGCTTGTATGAGCACAACGATTAGGTCAGGGGTGTCATGCTCCGAGTCCGGCTGTGTCCACCTGAGGACAGTTGGCTTTAGGAAAATTGTTCCTTTGAAAGAAAAATGACTATCAGATTGCAAAATACATAACCAGATATGTTATTCGTTCAGTTCAAATGACTTTTATTTGTATTTTGCATTAAACAATGGGAATTGTCTCAATGCAGCTTTACAGAAATAAAAATGTGTATATATAATTTATTTAATTAAATTTTTTTTTTTTATTTAATTTTTTTTTTTTTTTTTATGTAAGGGAAAAAAGTCTAAACAACAATGGGAATTGTCTCAATGCAGTTTTACAGAAATAAAAATGTATGGATATAGATTTTTTTTTTTTTGTAATTTAATTTTATAATTTTTTTAATGTAAGGGGAAAAAGTCTAAACTATGATTATCAGGTGGTCCAGTGACGTAGTGGTTAATTACACAGCTCCAGGGTCAAGGATTGGATTCCCACCTCAGATCTGTGTGTGTGTGTGTGTGTGTGTGTGTGTGTGTGTGTGTGTGTGTGTGTGTGTGTGTGTGTGTATATGCGTGTGTGTATATGCGTGTGTGTATATGCGTGTGTGTATATGCGTGTGTGTGTATGCGTGTGTGTGTATGCGTGTGTGTATGCATGTGTATGCGTGTATGTGTGTATGTATCAGGGCTTGACATTGGCACCCGCCCACCCGCCAAATGCGGGTAAAATTCGGCTGTGGCGGGTAATA
>JAQMYL010000039.1:7943870-7959039 GCA_030014365.1 Clarias pachynema | reverse complement strand
TATTGTTGTTTCCACTTCGGGTGCCTGTCCCCCCCCCCCCCCCCCATCACGTATCCATGGTAACGCACAAGGCCTGTCGGGTTGCTTTGTTGCTCAAGCCCGCCAGCAGCAGCAGCAGCACTACATAAATCCAGTATACAATACAGTACCGATAACGGTGTCAGCAGTAATTGGTGCTTTATTTTTAAAATCAGATACTGTTTGTGAAGTGACAAACTGCATGAGCATTTTCCAGTTAAATGGATGCATATGTGTGTATGTATGTTGTCAGGGCCCATATTAACTAATTAAGTAATGATGGAGGGTTGAAATGTATTTACTGGACTGAGAGTGAATTTAGAATTTTTGTTCTGAGCAATAAACAGTGGGGGAATGTGGGATAAAAAGGGTGAGTGTTTTGTGATACTAGTAAGTGGTTTCCATTCATTCATTCAATCATTCATTCATTCACTCACGTATATTCTATATAAAATTTAATGCCAGTCAGGGTTGCTGTGAATCCAGAGCTTATTCCAGGAACAAAGAGTCAGGAATACATCTAAGTGGGATGTTGTGGGGCAACATGGACACACACATTCACTTTTGTAGGTAATTTATCACAGCTTTTCTTTTTTTTTTTACCAGCTGACATGTTTTTGGGAACTCAGAGGAGAACATGTGAAGAACATGTGAAACTCCACAGACAGTAGCTAGAGCTTAGGATTAATGAGTTTGCTTTGAAACTGTAGACATGAGTGGCATTTCTGAAAAGAAATAGAAATAGTCCTAAACTATTTAGTTGCTACTATGTATTTATGAGATGAATTGATAAAGTCATTATTTTGAACAAAAGGTTGTATTTACAGGCCAACTTATTGAATAAGAATTATTGGCACGGTTACAGGAGGTGATCACCTATAGGAGATTTTTGAGTAGTGTGTTTTACAACTTTTTTTGTTGTTGTTGCCATCAGCTATACGCATACTGAGGGAATATTGTCTTTAGAAAGAATCTGTGCACTGAAGTTGGTGACTCAACTTAGTAAAAAGCTTTACATTGTTGTCGATTTGCATCTGATAACCATCAATATGTACAGTCCCTTGTAAAATCATTGTTTTTGCAATTAACTGAAGACTAATGATGTATATGAATATTCAGCCAACAATTTGGAAAGTCCTGAAAAAGCAAGAAGCCATTGGTGTACTAACGACCAGACCTCGAACAGGACGGCAAAAGAAAAAACAGCAGTCGATGACCTATACAGTACGTTTTAAGAGCTATAAAGAAAAACCTAAAAACAACTGTCAGTGACATCAACAGCAACCTCCACAGGGCGGGGGTAAAGATTTTACAATCCACTCGAGGGCAGAGTTATAGAGGCCATACCACAAGATGCAAACCACTCATCAGCAGGAAGGATCAGAAGGCTAAATTGACATTCAGAAAAAATAAGGAGGAGCTGCAAAAGTTATGGAACCAAAATTAACTTCCATTGAACGTACAAACCCTTTGGTCAAGCCCAGTAGAGATAGTATCATCATAAGGCTTTCATGGGATGGGCTGCTTCTAGGACAGGCTAACTAATCTTTACTGATGATGGATTTCATGATGAGAGCAGCAGAATGAATTCAAAAGTCTACAAGAACATTCTGAATGCCAGGTTACAGAGAAATGCATGCAATCTAATTGGGAGGACGTTGAAATCATGCAGCAAGAAGACGAAAGCACACTGCCAACACAACTACAGACTTCATCAGGAGGAAAAGTGGAAGGTTTTAGATCGGCTTACCTGGAAGGATTGACCTGCCAAGTCACTCAACAGATCTTAAACTAAATGAGTAGCATTTCTTGTCCTGAAAAGGAAATTAAAGCGAGAAAACCCTAAAAATCAAGCACACAACGGAAAGAAGCTGTTGCACAAGCCCAGGAAGAGCATCACAAGAAGAATGCAATAGTTTTGTGATGTCAGTGGGTATCTGATGTGATGCAGTTATTGATGAAAGTGTTATTTATTCTCATTTACTCTAATATACGTAGGACTCTGCAATGTTTAATATGTTTTTCTATTATTTTAGGTGTCATATTATAAGTTGTTTAACACAGCTTCTTTAGCTGTAAATATCAGGAAATTTAAGCTAAAATCTATAGTGTTATGTTGATCTTTGAATATTACAAGTTTCCAATATATAGCAAAAGCAAAAATGTTGACTTTGTTGTTCCAATACTTTTGGAGAGACTGTGTGTATAAATGGGTGACTTTTGGCTTATGCATGTGTGACTGATAAATATTACCTTCCACGTAGTGGTTAGCACAGTGGCCTCACATCTTTAGGGTCGAGGTCTCGATTCTTGTCTCAGGTTTGTGTGCATGAAGTTTGCTTGTGCTCCTCGTGCTTACTGGGTTTCCTCTGGGTCCTCCGGTTTCCTCCCACAGTCCAAAGACATGCAGATTAATTGCAGGTTAATTGCCGTTCCCAAATTGCACATACTGTACATGCCATGTGATGGATTGACACCATGTCCACCATGACCATGTACACTAAATAAGCGGTATAAAAGATGAATGAAATAAATTAATATATAGAGCCACTCTTTTTTGGATTTGGACTGTCCTTCACATCAGGATGGTTCTGGGACGACTGATGCGACATGGGGTAAAACAAAATGGTTCTTGTTGGAACTTCAAGAAACAACTGAACTGTTGTGCTGTGAGATTTGGTCTTTTCCCTCATGGAATTTCGATTTAATGGTCTACTGTTCCAGATTTTGGAATATTGCTCTGATCGTAAGTTTGTAATTGTAATTATTAAGCTTAATTATATTTTTATATAAACTGATATTTGCTTTTCTCCATTATGATGGATGAAAAGCAAACTTGCATGTATGCAGTCTCATATTTATATGCCATGGAAATACAGTAGATAATGAACAAAGACACTGAAAAGATTCTTGAAGACTGAAAGCTAATTTAATAGATAAATCAAATGTAATTGTTTGCATTGTTTAAAATATTCTTTAAGGATATCAGTAATGTTGTCACATAAGAGAAACATAATCAAAGCTGTTTATTAGAAAGAGAAGTTAAAACGTATTGTGTATAATGTTTATTCATTTCGCTCATTAAGGATGTCAGTACTTGTGGGGTTGACTGTAATGTGTGTGTGAGAGAGACCAAAAGAGAGAGAGAGAGTGTATGAGCATGTATACGTACGCTATAGAAGTCGGGCTTTTAGACACTGACATTAATACTAAACAGATTCCATACACATTTCCTGTCAGTGGAAAAGGGTTCTGTTAGGAAAGTAATATTTCATTGACATTATTACATAAAGTCTCTATCTCTGGACTTTGAGTTGTTTATGGGGTTTATTTTTAAATCAATGCCACACATTCAAAATAGAGTTGCTATTTAGATCTCAGTCTACAGGAAAAACATTTACAGAGAAATCACAGCTAAGAATTGGCTCACTTGTGGGGTTTTTTTCCCTTCGCCACCAAGAGTGAGTGTTTTAACACCTTGCAGATATTTCGACAATAGAAACAACACACACACACACACACACACACACACACACACACATGCGCTTGTCCGCATGAGCCTACACCGCCTGATTATGACTGGCTCATCTGCTCCGGGAAAGTTGTAAATGAGGCAGCGTTCTATTGCCATCTCCGAGGGAGCCGAAGTGTGAAACAATCCCACGTCACCCTATTCAGCTCATCCTCTTCCTCTACTGTCCACACTATTGGAAGGAACTATTCTGGGACCACCGAAAGACAGTAGCTGATCATTACAGGATTTGCTTTCATCACTTTCAAAATCCATTAAATTACAGCTTTTTTTATTTAGTTATTTCTCTTGAAGCATATCGTTCTACAGTGAAACATATGAAAAATATTTGTAGTTTTGAATGTACTGCCTGTGTCTTTCTGGGTTCACCCTGGGTTTTCCAGTTTCATCCTGTATGCTGAAAACATGCTCATCAGTAATTTGACAAGTTGGTAACTAGGTGTGAATTTGAGGTGTGAATGTATAGGTACATGGATATTGTAGGTACATGCCCGTGATGAAATCGCATCCTATTCCCACTTCATATCCAGGATAGACTCTGCATCCACCGTAAAGGACAAAGCACTTGTTAAAAAATACATTTTTATATATATATTTTTTTTTAGGAAACTTGAACATTTCCATCCATTTTTATCTTACATTCCGCTATCGAAATGTCCCAGCTGTGGGATCAATAAAGGGATATCTTATCTTATCTTATCTTATCTTATCTTATCTTATCATCCTGACCCAAATTCCAGAAAGAACTTCAGTTCATTGTATATACTCTATTTCATCTATATCAAATTTCTTCTTTACTCAATAGCTTGTTATATTTATAATAATATACTGTATGTGCTTACATAATTGTCCTTCCTTGGACCATTTTTGGGGGAGGAAATAAGTGCATCACAGCAACACTCCACAAGAAATCACCATCACAATTTGGCTCTCGTCAGAGTCGAATCCTTACTCATGCTTTCAACACGTCAACTTTGAGAACTGACTATTCTTCATATTAAATTAAATGATGTGGATTAAGTTTAAGACGTGGAGAGAAATGCTTTACTACAGTACGACAGGCTTTAAAGTGCCTAAAGATGCAATTTAAAAAACTGGTTGTTTATTTAACAACCTCAGCAGCAACCTCATTTCCCCTCTCTGGCTCTTTGGTAGCAAAATAAAAATAAATAAGGGGTAGCTCGAGAAAACATACTATATATCTATCCCCTTTATGTAGATGCCATTGTGTTGAGAAAATCAGTGTTATTTATTTCACCTTTCAGTGGTTTCAGTGTTCAGGCTTATTTATACAGTATATTTATTGTTAAGACTAGAAGAAGACCAGGCATTTTTCTTATCATTAGTATTTATATTATTCTATTTATTTATTCTGGTCCATGCCCATGATAGCCTCACTCTTCTGTTTTTAGATGATCGGAATGAAACCCGATGTGTCCGTCTGCTATTGTAGCCCATCCTCTTCGAGGTTCAATGTTTTATGCCTGCTGAGATGATTTTCCGCTCAAAGGGGTTATATGGATTATTGTTTTTGTGAGCATTTTCCATATTTTGTGCAAATTCTATTGTCTTATTCTGTAAAAACCCTGGAGATTAGCAGTTTTTAAAAAACTCGATCCAGCTAATCCAGTACCTACAACCATGCTACGGTGAAAGTCACCGAGATCACACTTTCACTTCATTCTGATGTTTGATGTGAAGCTCTTGATCTGGATCTGCATGATTGTGTGCTCTGCGCTGCTGCCAGATGTTGTTAAATAACTGCATAAACGGACAGTGTAAATGTAATTGGTGTTTGAAGATACATGCAGTCAATTCCTAAATATGTTAAGTAAAAGCTTAAATTACAAAATGCCACTGATATTAGCACTGTATCCTGGATTTGTGGCTCTTGTGAGCATGTACTGTAATTGCTGGTTTTGGATTACATACTGTATGAAAAAGCAAAGCAGTCCAAATTCTCAATTGTTTATGCGGTTCATGGAGTTGTGCATCTAAACTAAACATGATCGTAATTGTCAGTAAATTATAACATCTGAGTGGAAGAGGATTAAAAAGCCTTGCTTTGTTTTGATTTTAATTCCAAAGTTCCAAATTCCTAATTGTAGCTTTAACATCACGTCTGACTTCATGGGGACAAAGTAGTTCTGTTTCTAGTGCCTTCATGTTATCACAGAACAGAACAAGTCTCATTTAGTGACGTCATCATAATAGCTTCTCACATATGCTCTCTGACTCCCCACATGAGCGAGACTTGTGAATCTTCCTCCTCTCGCTGAATATTTAATACCCTAGGATGAAACAATACCTACGTTTCAGTCATGTCGTGCTGATTACTGAGACTTACACACACACACACACACACACACAGAGCAGCATCGCACTATTGCACCGTCTCCAGTACTCCATGTTCATTTGCTCATTAGCAGGTATCATGGGGTTTGCTTGGAGCGCTCCGCTTTGAGCTGCACAGCTCCAGGGAAGAGGGACAGGGCTGGACCGAGAGAGAGAGAGAGAGAGAGATCCCGCCTCTCAGATTTGCATAGCCCTCAGCCTATCCAATAAGCTCGAGCAGCTTCCACAGCCTCATACTCGGAGAGCGCGTGATTGGCAGCCGAGCCGAGCGGAGGCTGCAGCCTGAGCTGCTCTCACCTGAATGATGATGGTGTGAAACAGAGCCTTATTTGGAAGATGTTGACGGAGGGTTCTCTGCCTCTCAGGCATGAGCATCTCAGAGTTCGCTGTGTGCTTTAGAAAGATGCTATCGGCTCACACGTTTGTCTGTATTACCTGGAATCCGGCCCAGCCGCATACGGGATGAAGGCAGGATTCTTGCGTTTTTATGATGTTTGGAGAAATGTCTGGACCGTGCTGTTGTTCTAGCTTGTTGTGGACGCACGAGGAGGAATATTCCAGTCACAATGTGTTGATCAAATTGTTGTTTTATTGTAATTTTCATCTCTCCAGCTAAGCTGTGCTATTTTTATCTATTATCCGGACAAGCTTGCTTCTCAAAATGCCTGAGGCAAATTACTTGCTTACCGTTTCTTGGGGATACATAAAGGTAAGCTGGTCATGGACACATCGTTTCATAATGAGAAGAATCTATTTTTAATTTCTAATGGTTCTATAGACTTGTTATTTCAAACTCGGATGATTGTTTTTCTTCTGCTTTGTATTTACACCATCGTCAAGCGCTAACTGCCTGAACATTTCATAACAGATGGACCAATAGAAATTAATTCTCGTCAAGTTCATCAGATTTGAGTCCTTCAGTCCTTTCGGTCGTGACTTAAGCATGTGCATGTCATCACTGATGCATATCGCAGTCCATGTTTTTGCTACTGATTAAATTTTAATATTGTACGGATGAAAACTCAATATTCACACCAACAAAAATCTAATGTATGCACAAAATATAAAAAAATAATAAGGATAAACGACAGATAGTGCAGATTGCAAGGTTTCTGACACACAACCTGGTTAAATTTCCCAAGAAGCATTGATAAGGGAATAATAATGTACTAATAATTCATTTATTCTGTATGGGTATATTATTTTATACACCTAAATAAACTGATTTATTGATGGAAGAATTAATGAAGCTTGCTGCTACTTATGTTGGGATGCGATGCGTTTTTAGTCATGTTATTCAGTGACTACTCAGAAGAGTAACAAATAAGGGAAAAGTAGGTGCTAGAGATAAGAGTAAGGAATGTCAGGCAAAGACGTAGCGGGCCATGTCCTTAAGCCTCAACATAAAAAAAAGAATGAAAGCGAGATGCATGGAGAGGAGCTGGAATTTAGTCAGAAGTCGTGATCCACCATCAGGCCCTGAGAGTTAAGAATAAATTGAGTGTTTTTCCCCTTTTTTTCTATTAATTTGTACCTTTTGAAAGGCAAAGTTTGTTTTATGACAGAGACGCTCTCGGAACTATATGGTTCTGATATAAACACGTGGAGTGAAAGGATTATGGATGTGTGAGACACTGATTGATAAATTTAGTGAAACGTTTATACCCTGCATCAGAGGGTTTGTTCGTTCTCCTGTAAATTAGTTCCTCTGAGATACAAGGTTTTTATGATTTTTTTTTATGAAAACAAGAAAGATAGAGAGGTGTGTAAACGAATCTTGACCCAGTATTATGCTGAAAAATGAAATGGTGTGTATATGCTGGTGTGTATGAAGTAGTACTTTAGACCTAAAGGGGTTTTCTTATGAAAAGTGTAGTACGGAGAGAAAGCGAGATGGATGTGTAAACGAGCTGATTTATTGATTGATTGCCGCCTGTTATGTACGTACTGTTTTTTATCGCTTTTCACACAACTGCTGTTGTTTCTCAGATAATGATTCTAAATGAACAACCAAATGTTGTTGTTTATCTTGCTAGTCTCTAGCTGAGTCCTCACTGCTGCCTTTTCTATATCTCACTTCCCACACAGTTTTTTTTTTTCCTGTCATGTAAATTGTTTGTAATGGTTCTCATTCCTCGTTGCCTAAAAATTATTTGAAGCTGTCGTTCATCCCAGTTCTTGCTTTTCTGTATTGCTGCCCATCTAGTCTTGCATTGCTGCCTGTGTTTTTTTTTTTTTTTTTTTACACGAGGCCTGCGGAGCGTGTCACTGTGACCTCGTTTTTTTTGTTTGTTTTTTTAAGTGTGAGATAGTGCAGATTCCATCTTCTCGTATTTTGGCTCGTCTGAGGAACTCGGCCTTGAGTATCCAGACCATCTGGAGCCTAACAAGTCTTTGAAAATAAGAATGACACAAGATTATATTTTGGTCCTTATCTTGCTTCTGGTGGACTAGGAGCACAAATACCTATCCATGTGATTTAATAAGATGTCACTTTTATACATATCAAAATACGCCTGGCATTTCAATAGGAATTTAAATAGATTTTTAGTTCATGTAGAAAATGTTTGGAATAACTGTGTATGTGGCGATTTTTAACTCTGCGCGTCATGTGCCATCACAGTTCAAGAGGATGTTGAACCGAGAGCTGACCCACCTGTCCGAAATGAGCCGCTCTGGAAACCAGGTGTCCGAGTACATCTCTAATACTTTTTTAGGTAAGTGTGGTGACAAGGGTCAGGCGCATGTTCATAACCTTGTCATGATGTCGTGAGCCATGAATGTAGTGTAAGCAGCAAGCAAAGCTGAGCTATGGTGCTTTTAATATTATTTGAAAAATTAATTGTAGAATGGCATACAGTTTCATATTGTTCATAGAGAATTACCTTTAATTACAAAACATTTCTTTGGTTATCAATGAAGTAGCTGCGTATCTACATTATCATAAAAGTAAATTGTTGAGTGGAAATACATTGTGTCCCATTTAAACAAGGAACTGAAGCAAGTCAGATTAGTTAATCCAATAAATCCAGAATTTTACATGGAATATGATAATGTATGCTATTTTTTGCTTTACTTTTACACTTGTGTGTGTATGCGCGTATATTTGCGTGCCTTCGCAGACAAGCAGCACGAAGTGGAAATGCCGTCTCCACAGTCACAGAAGGACAAGGAGAAGAAGAAGCGGCCGATGTCCCAGATCAGCGGTGTAAAGAAGCTCACTCACAGTTCCAGCCTCACGAATTCCAACATCCCTCGCTTCGGAGTCAAGACCGACACAGAAGAAGCACTGGCCAAGGTGTGTGTGTCCGTGTCACTCGTCGTCTAGTGAAAATGAAACCTTCCTTTAGACTAATCATTTTTGTTATTCCTGAACTGGGGGTGTTTTTTTTTTTTTTTTTTTAATGGGCCAACCCTGGCCCTTGAGAGCTGCAGCCATGCATGTTTTTCAGTTACCCACTTCTGAGTACCTGGATCAGGTGTATTCAGTCAATCGAAAGCAGGAAGGAGTGGGGCAAGACAATATGAATGGGTATCTATCAGCTTCAGCACCTGATCCAGGCTTCTGGTCTTAAGGACCAGGATTGGCCATCCATGTGTTGCTTAATCTGTCTGGAAAATGGTGGATAATCCCATCTACTTCAGGGATTTGAGGAAATTATCGACAATAGATCAGCAGATGCGCTCACTTTTTTGTTTTTTCCCTTCAATTATAAAACATCACGTTTGTTTTGTTTCCATTGCAGGAGCTTGAAGATGTGAACAAATGGGGCCTTAATGTTTTCAAAGTCACCGAGTTCTCTGGCAACAGACCTTTAACAGTTATGATGCACACAATATTCCAGGTGTGTATCTTTTATTTTATTTGTTGTTTCATTTGTGTGAGTTTCTCAGTTGGCATTGGCGATACTGTAGTTACTGCTTATGGTTCAGTTTTTAGTGCATCTTCATGTTTTTTTTCCTCTGTTTGCTACGTTACAGGAAAGAGACTTATTAAAAACGTTCAAAATTCCACTCGACACTTTTATAACGTATCTGATGACGTTAGAAGACCATTACCATAGCGATGTTGCCTACCACAACAACATCCACGCTGCCGATGTGACTCAGTCCACTCATGTGCTGCTCTCCAGCCCTGCTCTCGAGGTACTACACAACACTCTCCAGCCCTGCTTCAGTTCATCAGGTTTAAGATACCAACTTAGATGAAGGAAGTTAAGATTTATTTAATGGTTTTCCATCAGCAGTTATTCACCAAGTGCTTAAATAAAAATTTAAAAATCATGAGAAATTGATTACATTTTATTTGAATAAATCTATATTTTATCTAAAATTTTACTCTGCACTTACTGTATGATGCTGGTATCCTTATTTTTCTAACTAATTGCATGTGTGGAAAAAGGAACAGATGATTTCAGACTGAAAAAGCCTCTCTCTGTATAAACAGCAACCTTGCTCGAAGAATAGGATTACGTATAATTTGCAAAAAATAACATTTTCAGATAAATTGCTCCATACAAAGTGGCATGAGTGCACCTCATTAACAGCCAGTAACCTCTAGTCCAAACAACAGCAAAAAATATAAGTCATTATGGATTACAATGATATGAAGCACTAATTAAGTTTACGCCGGCGATATTTCCTCAATCTGAAATCGAATTGAAATCGTTCTAATTAGAGACTTAACTATTTTTTCCCATTTTTTCCAATAACTTCTGCTTTCTGAGTTGTATTGACTTCAAGAATTGAATCTCATCTGTGGTTGATTAAAGGGTTTACTACATGTGTAATGGTCAGTCAATCAGTGCCTCTTTCTCAGCCGGAGTCCCAGTGGATGGAAGAGAGATGTTCTCATAGACTTTGTGGATCAGGAATGGAAGCAAAATTTTTGTCCCGGAAAATTTTGTTATATCACCTAATGGTGCTTCCATATGGGGCAAACATCCGCAGTAAGAATCTGTTAAGAGAAAATAAAAATGGGTGACATGTTTACATGACTATTATTTACCTATTGACCAGATTGTGAGTGGTTTACTGTATAAAACCCTTCTCATTCTGATTGAAAATTCATTCCGATCAGGCCGGATTGGGTCAGACTGTTCCGACTGCTGTGTTTACATGATGCAGTTTTATTCCGATTGGATCAGATTATTAGTGGAATATTAGAGTCCATGTAAATCCACCTGTTGTGGAATTTATTACCAATATTATGCAACGCAGACAAATTGTTTGTAAGTAGCTTCTGTAATCTTTAACGCCGTCCTGTCCTCATTATGTCTCATCAGAATATCATTCTGAAACTTGTTTCAGTAAACTAATTTCTGTTTCACGTTAAAGTATACAGTTGTAGAAGAGGAATGATTTATTATCCAGAGTCACCCAGAAGAGGATGGGATATTTTAAGGATAGAAATCTGGATTATCTGGAAAGCTGCTTTATCGTTTCTATTCTTGAAAACACTATACACACAAAATTGACCAGAATAAAACTACAGGGAAATACATTTCAGTTAATAGATTGTGTACTTGTAATGGTGCTATTGAATGAAAAGAAATCCGACTGTCATGTCATGTGAACCCTCACAAGCGTTTTTTTTCTTTTCTTCCATTGTCGGATTACTTAAGTAGGTTTTACAAGGTATCGCTTATTTCTGTGCATGTGCACACACTTAGAGTTGGTTTAAGTAGCTTCATTATATGATGCTGTAATAACACACTGTTGTGCAGATTATCTGATGGTTGCATTTCTCTGTTTTAGTCTTCAAAACGTGATTGTGTTGTAATTTTTGCCATTTTGATTAGAATTTTTGAAGTAAACAAACTCTTTTTTCTTTCTTCTCCTCTTCGCTCTGTTTCGTTCAATAGGCTGTTTTCACAGATTTAGAGATTCTTGCTGCCATATTTGCCAGCGCGATACATGATGTCGATCATCCTGGCGTCTCCAACCAGTTCCTCATTAACACTAGTAAGTTGTATGCTGTCCCCTGCCCGCAGCGCAGCGCATCAAGCTGACAGAGTGAGAACAGGCTTATCAGTCCTTATATTGTCACCATGACCCACTATCTATTTGTGTCTCTGCCTCTGTCCCCTAAAAATAAACCTAGTATGGACTCCGAGCTGCCGCTCTTAGAATATAACCGCTCTAAAATTGCACTTTTGTCACATGTTCTGTGCTTTTTTTGGCCTACATAGAGTGTGTGAAATATTGCAGCTTCTAAGATGAGTTCGTTTTTCACGTGCGCCAGCTGTGTCATTAAGTCAAACAGCTGTCGGTACACGTGACGAACATGATGAAGATGGCTTACAAGAGTGACCAGTCTCACGTGTCCTGCCATTACACAGGGTCCTTTTGCTCTGAGCCAAGCACAATGCACTGTACTCAGCCTAGCAGCTTTTATTATGTAAAGGTCAACGATGGCGATGATGGTGTGGTCATCGCTTGAGAACATGTTGAGTAGTACCATTGTACACTACCAACATGTACAATTTAAATCTGACCTACATTGGTTTTTCTCTGTACATCAATACTGAAGACGTCTAAACTATGAACATACGTATGGATTTTTATAGCAAACAAAAAAAACAACAACCCATAATATGTTTTGTATTTCAGATTGTCCAAAGTAGCTACACTTAGCTTTGATGATGGCTTCGGACATTTGTGATATTCTTTCATCAGATTTACAAATGTTTTTCAGTTTACTGGATGCCTTATCAAGAGCTCATTTGTGACATTTCTTCCCTTCTTAATGTGCATCAGACAATCAGTTGTCTTGTGCTGTTAGTGCTACTACAACTACTATACAAATCCATATTATGGCAAGAAACTCAATTAAGTGAAGAGAAAAGACAGTCCATCATTACTTGGAGGTCTGTCAACCCGAAAAATCTCAAGAACTTTGTATGTATCCCCAAGTGCAGTCGTGGAAACTGGCTCTCATGAGGACTATCCCATGAAATGAAGACCAAGAACTATCTCTGTTGCAGAGGATAAGTGTATTAGAATGACCAGCCTCAGAAAGCGGTGATTTACAGCACATCAGATTAGAGCCCACACAAATGCTTTTCAACGTTCAAGCAGCAGACATACTGTATTTCAACATTCACTGTTCAGAGGAGACTGCAGAAGTCAGATTTTTATGGTTCAATTGTAGCAAAGAAGAACAAGCAGAAGAGATTTTCTTAGGCCAAGAAACATAACAAATTGATGTTAGATGTGGAAAACTGTGAAAAACTGTCCTTTGGTCTGATAGGTCCAAATATTTTTGGTTCTAACCGCCATGTCTTTGTTAGACGTAGAGAAGGTGAACAGACGGTTCCTGAATGTGAAGCCTGGAGGAGGTGTGATAGCATGGGGAGGTGCTTTGCCGGTGTCACTGTTGGTGAAAGTTGGTAACCATCATGGCAACCGCAGCATTTTGTAGCAATATGCCATACCATCTGGGGGGAACATAATTTTTTCCAACAGGACAATGAACTCAAACACACCTCTAGGTTGTAAGAGCTGTTTGTTCAAGGAGAGTGATGAAGTGCTGTATCAGATGACCTGGCCAAGAAGGACACAATCTCCTTCGATCTAATTCCAACTGAGTTGGTTTGGGATGAGTTGGACTAGAAGGTAAATGTAAGGCAGCCAACATGTACTCAACACCACTGGGAACTCCTTCAGGGTCGTTGGAAAACCATTCCAGGTGACTCCATGTGGCTGACTGATAGAATGCCATGAGAGTGCCAAGCTGACATCAAAGCTAAATGTAGCTGCTTTGAAGGTTACTTTGTTCTGGGTTATTTAATACATTTTTGTCGACTACATAATTCCGTATTTGTTCTGTTATAATGTCAATGTCTTCAGTATTAGAATAAAATGTTGAAAACAATTAAAAAAAAAGACAAAACACTGAATAAGAGTGTGTTTCCTGGTACTGTTTGTCTGTTAATAAAAAAAAGTTATGCCGATATTTGCATTACTTTTGGGACAGCTATGATACACGCATACACCGGATGATAACATAAATGTTTATAAAATGTGTCATTTATGTGACATGGTTTATATGTTTTTTTTTTTTTCTTCTCAGACTCCGAGCTGGCTCTTATGTATAACGACTCGTCTGTGTTGGAGAACCATCACCTGGCTGTGGGCTTCAAGCTTCTGCAGGAGGAGAACTGTGACATCTTCCAGAACCTCACCAAGAAACAGAGACAGTCGCTACGCAAGATGGTCATCGACATCGTGAGTCACACACTATTTATCTGCACTCTGTCTCGTTATTAGTGCTGTCATTACAGCCGAAGGGCTTTTTAATGAGTGTGCTTTGGGTCATGTGCAGGTTCTGGCGACAGACATGTCGAAACATATGAATTTACTGGCGGATCTGAAAACCATGGTGGAGACAAAAAAAGTGACCAGCTCTGGAGTTCTTCTGCTGGATAATTATTCAGACAGGATACAGGTTAGTTATATACACAACACTGGCAGTGTTATATACATGATAGGAGTGTGATGGATTACAATTTTAAATAACCTCTTCAACTCTCAGGAGCCATAAGCAAGGCCAGACTGCATTTCTGCATTTCTCACTCTCATAGCTACAGACATGTCCTATTAGCTTTACTGTAGTTAATAAATCATTTCCAGTGATTAGATAGAAAAGAGTTACAGTGGAACCTTGGATTACGAGCATAATTCGTTCCGGAAGTGGGCTCGTATTCCAAAACACTTGTAAATCAAATAGAATTTTCCCATAAGAAATTAGAGAGAATTAGAGAAATTCTAGTGGTTAGCACTGTTGCCTTGCACCTCCAGGGTCCGGGTTTGATTCGCACCTTGGGTCTGTGTGCATGGAGTTTACATGTTCTCCCCATGCTTGGTGGGATTCTTTGCATGCTCCGGTTTTATTCCGGCTAACTAGCTAGCTGTTTCCAAATTGAACCCGTTGTCATTCGTGTGATACCAAACAGTGTGACCATAAATAAATCCCCTCTATAACTACATACTAAAAGCTATAACAGGGTATAACCTCCACTTTGTTGAGGTTTTTGACCAGCTGTTCGCTCATGGAGACTTGGGGAAACTAAACTGTTCACGGCAATTTCAGTCCTTAATGATTACAGGCATAAGTCGTCACCATACAATATCAAAAACAGTCCAAAGCCATAATCATGAATATTACAGTAGGTTCAGTTATATGGTGCAGACTAGTGCTGCACGATTAATAATATCGCAATCGCAATCGCGATGTCAGCCTATGCGATTACATTACAGCAA
>JAQMYL010000039.1:7929503-7943770 GCA_030014365.1 Clarias pachynema | reverse complement strand
GTATCGCAATCGCAAATCGCAATTTTGACCTTAATAATCGCAATGTGACATTTTTCCCAAATCGTGCAGCCCTAGTGCAGACCATATGGGGACATCCTTAGCAGCAGTCTGCATGTGATGAAACTCCAACCCGAAATAGGGCATCAGGATGGATCAGGCACTTCTGGAGGGCAAAAAAAGGTCAGCATCACTGGGAACTCAGCAGTGCCCCGTGTCACTTGACAGAGAGGGGAAAAAGAGAGGTGCAGTCAGGGGAGAAGGAAGGGAAGAAACCATGACGACAGTCCTTCCCTTAGACGGTCCTTCCTCTTTTTGTCCTCTTTCTTGAAATTAATAAGATAAAAGGTCACAGCTTGTCATGTCACAAGAAAAGGCACAAAGTCCTGTGTTCTGAAGACTCGCCTGTGTCAAAAACCTGCAGCTTTTCTTCAGACTGCTATGAAGCTCTACCACTGGAAACTCACTAAAAATAGCTAAACACTTTCTGACCAATCAGTATAGTGAATTCAACAGCACTGAGAAACATAAGGGACCGTTATGACGGAAGCATCTTTTGAGTTTGATCGTCTCCTTTTTGGGCTTCTTGTGTCTCAGGTGCTGCAGAACATGGTGCACTGTGCAGACCTCAGTAACCCCACCAAGCCCCTGCAGCTGTACCGGCAGTGGACAGACCGCATCATGGAGGAGTTCTTCAGCCAGGGAGACCGCGAGAGGGAACGCGGCATGGAGATCAGCCCCATGTGTGACAAACACAACGCTTCAGTTGAAAAATCCCAGGTAAGAGGCCAATGACCTGTAGAATTTTATACTCAATTTTGACCACTAGGTGGCGAAGTAATTATGTTTCTGGGACATCCGTTTGTTTTTTTGTTTTTTTTGACAGCCAGATTTTTTTTTCTAGCATCATATCCCAGGATGCACACGTTCCAGGCAGTCATCATAGAGTTATATTTGATTATGTAATGTTGCCAATTTCTACCAACTACACAGTTCAGTAATCTTTGCAAAGTCCATATAGGTTTAAAAATGAGTTCATATTAAAGAGAGTAAATGTTTTAGGGTTCCCACTGAATTGTGTTCATTCTTCTCCAGGTGGGCTTCATCGACTACATCGTGCACCCGCTGTGGGAAACGTGGGCAGACCTAGTGCACCCCGATGCCCAGGACATCTTGGACACGCTGGAAGACAACAGGGAGTGGTATCAGAGCACCATCCCACAGAGCCCGTCCCCCGCACTGGACACAAATTCAGAGGGACGGCGCACCACCACCCACGACAAGTTCCAGTTCGAGCTCACGCTGGAGGAGGACGGAGAATCGGACACTGAGAAGGACAGCGGCAGCCCTCCAGATGAGGATGAGGAGGAAGACGAAGAGGATGAAAACAGCTGCAGTGACTCTAAAACCCTTTGCACACAGGACTCGGAGTGTACCGAGATTCCTCTGGATGAACAGGTGACTGAGGGCGAGGAGGTAGGAGAGGAGCAGAGAGAGGAAGAGGCGGAGATATCAGAACCCTGTGTTTTAGTGGAACGGGAGGAGGAAGAGGAAGATGAGGAGGAGGAGGAGGAGGAAGAAGAAGAAGAGGAGGAGGAGGAGGAGGCGGAAGAACAGGACACTGCCAATACGTAACACAGTATGAGACAGCATCCGGACTTCTTTTATACTAGACATGAGAGCCACTTATTTATGGATAAGCTGTAGGGTTTTTCATATTTTTATGTTTTATTTTTGTGTACGTGTGTACTGTACATCCTTATCCGAAAATGTATATTCATTTTCCTGTCGTCATCACTGACATCATGCATATGGTCCTCGGTTTTATTTATTTTTTAACCTTTATCCATGACTAGTGTATTACCCGTTTTTGTACTCAGGAAAGTCTTTTCCACGCACACATTAGAAACAAAAACTTTTCTCTTTTTTTTTCTTGTAATTTGTGAATATTTCTGTTTTTAAATAGGCTGGTATTCAGAAAACAGATTCATGTAGTTTTCATCTTTATTTGCCAAAAACAAAAAAAATCCATCCATCAGACTATCTGTTTTTTTAACTTGTCGTTTGATGGAAGCTTCATTGCATGGAGACACATGCGGCTGGTAGACGTTCACTACACAATTTGAATGTTATTTCTTCCTCAAAGTCTAGATCTACTTTATTTGCAGTGCTTAGTGTAGATAGACTTTCATTACCAAAGCTAATAGAAATGACTCATGGCACAAGGAAACCTAACACAAAAAAAAAAATTACAATCGGCAACTGCCAAAGATTTTTTTTTTTCTTTTTTTTATTGTACGTGTGTGAGAGACGTCTTTATGAAATCACCTATTTGTTTCTAATTCCATGGAAAGAATGTTCGATTTGGTGCAGTCCTTCAGTTACATAGTAACTGACACAAATCGTGTTTTTTTGTTTGTTTGTTTTTTCCCCTTCATTGTTGCTTTGACAAGCCTTAAAATTTTGTTGAACAAGCTTCCTGTTTCTTCATCTCTAACGTAAATTTAGAGTTAGAACTGATTTATAAACATACCGAAAAGACGGCATATCAAACAAAACAAAAGTTTTTCACTCTTAGGTCAGGGTTCAGGGTTGTTTGTTTGTAGGACGATTTTCTGTTCAGAAGTCGCTGGTGCCGGAACAAAACTTGGCTTCTAAATGTCTCTCTGTTGCTCTGTTTTAAATCCATTAACCGGACACTGTATTAGGAACACCTGAACACGTTGCTTAATCATGTGAGAATCCCATCAGACAATCATGCAGCACCAGCACGATGCATAAAATCATGCAGATACGGATCAAGCGCTTTAGTTAACGATCATATTAAACATCAGATCTGATTCCAGCAACTTTAACAACGGCAAGGTTGCTGGTGCCAGAAGGTCTAGGTTGCCTTTTTAAAAAATTTTTAAGAAACTGCTGATGTTTTGAGAAACAATAAACATCCAAAAGTGTTGTTTGTTTTATGCACCATTCAAGATGAAACTAACCTTAACTTAAGGTTAACTAACTGAAGATGAACTATTCTTAGTTAACAAATTGAAAAAAAATTCCAATCCAAAAGTCTCAGACAAGGTGAGATTTTCTAGCTCGAACTTCTTAAAATATTGGTTAAGATCAGGGATCCAGCATATTTTCTAGCCAAGAACGACTTCTTCTGGGTCGGATTGGTTTAGATGATTGTGGGGGGACGAGTCTGAGCAGAAGCACTGATGTTCGGCATGTAAATCATGCTCAAAAGTGTTGAGTGTTCAGTGCTCGGTGTGTTATAAACACTCATTAGCTTGAGATTCAGCAGGAACCTTCACAGCAGTGTGTGTTCATGTTTATAGCTGGTTTAGATGAGCCTAAGGCTGAAGGTCAGCAGGTTGTCATCGTCATCGCCGTCGTCATCTTCTTCACTCCTAATGTGACTTTCTGCTCAAACATGCACTCATCTGCTGCACCTTGAAACCTTTTTTTTTTTTTTTTTCCCATTACTTTGCAATTATGAGCCTCTTATTTCTGTTATTTTGATTTCTACGCCTGTAGCATGGCGAGATCAAATCCAACCGTAGCAGCAGAACGCTGACGAGCGAGCTCGTGTGAATCTATATAACGTCATTCCTTTTTTCTTTTTCTTTTTTTTTTCTACAAATAAGACAAAATGTATAGACACCCTGCGTTTAGGAACGGCCCGTCCTTGAACTTTAGATTTCGTGTCTCATTGCCAAATGATTTTTCTCTCTCTCTCTCTCTATCTGTTAATCCTCAGCCAGGTTCCTTGCTTTCAGTGGTTTCTCATTTCTGTCTGTTTACATGTATTTATTGTGCTGTACAGTACATACTGTTGTTCTTACCATGTTGTAAATGATTCTATCATCCCTAATGGTGATGGTGTTGCTGTATTACAGAACTCTTATTGAGAGAATGTTTTATTCTTATTCAGTATATTAAGGACCCATCTATAAACATCTCCTTTGAGATTGTTTTGCGTGGAAGAGTGAAGAAATCCAATGTTTTCGGTGTGTTTTCTTTCTTTAGAGAAACAGCAGTCCCTTGGCCAGAGGGTTGTGCCTTAATAAACTTTTTTATTTAAGTTTCTAATCTTCTTGCTGCACTAAAGGAAAAAAATAAACATACTGGCTGGAAATTGACCTTAATGTATTTTAATATTCTTTATTTTTCCCGTATTTTAAGTGTAAGAGATGAATATTTCTTTTTGTGAGTTGATGGAAAAAGGCCAGTATGGAGGAACATTTGGTGTCTAAAAGTATATCACCACATTTGGCAGCACACTGTAATGCTGTTTTTTTGTTTGTTTGTTTTTTTTTTTTTTTTAACAGATCAGATTGATGTGTTTTTATAAGCTGTCAACATATTATGTGCTTAATTATGGAAATATGTAATTATATATATATATATATACATATACAGACCCTCTGGAAGTATTAGAAAAGAAAAGCGATTTTTTAAAATTATTATTATTATTAGTTTTGTTTTTGCTACATGCTGGAGATGAGTGTAAAGCAAGAGATCAAAGTTTGAGCTTTCATTTCCTTGTATTTACATCTAGATGTGTTAAAGCGTGACACCTTTGGCGCCAGACCATCATTTTTATGTAAGCAAAAGTATTGGAACATATAGTCCTACAGAAAAGTCAAGTATAGTACACTTAATATTCGGGTGCATATCATTTGCTTTGCAATTACTGCGATTTAATCAAGCCGGTCCCACTGACTTCACCAAACTGTTGCGTTCTTCTGTGATGTTTGTTTTGGAGGTTTTCTCTCTTCAGGATGTGAAATGCGCCTTAACTTGTTTAATATCCGTTGGCCAGTCTAAAATCTTACAGTTTTTTCACCCTGATGGAGTCCTAAGTCCCTTGCGGCATGATGAAGATATCTTTACCCCCGGACTCCCCCGGGGTTGGTGGTGATGTCACTGACTATTGTTTTGGGTTTTTTTCCTTCACTGGCTGTCACAATGAGTCTGTCATCAACTGCTTATTTTCCATTTTTTTCCATAATGGAGATCTGGGTGTCATTACACCAGTGGTTTCTTTTTTTCAGGACATTCCAGATTGTTGTATTGTCCATGTTCAGTGCTTGTACGATAGCTCTGATTGTTTTTCCTTTTTTCCTCACCTATAAATGGCTTGATTTTCTCCCACAGACCGTTCAATCCATTTAGAGCTCAAAACCAGAGCTCAATCCATTTAATTAAAACCTTTAATTAAACAATCAAGCTAACAGGGCACATCTGGGCAACAAGAAACACCTGTCCGACATATGTTTTAATGTTTGTGATTACTTGAAAAATAGCGAGGTCCAATCAGAAGTTTACACATGTAGATGTAAATATAAGGAAATGAAAAACGTGTGTTTATATATATATAAAATGTTATTCCAATACTTTCAGAGGGACTGGATGAATGTGTGCCAACGCAGAATTGGAAAGCTCTAACTCTGTCAAAATATCTTTGTTTTTGTTTGTTTGTTTGTTTCAATGAGACTGACTGGATTTTCAGTCTAAGCTAATAATTCATTTTACCTGCAAGCTAGTTCATTACAAAATACAGTTTTGATTACATCTGTGTAACATGCAATATGAAAGCAAACACTTTGCATTTCCATTGGGGACATTTAGTCTTTTTAATTTTGGACAAAGGATGGAATGTCTGTATAAACTCCAATCCTTGAGTGGAGACTAATTTTGACACATATACTGTAGATTCCTAATTGCCCTAAATGGATAGAATCAGTGGCTCCTTTCCTTTTTTGTCTCATGCCATCTTTTTACATCATCAGAATAATAAAATAAAATAGAAAAAACTAAAAAAAAAAAAAAAATTAGGGATAACTATTTTTTGTTATGTGACTTGAATGCCAACTTATCTGGAGGTTTCACAAGACAATGTAGTTGTTTAATGGATTCCTTATTTATGACAGTCTATTGGATAGAACTGTAGAAGTTAAACTTGAAGTTAAAAATGAATAAAAATGTTTTATATGCACCAGAATAAATGAAAGCATGGGTTGACTGCATACGTCTGTGCTGCTTCTTTTTGTTGTGAAATCGTGCTCTGATGTGTAGGGTGTTGTGTAATGAAACGCAAACCTCAGAAAGTTGAAGGGAATCATTTCTCTTTAAGCTTTATACTGAATATCTTAAGGCCACATTTATTCATGTATAATGATACCGCTTTTAAATACATATACGTAGTAATAGATTTCAATCGACAAAACACTTGTTAGTTAGAATATAACAAAGGCTTACCAATTATATATGTACATTAGGTAGAAAGAAAGCAACACTCGCACACACACACACACACAGACACACACACACACACGTAATTCCCCTGAGGCGAGTGGGAATAAGCACAGCTGCTATTTCAGTTCATGGCTTCTTTTTTTTTCTTCTTCTTCTTCTTTTCATCTTACATGACAAACAGCGTATTCCACAGTTTAGGCGATCTGCAATTAGCTAAACCTCAATGCATAAGATAAGGCTTTTACAGTGATAGAATCAACCATCTCTCACCGTCGTAGTTTGGCACCTTTAGTCTTTTCAGCAATAGTAATTTAAACTGAGAGTTCCACATTGATGATCCTAATCTAGAGTTCGAGATTAGAGACAGGAAAAAGTTCCTGTTTTTCCCCACAATTCTGCAAATCTTCTACCCAGTCTACAATTTGGCCTTTCGGTTTGGTGATACATTTTTGTCTTTGAAAGATTGGCAACAGCACAGAAATCCAACACACACATACACACACACAAACGTACACACAGCCTGAGCAGGTATCACTAGCAGCTGCACTCGGACTGCTGGGGCGGTACAGCGTTGTCACTCAGTTTGGTTGTAGGTGTTCCGGTGGTTTCAGCCGGGTTGCTCTCAAGGCTGTCGGCCATTTTATCGCAGATAACGTCTACCAGGTACTCGAAAGTCTGCTTGACGTTAATATTGTCCTTTGCGCTCGTCTCGAAGAACCCAAAACCTTCAGAAAGAAAGGAAGCAGGTGTACAAGGAATACATCATGGTTTGTCAATCTGATCTAACCCCCCATCTCTATTTATTTTCTACCTCACTTGGATTAGGCAGCTTCCCACCCACCAATGGGATGGTGAAGGCTAACACGTGCATCCTCCAATTCACATGAAGCCAATCAATCAAGTGTCTTCAAACTGCCGGGTCACAAGGCGCAACACTTTGTACACATACAAGAAAGTACAATCCACCCTCTTCGAAACTCCGAACTCAAAGTAACTACCAGAGGTTGAGTTGTCGACCTAACTTATAAAGGAATGTTCAGTATTTAAAGTCACAATACACATGTGATTAACTTGACTTCCTGTCTGGCCCATCCTGATTAACATGTCCGGTCTGCAGTTCACATCATAAAGGTGGGTAGATTTTCTTTTATGTAAAGAGGTCATGGCATAAGGTTTTCAGTAATGTAGTGTATAAAGCTGGGGATAAATTGCATGACTTTCACAATCCCAAAGGTTTCTGAAAGACCGGACGTATAAACCAACTGACCGGCTTCTTCAGAACAAACAAGCGAATATGTATGTAAGACAGGCAGCAGCAGTTTTTAATATGTGCCACAATCTGTGACCATCCACCCGTCATCCATCTAGGAACCTCTGTAGTCCAACTAGGGACTGTGGAGGCCAATGGTGACCACTGAATTTATTCCCATCTTGTGATGAGAAAAGAAAAAAACTAAAAACTAAAAAATAAATCTGGGTAGATGTGGATGGGTGCGTATTCCCTCTACTTCCTGTATCCTGCCCATGATCCTGCCTCCACTATGTTCATTGGCTGTTGATGCTATGCATTCGCCAGTCGAGTCACTGTACACTCTTTCCAGAATCAGCTCTGAAAAATCACCCGTGACTCATCTCAGGAGGAGTCTGTTCTCATTCTGTTCTCCTCACACACTTGACGATTCAAGTCTATACCCCGCCTACACTTACAGATTTCTGTGCCAACGTACCACGGCACGTTCCCGCAACTTGTGCCGACTGGTGCAGACTAGGACGGGCTCGGTACGATTTTGAATCCTATACAAAATCCTGTCCGAGGGTGTATAGTGTTTCCCAAGCCTCGCCCAGTGCTAAAGTGGGGTTCAAGGGACCTCCGAGCAAGGATGTGGGAAGCAGCGGACTGCAACAACTCTGGCTTTTAGAATTCCTTTAACTGCAAATACTGAAATAATATTTCAAAGGGGGCAATTTACCACCCAAAAAAATCCCAAAGACTTAACACTGAGACCAACTTTGAAAGAATTTTGTAGAAGCTGTCAGAACATACCATGCAAGAGGGTATAAGTTGTACCCCTGGGGTGCAAGAGGTGCCCAAATTTGCCCCATTGACATATTATGGTGAAGGTACTCCACACTGAAACAGGAAGTGCTCACAGTTGCATTCCCTGCTATGGTAACTTCCATAGCAACTTTAAAACAGAACCCAATTGTGTATCCCATTGTCATAGAGACATGGATGCGGGCTCATTTTACTCAGGCAACCAATCAGTCTCTCAGGATCATTGTGAAGCGGTCAAGCCACACCCTAGCAACCACCTTAGCAACTGATCCCACAGACGATCATTATAAAAGTTTTGCCACAGGAAGTACCACTCACATTTCCTTAAAAAAATAATAAACCTGTCTAGTTATTTTTTATTAATATTATTATTATTATTAAAAGATAGATAGCTTACATGTATGGAGTTCAGATTTCCAGCACCTGTTTTGCAAATACTTTCCCATGTCCCTGGCCTCAAGTTTCGATGAAACATTGTCATACAGTACCTCATAATTAATATCGTAGATAGGTAAAACATCTGTTTTTCTTAAGATGTTATTCTTGTGCATACGCTTGTATGAATCCACTTCTAAATCTACTTTTGGTGTTTTAATATGTTTCATATATCCAGGTTTCACATCCTCTATTTGCTGCTTCAGAGCTCATTTTGCCCCAGTTACCTTACACAGCACACTGATCAGGACTGTTTCTCTCACCCAGCTGTTCTGCCAGGAGTCTTCCACTGTCCACAGACACTATCCTCTCCTCCTCCATGTCACATTTGTTTCCAACTAGGATCACCTGGGCATTGTCCCATGAGTAAGTCTTAATCTGAGTTGACCTGAAAGCACACAAAAGACAGCGACGCATCATTCGTAGCCTGTTTATGTCCCAGCGTCAGAGGATTAGCAGATTAGCAGATGTGCATTGATTCATTTATTTTTTTGTGACTGTAGCGAAAGTAATTTAAATAATTTGATCATAATAGTTCTATGCTAAAAAAATAATAACTCACTCACTCATTCGTACCACTTATCCTGTACAGGGTTACGAGTCTCGACGACTTAAGACACATTTGTTTCTTCAATATTTGGGTTAATTTGCCAAAAAGAAATGTTTCCAACAGTGTTTGACTGATGGTACTTAGCTAGTAACCCAGTATAAAGATGTATCCAATGACAGAAACTTCAAAGCATTTTTGTAAGTCGCCCTGGATAAGAGTCTAAATGTAATGTAATATAATGAGTGGTTAGGTAGGTGGATGGGTGGATGAACAGATGGTATAGAGTGTCTGGGGAGGGTGGACAGATAAATGGATGGGTAAATAAACGAAACCTTTCTTGACTCTTCAGAAGTCTTAACCCACCAGTCTTGCACAGCAGCGAAGGACTCCTCATTAGTGATATCGTACATCAGGATGAATCCCATGGCTCCGCGATAGTAAGCTGTAGTGATGGTCCTGTAGCGCTCCTGGCCTGCTGTGTCCTGCACAAAAGACACAGAAGAGTCACTATGAGTGTTTCTTCATTTCTCATTGTACAAATAACCTCAATAACATGTACAGTTTTTTTTTTAGCACTGTTTACCTTTAAATGTAGGAAACTGAGCTGAGGTACTTAAGGTAAGATACTATAGGCTAGTTAACCTGCAGCACAATATTGCTGTATGTTGCCTGGACACAGAATAAGCCTAGGCCTTGGATGCTCAACAGATATACACACACCGATCAGCCATAAAATTGACTAGGTCCGCTTTTTGTTCCCTTGACCTCCGCTAGACCTACTGTATGAAGGTGTTTTGTGATATCTGGCATGGACTCAATTTGTTTTACCAGTACATCCCAGAGATACTCAATTGGATTGAGATCTGGAGAATTTGGAAATCAATTCACCACCTTAAACTCGTTGCTGTGTTCCTAAAACCATTCTCGAACAGCGTGGCAGGACACATCATCCTCCTGAAAGAGGTCACGGTCATTCAGGGAATTCTGTAAATAAAGTAGCATCCACATGAATGGCAGGACCCAAGGTTTCCCAGCAGAACATTGCCCAAAGCATCACACTGCCTCTGCCAGCTCACCTTCTTCCCATAGGGCATCCTGGTGCCTTTTTCTTTCTCAGGTAAGCAAAGCACATACACCCAGCCATCCACATAATGTATAAGAAATTATGATTCATCAGACTAGGTCACCTTCTCCCATTGTTCTCGTATTGTTCTCCCATTGGTCCAGTTCTGATGCTTATGTGCCCATTGTAGGCATTTTGGGTGGTGTGCAAAGGTCCCACAAGGGCTGCGGTTTTGAACTTGCTCAGATCCAGACGTCTAGCCATCACAATCCGGCACATGTCAAAGTCACTCAAATCCTTACACTTGCCCATTTCTGCTGCCAACATATCAATCTCAGGGATAAAATATTCACTTGCTGCCTAATATATTCCACCCACTTGTAGGTGCCATTATAACAAGCTAATCAGTGTTACTCACAGTACCTGTCAGCGGTCATAATGTTATGGCTGATCCGTGTATATACATAATGTTGAACACATACATACAGATTACATAATGAAGTAAATTTATCTGAAAGAAATCATTTCAAAAGAAAATAACCCAGATTCACTATCTTATTTGAACAGATGGACACCCTAGCACTTGCTGTAAGACTAAAACTCAGGCCATTACAGTGGCACTTGTCTGTTTCCAACAGTGAAAAGGCTAAAAAGAAGACAAACTGCTATGATCTGGCCCACCAGGCGCTTTGCATACACTGTGGCTGATAACAAGATGTGAGGCCAGGATATGGCCATCTGCAGTAGATCCTTATCTCTGTTTTCATAAGCCATGTTTTCCTTGACGTAGCCCATACGGCCCCTGTGGTTATTTTTATATTTAATATGTTCCTTGCTTACAAATTGTTCATATGTTTAGCTTATTTTCATTAGTATTGATAGAATAATCACACTTATAGCCTATATGTACACTTTAATTGAATAGATGGACAAGTTTTGGTGGCTTTGTTTGGATAAAATTACCAACATATCGAGTCTAGCCAGGCTTAGAAGAAGTATTAACTGATTCTAGATGTGTTTCTAAGATGAAAAGATGTAACCCTGGTACTTTACCCAGATTTGCAACTTGATGCTTTTGTCGTTCCTGTACACGGTTTTGACCCTGAAGTCGATGCCCACTGTGCTGACGAACGCTGACGTGAATGAATCATCAGCGTAGCGAAACAGGAACGACGTTTTACCGACGCTGCTGTTCCCGATGATTAACAGTTTAAACATGTAGTCAAAGTTCTGATCCGAGTTATCCTTCTGTTTGCTGTCTTGAGCGGCAGCCATCTTTAAGAACACAGGGAAAACAAAGGAAATGTGATCATGGCTGACAAGAGACACAAAAGACTCTGGTAATGGTTTCATTTGGTAACAATGATGATCCTGTACATAGAAGCACAAGGGTGGGGCAGGAGGACCCTTTATTCATTTATCCTGAGTGATTGCTCTCTTCTGGTTGCTGTCAGAACCAGAATCCAGAGACTTTGGCATCATTTGAGATGGGAATACACCTGAAAATTTTGTATTTTGCAATGCACCACCATGTACACACATAAACACACTCAATCACATCCAAGCGCATTGTAGATCTTCAAACACTACAAAAAAATGTAGCCCATTATCCTGGATTGGGTCTAACTTTCTAAAGTAATATAAAATAAACCAAAGCTTTCCAAAAGTGTGTTCATTAATCGTAGTGAACCTTATCGGTTTGTGGTAATCTGCTGCTCCAATACGTTTCAATGTTACCTTGGCACTTTTTAAAACACACGACTTGTAATTGAACACCTCACTGGATAAAACTCAAACTGCATTTTTTTAACGTTTGTTCGTTACTCAAGTATCGCGATATTCCACGGTATCGCACGCGCACCAAACCGGAAATGCGTTAACGCTTCTCCCCATTTATTGACTTAGTGTTGTATTTCAAACCCACATGATAATATTAACAAATCGATGAAATTATTTGGACATATCTGCTCACATGTGTTTTACTGACACTGTTAACAGTGTCAGTAAACAACAGTTAACAGTGTACAACAACAGTTAACAGTGTAGTAACGGAAGTCTTTCAGGGCGATGAGGAAGTCGAGTTAAACCGACCGCGCTGAGAGCTGGCCGTGTCTTCAGCACCGGGAGCTGTCCGCGGTATCACCAGCGCGACTAATTCATCTGAAAACAAGGAAAATCCGAGACTTTTACTAAACATACCAGATTTCTCTACTGCGGTGTTTCACTCTGGGGATTTATAGACCTTTTTAATAAAGGTATCTTTAATCATAGAGAAATCCTTTGTGTTTCTATTGAGCACTGTATTCTCTCAGATCAGGATGAATAATGTGATTTGCACAGACTACATCTCATATACTAAGTGAAATCAGCATCCGTATACTATTTCTTTATATAATTACATACATAATTCACTGTGTTTATCCCCCTATTCCCGAAAAGCTACCGCCTCTCAGTTTCGACAAAAAAAAGACATCATATTCATCCTCCTTACCTTCCCATATAAATCCATCTCCAGATTTAGACAGATGCTGAAAAACAGATGTTTCGGTTTAACACTGCTGCTTTTTTTTTTTGGAGCAGGTGGAGTCGGTCTCTGGAATAGATCTTAAATGCAGACTGATCCTCGCCTCGAACGTCACTAGCCCTCTCTCCCTCCCTCCCTCTCTCTCTCTCTTTTCTCCACCCAAACCCATTCAGGCCAGCGCTTTACAGGAGGAAATGGGTGCTGTCCCCAGCTCGAGTTGCGTGTTCTGCACTGCGTATGCGCACCGATTTCCCAAAGACTAACCACAGGAGCGCACTTCCGCTGATAACTGGGTGGCAACTTTCACTGTAGGCGGAATTTATTTATATTTTGCAGTTCTCTCTATAAAACAGCAACCTCCTATGATGTATACTTGTATATATTTGGCACAACTCTTAAATCTAACTAAACTACTGTAGGAAAGTGATTGTTCACCTATCCACTAGATGGCAGTAGTGAGTAATACTAAGGACAGGCATGTTGACAGTAGAGCTGAGAGTAAGCGGCTGAGAGAAGCAGAGAGTGCGTGTGTGATTAGGTTTTTTTTGTGTGTGTGGTTTCCATGCTTTTATGTTTGTCAATAAAGACATAATTTAAAGAAACTTAAAGTAACTCGGAGTTACTACAACTACCATGCTGCACTAGGTTACCAAATTGCACTAGAGAATACAATTAAACTAAAACTTTTTTTTCCCCCCAATATAATAAAAAGGTTAGGCAGGCAACATAAAATATAATTTAAAAAAGTATACAGGATTGTACTGAATTTGTTTTGTTATTATATATAATAATGTATAACTCTATAAAAATAAATATATAAAATATAATAATGTATAACTCTATAAAATAAATAATAAATATAAACTCGAACTAGGAACATTTTGTAGAATCTTTCATTTTTCTGCTACATCAAGATAGATGCTTCAATACAGCAGGTTTGGAGCCGCCTAGTGGACAAACACAGTCATTTTAAACGTGAAGTAGAAGTAAAAATGCACAGTGCAGCAAGCCAACTTTCCACTGAGTGTTTCAGTAAATAAATGTAGCTAGAAGTATAACAATTCATATAGAGGTGCAAATAAAATGCATAACGGTTTTAACTGTATGCAGTAGTGAATAAATAAAATGGCCTATATATATTTGCAAATATTATTATTAATATTGCATATATATATAATTAGCACTCACAGTGTTTTGAGACAAGTCTAAGCATGTGTAATGTAATGAGTGTGTTGAAGACTAATTTAACTGTATGTAGTAGTGAGGGCAGATTGGAGGCTTTTAACGCACATGATTTTTGATAATATAACGGCATAAAACCGCGCCTCAGAGTTTGGCGTAAAAGGCATAAAACCGCGTTTCTGTTGTGCCACGCGGAAGCTTCTGG
>JAQMYL010000039.1:7901804-7912742 GCA_030014365.1 Clarias pachynema | reverse complement strand
CAGATTAAATTCAGAATCACCCCTAGCTTCAAGAGTACATCACTTTTGTAATATAAATTCGATCATGCTCTGGAGTTCGTTCTGTCCTCCATCATTTTTACCGGCAGCGGCTCGACGTAGAGGATGAGGAAGTGCAGGGACATGGAGAGGCAAATGGATCCCAGCAGCCACACGTTCTCCCATGGAGGCATGCGAATCAGAGACTGGTTCTCCGACAGACTGGACACCAATGCAAAGATTTATTATAGTGATTAAAAAAAGAATAAAGCACTATTATTTTTGTAGTAACAAAAGAGACTGACAGTAAAAAGACTGGCACGAAACTGGTGACTCAGTTTGTGCTGTAGAGAAAAATCACACAAGCTTAAGCCTTGTGCATCAGTTGCACGAACAGATATAGTACACTACAGAGCAGAAATCAAAGACATCTTTCAAACATTCTCCCAGTGAGCCGAGCCTGTCACTGATTCACTGACCCCTACACCAACTAGGGATTTCTAATGAGTCTCCCGAACAACTTCACCAGTTAGTGCTTTTTGATATGTGATGCACTGTTGGGAACAAAAGCCAACACAGTGCCCGTTTGTGGGTCTGAGCCGTTTTTAAAAAGAAAACTGTAGTTTCAGCTGCTTTGAGAGCACGGACAGAATGTTACGAATTGTGAACGTTTTCTAAAGACCATGTGGGAGTTTTTACCTTTTCTGTTTTTAAGAAAATACTTTCCCTTCCAAAATCAAAACCTCCAACATCCTCACCAATATAGTGTCAGAAAACAATACTGTGCAAAACATTGAATTTTCTCTTTATACCAATTCAATAGATGCTATGAGGACATTTTGTCTGCATTAATATTTGAAATATAGTGAGCTACAGTGCCTTGCAAAAGTATTCATACCCCTTGAACTTTTCCATGTTACATCCCCAAACATTTTATGTATTTTGTACGTTTGTAAAAAAAAATTGAAAACTTATTTATTATTTTCCTTCCACTTCACAATGATGTGCCACTTTGTGTTGGTTTATCACATAAAATCCCAATAAAATACATTTACGTCTGTAGTTGTAACCTGACAAACTATGGAAAAGTTCAAGGGGTATAAAAACTTTTGCAAGGCACTGTACCTGTTAAACAGCTATACATTTTTTTATCATCAATATAAGCGCTCTCATTTTTTATATATTTTTTTATTTCAAAACTCTTGCCCTGCAGTAACCTTATTTACACAATCATTATGAAACTGACTTGCTCGCTGTAATAACAGTGATAATATACGACACTCCTACTCCCCTGATATCACAGATTCTTGATGGTACTAATCAGAACTGTCCGTTTTGCTAAACATGAAAAAGTGCAAAGCTCTGTCCAAATGAACTTGCAATTCATTGCGCCTTTTCTGTGCGCTTGTGTGATTCTTCGTGCGACAGACCTGTTGAGAGCGTTGCACATCTCGATGGTGACGAGTACAGACAGCGCCATGGTCATGGGGTACGGCGATTCGAACACGTGACACTCCAAATCTTGAAAGTCAGGATGGTCAGGAGAACACTGCAGGAAGTGACTCTGAGAGGAACAAAAAAAAAGAGAGAGAGAGAAAGAATGAAACACAACACACGGGCAGGGAGCATGCCATTTAAAATAAAAGAAAGTAGAAAAATTCACACTTGAACAAATGAGCTGTTATTGTTAACAGTTCCACTTCCCACGTGCAGCCCTGACGCCTGCCCGAACACTCACCAGCTGGTAGAGGGTGACCTGAGGGCCGTCATCAGCCACAGTGAACCACCAGGCTGCAGCTCCCACTGTAGCAGCTCCCACATAGCCTATGAGACACAGCACAGACACACTGCAATTACCACCTACAGCCCGATACATTACAGTTCCTCAATCCCACTCCTGAGGGACCGGCACACTGCGGATCAGAATCGGAAGACTGCATTCCAATACAACGGAAGCAGATATGTTACGGGGGAAATGTAAATATACACATTTATACTTATATACAGTAGAAGAGGAAAACAGTAAACAGACTGTATATTTAGACATATTTAGACCCTTTTATTAAATGATTTTGAACTTTTTAACTTGAGAGTAAGGCAGATAAACAGTGTTTTGAATCATGATATTATTATCACTGGGCTAAATTAGTGGTAAAATTGTAGAATCAATACACAGTTCTGGGACCATTAAAGGTTTTTCTTCTGTTAAAAGGATCAACCTTTTGTCTTTTGTCATTTTATGTCTTTCTGGACATTTTTAAGTGAAAAAGAAAGAAAAAAGAGCAAAAAAAGATTTTAAAAAAATATATCTGGTTGCCAAAATGTTATGGCTTCTTTAATAAATATACTGAACTGCTGTTAACTATGTTCGTCGTTGCACATTCATCCATCCATCCACCCATTCTTCATCCCACTTAGGCTTTGTAGGGTCTTGGAGCCAGGAAACTTGGAGCAAGTTGGGGGATACCCTGGATGGGGTGCCAACCCATCACATTGCCCAAGCATGCACTCACACACACACAGTCATAAAATATGGACAATTTGGAAACATCAATCAGTCTACATTGCATGGCTTTGGACTGAGGGAGGAAACCTGAGCGCCTGGAGGAAACCCACCAAGCACTGAGACGACATGTGAACTTCATGCATGCAGACAGGAGATGGGATTTGAACCACAACCCTGGAGGTTTCATCAATGATGAACTAATACATTTATAGAGAATTATTAGAGAACAATGGATGCCATTTTAATATGGGAGTGGGCGAAATATGCAAGCTGTTAATCATCATTTCATACTCAACTGGATCATCATTATTAAGTTCTGGCTAATTCAGAACAATGAAAATCCAAGACATATTTCTGGATTTTAGTGAGGCAAGCATTTCCTAAGTGACAGGAAGAACTCAGTCTCGTTGAATTTGCCCTAAAATAGTCTATTAACACATTACGGCATGTTTTAGGATCTCGATTAAGAAGCAGGTTAACTCACAGCCGATGGCGAGATATCTAAAGAAGAGCCAGCCGGAAATCAGGGGCTCCTTGGCATTGCGGGGAGGTTTGTTCATAATGTCCAGGTCAGGGGGATTGAAGCCAAGCGCGGTGGCAGGCAAGCCGTCTGTCACCAGGTTAACCCACAGCAGCTGCACTGGGATCAGAGCCTCTGGGAAGCCCAATGCTGCAGTCAGAAAGATACTGCACAGCAAAAAAATTATCATTACACACAGCACACAGGAACCCAGAGGCCCATGTGTTATATCTTATGAGTCTATTTTATTCTGTAATATATCTGGGGAACTGGCGAGGAACACAGGACTAAACGAAATGGCTCATTTTAGTTTATATAATAAATTATTCATAAATCACAAACACAAATAAGCACAAAGAAACTGCATGGGCACTGACTGACCAGACGACCTCGCCCACATTGGACGAGATGAGGTAGCGGATGAACTGCTTCATGTTGTTATAGATGGCTCGACCTTCTTCAACAGCGGCTACGATGGTGGAGAAGTTGTCGTCAGCGAGGACCATTTCCGAGGCTGTCTTGGCCACGGCAGTGCCAGAGCCCATGGCGATGCCAATCTCTGCTTTTTTCAGCGCAGGGGCATCATTCACTCCGTCTCCCGTCTGTGGAGGAAGTGATCGAGACAGCCATTGATAATGATCATTTTTATTTCGTACAGGATTTTATTATAATGCCTAGGAACTGGTTTATTGACTATTGATAAGATGTTTACAGTTAAATTTATCCAACCAGTACAATACTTTACATTTACATATTGTTACAGGTTCGGTTCTGATGTCATTACCATGGCAGTGATCTCATCGAAGCCCTGGAGGAACTCCACGATCTTAGATTTGTGAGAAGGTTCGACACGAGCAAAGCAGCGGGCAGCCACTACAGCGTCGCGCTGCGCCTCGGGGGAAAGGTCATCAAACTCACGGCCCGTGAAGGCCATGCAATGTACGTCATCGTCCTCGGAGAAGATGCCGATGCGCCTGCAGATGGCCACGGCTGTGCCTTTGTTATCACCTGTGATCATGATGACGCGGATACCGGCATAACGACAGAGCTTGATGGAGGCAGCCACCTCGGTCCTGGGAGGATCCAGCATGCCCACGCAGCCCACAAACGTCAGGTCAGACTGCACACAACAGAGTGTTAGTAAACAATTGAAGCTTTGATGAAATATTAAGAGTATTAAGTAGCAAAATTTAAGACTTCATGTAAATAGAAAAAGAAAGGGGTAGGTCTCATTCCTGCACTGGAACAATGTAAGGTAAAGCCTGAAATGATAAAGCTATCTCGATAATAATATATATTTTGAAGGTGTTTTGTGAAATATATTTATATATTTATAAACATTAGAGAGATCTATAAGCAGTACCTCGTACTCGCCGAAGCGTGCCGTGTCAGACAGAACCATCTCGTCCTTCCTGAGCGGGCTGTCCCGGGTGGCTAGTGCCAGGCAACGGAGCGTGTCACGTCCAGTGCCATAATCCCGGATTACAGACATGATCTTATCCTTAATGCCCTGAGTCATGGGCACGCGGGTTGCTCCCACACGTACATACGTACATCTGTCAATCACTCCCTCTGGGGCTCCCTGCAAACAGCGATGCAGTGTTAACGTTGCACGATGGTGGAGGAAGGTTAAGAAGCAAATTCCATGGTCTAAAAAGCTCAATTTAATAGACATAATTCGATATTCTGCTGCAGAATATATCTAGTCACCTTAACAAACATCTTGCTGGTGGTGGACTTGCCCTTGCTGGGGGTGCAGTACACAGACATTGACTTTCTGTCCCGAGAAAACTCCAGTGTAAACTCCTTCCTCATGAGCTGCTTGATCACCTGAGACACACAGGAACACACACATGTGCGTCTTATGTCACTTAGATTTATATACAATAAATCAGTCCATAATTGTGACTTTTATCATTTACTTTAGTTAACTGTAGATGTTTACCGAGTTGCAGGCATTGGCTTTCTCGACCCTGGACAGGTTCCTGACATCTGTATCAAACACGTTCATCTTCTCCACCAGGCAGGTCAGAGCAGTCTCGGTGGCTTCTCCCACCTTCTCATAAACACCTTTAGCCTACAGACACACCCTGATATTTTAGCTTTACATACAAGTCAAAATCTCTGTTTAGCCTTTTACTGTATATCATTTACGAATTACTCCCAAAAGTAATTAAAGAAGCATTTTGTCATATTAATTGACTTTTCTTTCCTCCATCCAATTACAGTTTAACTCATCATGCTTTCAAATCATCCCATGTTCCCATATATACTGTATGTTTCTAAAGATCCGAGACGAACAGATGTGTTCCAGATGCTGCTGGAGCTAGTTTTTGGGTTAGAAATATGTAACAAGATGTCATAAACAAATATATTAACCAAAACAATAACCGGAATGCCAAAATTTCAATTCATAACATAGATTCATGTTAATCTAATCTAATTAACGTTTAATTAATTCAATACAAAGTACACTTGAAAACATTTTTAGGAAATGTTCTTTAATATTCCAAACCGCACTATTAACACAAAGTCGTTGGTGCTGCATTTTCCTTTGAACTGTAAATGTGTGCGCGTTTTTTTTTTTTTTTTCAGATCCAGTTATATTTGTGCGTATGTGATGGTACCTCGTTGAAGTCCAGGGAGGAGTCATTACACAAAGCACAGATCGTAGCAACCTCCACCAGAGCATCATAGCCAGAGCACTTGATTGATCGGTTATCCAGATATCTGCGAGGAGACACAATATGAGCTTCATCAGACAGTTCACAAGCAGGAAAAAAGAAACATTTTTAGAAACGTTATGTATATAGTATGATGTAATGAGAGACTCACACTTCTCCTTCGGGGGCATAGGTCGATCCAGAGATGGTGAACTCAGTCAGAGAACAGTTCTCACCTTCTGCTTTGTCCAAGATGAACATCTAGAGGTAAAAAAAAATGTCTTGTTAAGGCTACAGGAAGGAAGATTTATAATGTAATGCTTTAACCAAGGCATAGTTGGTGTTCTTCAGAAACTGCTGGTCTTCTGGAATGCTTTATGCACAAATCATCCTCATGAGCAACCATTCCCAAACTTAGAAAGGCCATGGGCCAGTTTGAAATTGGAAAATCTGTTTAATCACATATCTGATCAACTCTGAAAGTGTTTCTCTCTAACTAGATATTTTTATTTCATAAACAGAACACCTAGACCTAAGACAATGCAGTGCAAAGTAACAATCCATCCACATACTGTACATAATGTGTAAAACAACAAATGTAATCTAATAACAGCTTTCCTTTTAGCATTATTATGCTTTTGAATTCTGATGCCTTCACTAATGATGACAATAAGGCATACCTTCTGGTTTTAAAATAAGTCAGATAAATGAAATGGAATTTAAATCCTATGGCTTTGTTTCATTAGTTCTGATTTTATAAATATTATAAAAGAAATTTCAAACTTAATTGCTAAAATGAAAACGTAACACCTGTCCACCTCCAGGGACTGGGTTCGATTCCCGTCTCGAGTCTGTGTGCATGTTCTTATTAGAATAGACTAATTTTCTAAAATGCCTATAGTGTGTGTATGAGTGTGTGAGTGTGTGTATATACACTATGTGTGTGTGCCCTGGAATGGATTGGCACCCTGTCCAGGTTGTACCCCGCCTCGTACCCTAAGGGATAGGCTCCAGGCCCCCAGCGACCCTGTATATGGTATAAAGTGGAATAGTCAGTAAAAATTCTTTCGCATGGCCCACCTGCAGTACCATCCCAGCCCACCAGGGGCCCACACTTTTGCTCTAGGTTTCACAAGGAATGGTATGAACTCCAAAAAACAAATGAGCAACAGTTGTGTAAGTGGAAATGCTTTGTTGGTCAGCGGAATGAGCAATCGCTTTCACCCGAGCTGAAATAACCACTCTATATAAAAGTGGTGAGCAGAAAAACATGGTGAACATCAAAGGCTACAGCAGCCACTTCGGATCAACGGTCAACGGTCATTCCTGCCAGCCCGAACAGGAATCAGAGGTTACAATGGACTTTGAAATGGGTCAGTTGTAGAAATGTTGTTTTTAGTAGTTTTGGTGAGGCTGTGCCCACTATAGCTTTCACTAGCATCTCTTAATTTGTACGCGTTTTTAAGTAATAATTATGTGTTTCAGAGGAAAATACAGTGTCAGACAGCTGCACCTCCCGCAATACCATAGAAGTAAAACTGAGCAATGTCAGAGCCGTGCATAATTGACACAGTTGTGTTTAGGATTAGCTCCACCTCTCGCACATCTCACACACTGAACTGTCTGAGCTTTGCTTACGTCTGTAGTAACGTCTGAGGTCTGGATACCCACGTGCACACTTTCTGCATGGATGCCTTTCTGTATTAATGTTAGAATCAAACCACTGATGTGTATTGTAAAGTGCTATTGAATCTATTTGGATTATTACACTTTATCTTTCTTCTGCTAGGATGGGACATCTCGTACAGTATGTGTCATCACATTCACGTTGCTTTACACAGGATGTCTTCCCAATCTTTCAAAACCCCAGCTGACATCTTTCTCAGTTTTTGAAACCATTTAGTGCTTAATTCGGGCATACTCTACACATGTATTATATCTAAGAGGCACAATTTTCTTGGGAGAGACTCCCATGTTAAATGGCAGGTTCAGAAAACTAGTTAAGTAGCATACTTTGTAAATCTTCGGCTCATATAATAGACTGCATTGGTGCAGAGGAAATCATCCCAACGCAAATAGTGAATCTGAGCCATTCAGTGATGTTCTGGATGAACCACAGTAATCACAGGCCTTTTTTATATACAAATACATAATTGGATATGTTAAACAGTTCTTCCTGATTTGGAATAAAACCATTCCTAGGTCCCATCGAGATTCTACACCGGTTGAGATCTGCAGCTTTTCCTGCGACTGCTGTTTCTCTAACTGTTCGTGAAGTTGTAGTTCTTAGTCCAAGTGTTCTTTAGACTCTACATTCCTTCTACTGATCTGACACTTGTGTTTCTGCCAATCTCCATCCTCACAGGAAGCAGAGCAGCGCTCCTGGGCCAGAGAGTGGGAGAACACCAAACAGAGCTGCAGAATGCACACACACACACACACACACACACACACACACACACTCTGGCTGCTTGCGTTAGAAGAACAGCAGATAGGATTCAGACAGCTAAATTACGAACTACTGCAAATCATAGATATTTCAGAAAAACCTTAACCTTGTTCTAAAGCCTTTCTTCCTGACCTTTTTCGTGTTTATACCGCAGCACGGACGATTTCTTGATTCTGACTGTTCAGAAGGTGCTGAATAATTTTCTACGACAGCAGCTCTGACTGTAGCGGCAGCTGCAATTTGAATCACAGGTTTATATTAAAGTGCTCGCTCGAATATATCAGTATGTATCATTACATTCATGGTGCTTTTCACAGGATGTCTTCCCAATCTTTTAAAACCCCAGCTGCCACCTTTCTCACACTGCTGCAGAGTTTTGAATATATATCAGTATCGTTTCTACAGTAACAGCTCACATATGGACGGTGGGAGCTCCATGTAAACACGTTTCAGAATATGTGTGTAATTGCTGAGATTTCTATAAGCATTTGTGGAAAAATTCTCTAGTGTCAATGTCTTGTAACGGTCAGTGGAAGGGAACATTTCCCACATTCGCAAAATTTACCCCAAATTGGTGCAATATTGAGATAATAGAAAATCATATGGAGATCATCAGGACGCTCATGGGAGATCAGTGTAGTGCGTCACAGTTTAAGAGAAAAGCGAGACTGTATGGGAATTACTGTTCATACCCATCCATAAGTGATAACAAATATTAAACACCATTACAAGTATCTAGAAATTGATCAAAATGATGATCTCACATTATATAATTTATGAAAATTTTTGAAAAATTGCTGTGGTTTAAGACTAATAAACTTTAAAGCACTTTTTTAAAAGTTAAAAGTTTTTTAAAGCACCCTGCCAAATGCCTAAATGTAAATGTAAATGTAATAAAACACTCCATGATATGATATTATGGGGGGAAAAAAATCAAATCAGTTATGTGATGTGTGGTGATTCATACTGTATATTGCTACCCTGTCTCCAAAATCGATTTTTAAAAATAGATATTCTTATGTTTAAAATAGAGATGAAACGCTAGATCGTCCAGTGACCAGAACTGGCTGGTTTTCAGTTTCATTGAGCTTCCAATTGGCGCAACAGAAACTTTTTCATGCTGTTACATTATTAAAATTCACCAAACTCTGTGAGCGATTTGAGTCTCAAACACACTCAGATCATACAGTACACTTATACCAGTCGCAACATACCGCGACCATTAATTAACTGGAAATCGAGAAAAAAATTTGTGATGCCCCCACATCCGCGCCTTAGAAGCCACCCACGCCTGCGTGCTCGCCCGGGCGCTCACTGTCAAGTTGAGTTTTGAGACGGTAAAATGTTTCTTTATAATCCTACAGGTGGCGCACTCTGAACTATTTACATATTTTTATCTCGTGTGGTAGGAATTAATTATTTGCCAAGTTTGTTTAGAAATAATAATTATGATGGATGATCATACATATCTATCAAATTGTGATACTTATAGAATCACAATATTAATCGAATCTGCACCTAGGTATCACAATAATATTGTATCGGGAGGTGACTGTTGATTCTCACCCCTAAAAAAATAATCTATGTTTAATCTTCACTTTACTTTGGGTAGCATCACATCACCTGGTCACTGATTGTTTTCCTATAAGAACATGACACCAATTGCTTTATTCCATACTTAATCACATCCTGAAACTAAAGTCATTATTTGCTGTATTCATTGTATTTTTAATGGAAAATGAATACTCTGCCACATACAGACACACACTCACCCTGCAGACAGACATTTGGTTGGTGGTCAGGGTGCCAGTCTTATCAGAGCAGATGACTGAGGTGCACCCCAGTGTCTCCACAGAGGGCAGTGAACGCACAATGGCATTTTTCTTGGCCATGCGGCGTGTGCCCAATGCCAGGCAGGTGGTGATGACAGCGGGCAGACCCTCAGGGATTGCAGCCACAGCCAAAGCCACAGCGATTTTGAAGTAGTAGATGGCGCCGCGAATCCACGAGCCCCCGTGCACCGGGTCGTTGAAGTGGCCGATGTTGATGATCCAGACGGCGATGCAGATGAGCGAGATGACTTTGGAAAGCTGCTCTCCGAACTCATCCAGCTTCTGCTGCAGTGGTGTCTTCTCCTGCTCCGTGGATGCCATCTCATCTCGGATCTTGCCAATCTCGGTACTCACGCCTGTAGACACCACCACGCCCACAGCTTTACCTGCTGCAATGTTAGTACCCTAAATGAAAAAATAAATAAATAAATAAAAAATAATTAAAAAAAAATTTCTGTATCACCTAGTAATGCAAAGAAGTAACAGGGCTGCACCGGTAACTAGCCAAAAAACCAGCACAGCCACCGTGTGATGGCACTCACAGAGAACAGCATGTTCTTCTTGTCCTGATTGACAGCTCGAGGGTCAGGAACAGGGTCAGTGTGTTTAATGACGGAGACAGACTCGCCTGTACGCGCAGACAGACAAAGATAGCAAGTGTCAATATATAGCTTGCTAACGTGCACACATCATTCCGAATAAGTGTGCTAACTGGTGTGCTTGTTTATGAGCACGTTGATGTGTGTTTTTAGTTTTAAGTTACCCGTGAGGATGGACTGGTCCACTCTCAGCGTGGTGGACTTGATGGAACAAATACGGATGTCTGCAGGCACTTTGTCTCCCACTGGACAGATGAAAAACACAAGAGAGGGACAAATTAAGTCAAACATCAGATTGTGTGTGTGTGTGTGTGTGTGTGTGTGTGTGTGTGTGTGTGTGTGAGAGAGAGAGAGAGAGAGAGAGAGAGAAAA
>JAQMYL010000039.1:7848991-7887783 GCA_030014365.1 Clarias pachynema | reverse complement strand
GACAAAAACTAAAATTTTTATCTCATTAAATATATATATATATATATATATATATATATATATATATATATATCAGGACATCAGTAAGTAACCATACCAACCAAACCTAATCGATGACAAATGGCAACTGCACTCCTTTACTCTGAGCATGTTAAAAGACAAGAAAGACATTTTGACAATTTTTTTTTTGTGCTAGCCAATTTCTCGAACCTGAGACATGGCCTCAAAACATGACTGCTGCTGCAAATAGTCTACCATTCGAAAGATTTTATTTAACATTTGTTTGCATAATGTTTCTTCTAACCAGTTCGTCATGCATTTCTTTATTCCAACATTGCACTGCATTCATGACCACTGCAAGTAAATCTTGTAAGTATAAATATCAGAGTTTATAACAGTCAATGATTATTGTGATTATTATGATTGTGATTACCTAGACTGTTGTTAGTCTTGTTGTGAGGGGTCGCCACAGCAGACCAACTGATTTGCGCAACAACGAGGCACAGGTTTTAGCCCTTCCTGACACAACCCTACCATTTTATCTGGGCTTAGGACCCTATCCATGGTTAAGAAATAAAATAAAGTAGATAGTATATGTAGTTCTCAGGAAGTGTCAGTTTACCTGTTAAAATATTGTGACTAAACAAATCAAATATAAGGTCCATTAGGCAAAACACGTAGCATTATATTATTGTATGTATGCGATGGCGCTGATAAATTATCAATTCTGGTCTGAAGGTGTTCATTAATTTTCTATGAATTCAGCCCTAACATTAGTTTAATCTACAATGTTGATATTAACATGCTTGTTGTTATATGTTACACTTTCTATAGTAACAGCTTAAACAGGAACTTGTATGGCAAAAACACTGCAAAAACTTGTGGATATGGTCAGGTAACAGGTTGCATATACTTGTCTTAAATAAGGTGGTGTATGTAAGTGACTGTTTGGAGTGACTACAGGAACTAGTTGTGCTGATAATCCACAATATTAAATGCAACTATAAACAGATAGGGATGATGTTCCAGCAGCAAAATGCTGTGTTATAAGAGGAATGAAACACTTCAGGACTTGATTTTAGCGGAAAATAATCTATTTTGAGGTGATAAAAATAAAATAGCTTTGCATCGCACCACATCGCAACACACAGTATTGAGGTCGTTCCTTTAACGACACACCCCCAAGTATTTTATTGCTTACTTTTTGGAGCCATTAAATCTTTTCTGATTCAAGTTGGCATTACTTATACTTTTCTTCAGATACTAAGTTTTGGAATCCATTTAACTGAAAAGTCAATTAGCGTATAATAACTAAATAATAAGTGTAATAATTACGAGGCGGTATCAAAAAGTTTCAAGACTAGTTTTGTAACATTGCAACAGATGGCTTCATAAGTCAGTGTGCCAAAAGACATTGTGTCCTGTGAGACATTGTGTCGAGAGCTGTGAAACCGATGCTATTCTGACCATGTGCGTTACCACTTCTGCTACTTCATCATGGACAGCAAGTTAGAACAAAGAGCGAAAGTGAAATTCTGGGCAAATCCGCCGCTGAGGTGTTTGACATGATTCAGCAAGTGTTGCTGCAATGAGTCGTTCGAGGTGTTGAGTGACATGCATGCTTCAAGAGCGGAAGGACATCACTGGAACACGACGAGAGATCAGGAAGACCTTCGACAAGCTTAACCCCTATTCAGAAACTTGTACCTAATGATCATCTGAGAAATTCTGCACCCTCCTCACTCGCTAGATAATACTAAAGTATTAATAACCAGCCAATAAATAAAACTAGCCAATGGATAATGCTCCTACCGCTGGACAATTACCCCAGCTGCTGGAAAACCCAACATCCTACTGAAGGTCAGAAGCTAAATTTGTACTGCAGCGATGCCCTCTGGCCTAATGCATTCCAGGAGAACTGTGACACAGCCAAGCCCGACACCTTGCTATCTTTACACTGCCAGGTGGGCATTTGGCTCTCATGCCTCCGCCTGCTGTGATGTAGCAAGCTGCCCACGCAGCCATGTGGTTCAGAGTTCACGACACCACACGCACTTACAGACTTAACGGCTTAACCGACCGCTGACCTCATTCAGACCACAAGATACACTCTCTCAAGGGTCAGTGACTGCAAACCAATCACCTGACCTGAGGATTTGTACGGGGGAAAAAAAGAAGATAAAAAAAAAAGAAAGAAAGATAGACATAAAAGGAAGAAACAGTAAGGCAAAATTGAAAACAAAGGAAAGCAGTTAATAGGGAGAGAAAGAAAGAAAGAAAACATGAAAGGAATGAAATAAGAAAAAAAGAAATTATGAAACAATAACCACAACATGAAAAAAAAGATTAAAAACAGTAACAAATAGAAATGAAAAAGAATAAGAGCAAAAAGAGAGTGACAGAGTCCGCAGGAAATACATACTGACAGACAAAAATGAAAAAAGAAAGAAAGACAGAGAGAACATCACACATCAAAGGGAAACAAAGAAACAAAGATAGACGGACAGGAAAGTGGCTTTACACCACTTCCTCCAGGAGCATTTCAGGCTAATGAAAGGAGCATAAACATGTCGGAGTGAGACAGAAGTATCCTGCCCAGACGTCTTGCTCGGTAGATAGCGACAGACACTTGATCGCAATGAATGTTGTTCTCACCATTCCTGCGCGGGAGCAGCTTTCTCAGCTGCTTAACCTCCTGATCTCTGAGCAACTCAAGACACGACAAAGACAAACACACACACACATGCAAACAACGACTCATCCACACACATGCACACCATACACACCCCACGAGGCTGTTTAAGCATACACATTATTTCATTTAGATTTTTTTTGTTGCTGGAATTTAATATGTGGATGCCTTTAACATACATATTCTTATTAATTTTCCTTAATTGCACTTACAAATGATATACAAGCTGCAAGCAGGAGAATCCGCACGAGTAAATCCTCAAACTGCTCAACGACCAGCTCCCATAATGACTTTCCTATAGGACAGGAGAAATCAGGTATCTATTATAATACACTACAATGCAATGCAATATATTTAATGCTTTTTTAAATAAATGCACTTGTAAATGATAATAATAATAATTACCTTCTTCAGCGGGCAATTCTGCACATACAAGCAGGAAGAGAAAAAAAAGAGAAAAGGTAATTACGATATAGAAAATACTTCTATCATAATAATAATTACATTAGGCTTAAACAAATAGGGAGTATTGATTACATTTACTAGGTAATGAATAAACACAATGGGGTCTGGTTTTCCAGGAAAATCATTAGCAACAGGTTGGGGTTATAGTTATGAATGTGTCAAACTTACAAAGTTATATTGACATTAGAGACTTGCGAATTTTAATTTAAATTCTTTTTTTTAATATATTAAATTAAGCCCATTTATACACCAATCAGCCATAAAATCAACACCACATAACATTAACATTTTAACATAAATTGTCAATTATATATCAGTCCCGGTCCGATCCCAAAGAAAAGCCAATGTAGTACAAATCAGGAAAAAGGCCAATGCTGGCCACGAAAGGAAGACACCAGAACACCCAGTGTACCACACCATGCCACACACAGGGCCTGGCAGGCAAAGAGCCCAATACCGCCAACCTGGCTTCCAAATTCCAAAGATACCAATACATGGAGGTCCCCACAACATCCAAAAAATCCGCTGCCAATGTCCTGGTGACAGACACCACAGCACACCTTAGAACTCTTTTGGTGTCATGGTCCAAGGGGCCAGAGCTGCTCCGGTGGCACAAAAGTAACCCACATAAAACCGGGCATAATCTTTAAAATTGTATCGTTATGGCTGATTTTTGTATATTGTTACTACAGAAGTTATACTGTATTAGAAGGAGTGCACTGTTGGCTCCCAAGTGGTGTAAAGGAAACAAGTTCACCCTATCATCTGAAGATCATGAGTTCGATTCCCGGGCGATGCTACAGCCATAAATAGCCTGGAGTCTAAAGAGCAGCTTGGCTGTGATCTCTTGATTGGCATACCTGCACTGTCATGTAAATCATGGAGACACTAACCATTCATGGGCGTCTTTTTGCTTACCTAAGCGTAAGGGACTGATAACGTCTTCCTCTGAGTGTGCTATGTTGTCCTGAACATTGCATGTGCAGCAGTTCGAAAAGATGCGGTCAGCAGGCATCATGTAACTCAGAGGAACCCCATGAGAATTTTTGGTTGGTAGTCACCTTAGTGAGAGAGTTCCCTTACAGTAAGACGGGTAGGTATTGGGTACAGGAGATTGGGGGAAAATATCCCCTCCCAAAAAGAAAAAAAAAGGAATGAGTGCATTAATATTAATCTCTGATTTCATTTATCGCAGGAAATACTGGCTCAGCTGCTGTTATAGAAAAACACCTTATAACCAATAAGACTCACAAATTGAATGTCGCTGTAGGATAAACTGAAGTAATGGCCCATCAAAAACATTCTCGATGGAGATCCATTCTACTCATATGTCTCTATAATGTTATTTATCAGCCTCAGAAAACACTTTAAGGTAGAAAACCTTGAACTTAAACATGACTAAAATATTAGATAGACTAAACTATCTGTTATTACATTATTATTTTTATGGAATTCTGAGGAATTATCCTTAAAATATTAATATTGGAATAGCTTTTGTGTCGTTATTTTACCAAATTACCCAAAAGCACCAAAAGTGACTCAACACAAGTAGGGCAAACAGCACCATACTCCTTCCTTTACAGGTTACATATATTTACATTTGCCCTACCTATGAAATATGGTACAGTCCGAGTACGAGTCACGAGGACATTGAGGACACCAGAAAGGACAGGGAAAGCAGAACAGTCCTAAGTCAATAAAATGTGTTAGTTCAATCAGTTCTGGCATTAACGGCAACTGAAAAATGGCACTTCTTCAACAATTCAACATTTCTGGATATGATACATTCATGATAAATTTCCACTCCAAGTTAATTCCTGCAATCAGTTCTTCCTGAGGCTTTATGGACTACCTCGGGGTTCTCTGGTTTCCTGGTACATCAAAAAAGACAGGATGTGGACTGGCTAAAATAAATTTGGCGATGTGTCAATGATGGTGTGTACGTGTGTGTGTGTGTGTGTGTGTGTGTGTGTGTGTGTGTGTGTGTGAGCCCATGGTGCCCTGTGGTTGACTGGCATCCCATCACGGGTGTATTCCCGGCTTGTTCCCAATGTTCCCAGAATAGGCTCTGTGTCCACTAGGACCCCGCCCAAGATAAAGCAGTTACTGAAAGTGAATGAGTGTTAGGGACACTTTATTAGTTTGTCTATTATTATAGTTATAAAGGATTTGACAGGTAACATGACATGCTGTGATTTTTTTGTTTGTTTTGTTTTATCAAATTTAACCCGTAAAAGCCCAGACACATTTCTTATTTAAGTGAAATTATTGGAGATAAATAACTGATCAAAATGATCACATGGAACACATTTTGAAAGGCATAACCCTATCATTGCCCCTGACAATTTTAGGGTTAAGAGCCTTATATGACACGCACTATCATATTGAAAATCATGTAATGGGTACACAAATTCACAGACTGTCACATGACTGCACCAGGATGATGACTTCATGAGTTATAGTTATAGCCAAGTTAAATAAGAAATTTGAAAGGTTTGTGTCAGCGTGGGTTCTTACATGCTACAAAAGAGAGAAAAATAGAGGCTGGTAATAGAAATGCTTTAGATAAAAAAGAGCAATGTGTCCTTAAAAAATAATAGCTGTGGTATCATAAATAAAACAATTAAGCCCATGTTGCTTTTGGAAAAACCTCTGGGTGGAAAGGATAACACCATTTTTTTGCCTTTCTTTTATTCTCTACTTTGCGGTACAATATACTGTGACTTTATCACATCCCCCACCTTCAATCAAATGTGATGACTGATTGTAAGTCATAAGTCACGTTTTTTTTTTTTTTTTTTTAATATTATAGAAATTTTTCACAACATTGTCAAACTGTACTTAATAACATTTGGCACCATACAGTATTTTAGAGAAACTGAAATCAGATGGTAAGCTAATGGATGGGGTGGCAGCTGCCCACCCTGTCATTGTAAAGCCACCCCTAGTCAGAAGACATGTAGAGATTTATTTGCCGTTTGGATAACAAAATAAACTGCTGTCTTCTGTTATATCCATTGGGACCCCTATTTTCTACTAAGCACTGCAATGAAATCTAACTCTGTAAAAAAATTCTAAGTGACTATTTCATTACATTTTTACTAGGTATGGGAATCACAGAACCATGCGTTACAATATTATCACGATAAATAGGTTCCGATTCGATTTGTATTGTCATTTTGTAAGTACCGCTATTTTATAAATTCCCCAATTAAATATTAATTTTTCTTCTGATTTTGTTACAATTCTAATCTTTAATTGTTTCTGATTTGACTACTTCTCAAAAAGTGATTTATTTGGAAATTCGGAAATGTATTAAAATGTAGATTTTAGGATGTTAACAGGATTATTTTATAGGACTTGGTAAATGTTGCAGCTGACTGTGAATTTATTTTTAGATACAAATTTGGCCCAAAATGCTTACTTACATAAACATTTAGCATTCGTAAAATTCTCCCACCATTTGCAGTTTATGACCTCCTGTAGAACAATTTGTCAAAAAAGATAAAGAACTAGGAATAAAGCTCCCGAGTGGCACAGCGGTAATGTGTTCATTCGCCCAATCATCTGGGGATTATGAGTTCAAGTCCCAAATGATGCTGCAGCTATCCATAGCCAGGAGTCTAGAAAGCAGATTGGCCACGCTCTCTCGAGGAGGTGGCTTACACACACTGTCACATCAATCATAGTGACACTAGCCAATCATGGGCATCTGTGCGCTCATGCAAGTGGAAAGGCCAGATAGCGCTTTCCTTTGAGTGTGTTACGCCATCCCAGACGTTGCATGAACAGCAGTTCAAAAAATTGTAGTCAGAGTAAGCATGTCAGAGTAAGTCTTCGCCCTCTTGGTTGGAATTGGACGTGACTAAATTAGGGAGAAATCCATATAAAATAGGAACTATAAATTTGATAAATTCCTTGATCTTTCCTTTCCTTATTTTATGGACACAACTCAGCTATTCAACTACTAGTGTAGTCAGTTTTCCGATTTTGTTACAATTCAAAACAAACTTAATACAGTAAGTAATTAGCTCCTACCACACAGGATACAGTGCGTTTCATTGTATTAGGTATAAATGGACATGATTTACCAATGTCTTTTTTTAATTATTGAGATTTAGGATAACCTTATTTATGTGGCCATGTAACAGGGGGTACAATTTTGATAATTTTATCAAGTTTTTTTATACCAAATGGTATAACTCAATGGTATGAATGAATTAATGGTATAAATCAATTTAAAAAAAGGTCTTATTGCTTTTTCTTCATTACATTCATGACAAGACATTCCACAAAGCAATCGTCTATATATAATATAATATAATGTTTAAAATTACTTTTCAGATAAACCTTTCAGGGTGTTCTAAATTAAGTTTTTGAGTTTCTAAAGCAGCTACGGCCTACATATACGTTATGATCACATAACCTCCTAATGATCAACCAGTGATTACTCTTATAATCAAGGCGAAAACTATTAGATTAAATTAAAATGAGTGTCCATAATAGGCATAGAATTTTTGTGCGACAATCATGTAAAGAGCATATGAAGACATTCCCATCTCTGTTACTTCCCATGCAGAAATCCCACGGGAATTGATTAGAATAACTACAGACATCCTATGGAAACATTACTTAAAAAGGAGATGTCCAGAAAATTATATCTGAATATTATTTATGACGTAGACAGAATGTTCATCTAATAAGCAGTCAAATATAAAAAACAAACCCTAGACAAAAAAGGACCAAAGAAGACTCAATATGTTGGACAGCTTGGGTGAAAAGTTTGTAAGGTAAAAATAAGCAGAAAAAGGGGCAGTCGCCTATGATAGGACAGGCTTTCTTATGTGCAGAAAAGAAACCTCTTAAATAGTAATGTATTTTAAATTCTCTTACTTTGACATTGTCTTGTATTAATGTATATTTTTTGAAAATGGTACCTTGTCAGTCTTTATACAGTATGTTTATTACTATTGCATTGATCATATATGTTTACTGTGTATATTTAGTGTCTAGGCTGCAAAGAGACATCCAAGCAAAAACTTGTGAATTATGCTGTATCGTGCATATAATATTAAAGCTTCAAATTCTAATGAATTATATATGCATTGGGTTGCAAACTGGTCAGTCAACCCACGCAAAGCCAGGTGGACTGAGGGGCCCGGCACTTTGTGGACCGATCCACCCCTGAACCCCCCCAAAAAAAAAAATGTTTTATAATCAATAGATAAAACAAGCCAAGTTGCATGTTTAAAAAAATATTCAGTGATTAAAAAATCATTGGTTATAACGCTTTATCCTGTATGTAAGGTCGCAGGGGACCTGAAGGCTATCCCAGGGGACTGAGAGCATGAGGTGGGGTACACCCTGGATGGGGTGCCAATCCTTCACACCAGTTAGCATAATCTGCATGTCTTTTGACAGTGGGAGGAAACCGGAGCTCTCTGAGGAAACCCACCAAGCATGAGTAGAACATGCACACAGACTGGAGGCGGGAATCGAACCTGAAATAATTATTTTCCTTAAATAATTAGTATTTCGGGGGGGGGGGGGGCGGAGCAGTGAATAAATGTATTTAAAATCTAATCAATGTTGAGGGACGCAGACGGTCGTAAATTATTGCAGTGAGACAAAATGTTATGACGTCACTGCATTCACCGGTTTTGGGGACGTTGGTGTTGAGCATCTCATTGTAGCTACTGTCTAAGCGCAATGACTTAAGTTTAAAATGACTCTGAACGCGGGGTCTGAAAGCACCTACGTACCGTTTGGACCCCACTTCTCTCTTTGGCGTTTGACTTGGTCCAGCGTCAGACCCGTGCTCTCGTTCACGCTGAAATAGCTGTAAACTTCCTCCACGCTCTTCGTGTGAGCGTTCTCCATGGCTGAGATGGGTCAGGACTCGGAGCGGAGCAGAGAAGATCAGAGAAGAGAAGAGCAGAGAGAATCCTTTCCTCCAGCAGAGAGTCAGAAGGCGCTGTCTGTGTCCGCGTGCACCCAAAACATTTAGGTTGGCACGAGTTGAGAGACAGGGCACGCGAGGGAGGAAGTTGTGCAGAGGCAGAGATGCAGAGGAGGATTTCCTGGGGATCTTATCCACGGGAGAAGAAAGAGGGGGGGGAAAGGGATTCGTGAGATTCGTGTTTTTCCGCAATTCCGTATGAGAGCAGAGAGATAGAGAGAAAGAGAGAGAGAGGTGGATAGACGTCCTCGCTCAGTACATCACATCCACTCAGCCCGAGTGTGCGCGCGCTCCGCTGAGTCCCGCTGGTCAAAGGCGACCGGGTGCCGCGTTTACTCTTGTTTTATTACGCGAGCGTCGCCGCTGCCGCCCATCGTCACCGCACGCGCCGCACACCGAGCCCGCTGATTGGACAAGGGGGAGCGTTCGGGGAGCTCGTGCGACCAGCCTTCAAATCACTACCTCACGCGCGCACACACACGGCCACCTTCTGAAGGCACACACACACACACATTTTTTTATTTTGTATGGAATCTTTTTTTTAAATATATAATTCACCAGTTTCAGCCTGATCACAGAATACTTTGGTAGTGAGTTGAAATTCATAAGCCCTATTCAGATGGCATCAGTTTTACACATGTGTTGGGGAACTACTGCATATTTGTTCAATTGTTCAAAATGTTAGGTGGGGTCACCACAGTGGGTCATTTGTCACAGGAATCCGCATAGATTTTTTAAAAATACCAGATCCCCTTCCTGATGCAATCCTCCAGTGTTATCTCTTAATAAAATGGGGCATTAAAGACTTTAAAATGACCTTAGGTTGCATGGTGGCGTAGTGGTTAGTGCTATGGACTTAAGGGTTCGAATCTTGCTGTGTGCATGCATGTTCTCCCTGTAGTTGGTGGGTTTCCTCCCACACTACAAAGACGTGCAGATTAGGCTAATTGTCCCGTAGTGTGTGTGTGTGTGTGTGCGCGCGCGCACTGCGTCGGATTAGCACCCTTTTCAGCCTTATCCTGTACAAGGTGGCGGGGACTGAAGCCTATCTCAGGGGACTTTGAGCACTAGGCGGGTTCCCCGCCATAGGATCCAGGCCCCCACAATTCTGTACAGGATAAGCGGTATAGAAGGCAAATCAGTTATTTAATTATTTAAACTAGTCTTTTTTTTTTTATAAGACCAGAATGATTGTACATCTTTAATTGAAGAGAGAAATTTTACATTACTTTTACATTACAATTTTGTGACTTTGATTTAGTATCTCATGGCCATGCAGAATTAACTTATAAGCACAATTTACACAGATCAGCCACAACATTAAAATAGTGTGTAGTGTGTAGATTGGTGACCCTATTGTGCCACCAAAACAGTTCTGAACCATTGAGGCACAGATTCCACAAAACCTCTTAAGGTGTGCTGTGGCATCTGGCAGCAAGACAATATGAGTTACTTTGAGTCCTGCAAATTGCAAGGTGAGACCTCCATGGACCAGGACATGTCCAGGACATCACATGAATGTGTAATCAAATTGAGATATGGGGAATTTGGAGGCAAAGTCAACACGTTGAACTCTTTGTCATGTTCCTCAAACCATTCATTGGCAGGGTGCTTTATCCTGCTTTCATTAGGGAATACTGTTGCAATAAAGGCGTGTACTTGGTCTGTAACAATGTTTAGGTAGATGGTACATGTCAAAGTAACATCCGCATGAATGCCAGGATGTAAGTTTTCCCAGGAGAACATTGCCCAGAAAATCACACTGTGCCATCTCTTCCCCAGGTAATAATAAGGTCCACTAAATGTCAGGAGATTCTCTGGACACCCCCCATGTTGACTGCTTCGATGACGGACTTTTTGGTGACTTCCCCTTGAATTAAGTGTAGACAATATTAAGCACTTTAAACGGACTTTAGTAAAAAAAAAAAAACCTCTATTACAGCATGACATTACGATTTAGACATTGTCATTATGTCTACTATGTGGACAGTCTATTTAAAAGTATAAGAAGAATAAATTAAATTACAGCCAGAATATAAGTTTATTTACTTTAAACACAATAAAATACAAAAATTCACTGATGTTCACCTTATATCATCATTAGTTTAGCAAACTCTGTGATATCTCTGCTTATATTATTTTAGTATATCATAGTGTGACATCTCTGGTTATAACAGAGCAGTACAGTATTTAATTTTCTAATCTCATTAGCGATAAAGGAGGAGTAAAACACTTTGACTTTGCCCCAGTCCACATCCAACACAAGACCTGACATTGTTTTCCAAAAACACCAATCCATATTATGTTAAGATGATATGGATTTAGTTTTAGTTACTTTAAAAAAAGGGGAAAAAAAGAGAACCTGGTGAGGGAGTGACTGTTTATGTCTGCTAGAATGTAAGTAGTAAGAGAACTAACTAATATAATAAACGTTTCACATTAAATTTAACTATACATAAGCATAATTAATGGAAATGGATGACATGACATCAGTTAATAAATGAAAAACTAATTGTTGGCAAACAGTCATTTTATAAGGGGAGTAAAATCTTTAATTTATCCACTTCACATCAGACCACCATCATGGGATACAGTATTTTGCTTTATTTTCCTATGCAATGTTTTCCTCCATACTCATGGTCAGTTAACTGTAATGCTTAAATGTTTGTGTTAATTGAGTGTAGATGTCATGTGTAGACACTGCAATAGCTTGTGTTCACTTACTGCTCGTTTTTACAAAATCCTCTAAACTGAAAATGCATACAACAGTACAAATTGGTTGGTTTTGTGTAAAATATACTTAATTTATTTTATTATTCAAGCAGTTAAAGAGCTCTTGTTACATTATACAAATGTCCCAAGTCAATGTGCACTAACAGGTAGGGGAGGAGTTGTAGATGTTGCTCTGCTGATTACCTCTGCCCCTCAGTGACGGAAACAAAAGAAGGACCAGCCGAATTCCTAAATTGGACAGCTCTTCTGCCCAAGGTCATGACTGCTGCTTCCCAAAATAACTGTGTGCAGGCACGTTCAAAGTGTAACACTTTGTTCACCGCTATCTCGCAACACATGGATTGTTGGGCTATTCTTAAAGACGCGTCAAAATGGAGACGATGGACTTGTTTGAATTTTTTTTAAAACCCCTTATCCATGAAACACTACTGTGAACATGTGTTCCATCTCTCTCACTCTCACTCACACACACACACACACACACACACACACACACACACACACACACACAGAGTTTCAATGTGCTCCACTGGTTATCTCCATGAAAAATCTCCCAACTCCCACTAATTATGTCCAAAAAAGGACATTTTGCTCCATTTTGTAAAACAAGACCAAATGTCTTCAGCATTGTACTGATGGGGGAGAAGGACAGAGAGAAACATTTGATAGCATAGTCATTACACTTCTCTGTAGACTCTGAACACACATTGCTTTATCATAGCTGAAAAGTAACCCTTGATATGATACAAAAATAACTTGAATCGTTGACGTGCTGTGCAGCTCAGTTAGAGGACCAGGCGGTCCTCTCCACTCTCCTGGATCACCTGACCAATGGACGCCTGGCTCCGAGCTCGCAGGTTGCACTGCTTCTTACACTCCAGCAGCTGTTCAAGATCTTTCCACATATGCATCTGCTTCATGTTGGGGCCGTGGCTCTCCTTCACCTGTTTCTGCTCCTCACGGAGCTTCTGTTAGTGCGCAGAAAAAAACAACATCATTGTTAGCATGTCTGTAATTGACCTTTTAGCCTATTTTTATTGCTAAACATTTCCCTGGTGTTCTCTCATGTCACCCCACGTTTCCTCAGATTTTACTACGTAATCCTACTTTCTTGAGACGATCCCTTTTGAAATATGTATATCTTCCATGAATACCAGAAATACTTATGACTTTATTTTTTTTTTACTTCATGATTGATGATTTTTAATTGCTACTACATGTTTATTGTCTATTATGTTGGAAATTAGATGCAAAATCCAAAATGTCTGCATGTTGGAAATTTCCATTGGGATCAATAAAGTATCTATTTAACTCTCTATCCATAATAAGATGGTTCAAATGAATCAACCAAATACACCATAACACATGTCAGTGTAATGTCAGGAGGTCCTCCTTCTAAGGAAGGCCGAGCAGTAATGTTGTTCATCACTGCCATATAATTCACATGCTTTGGTGTAAGTGAGGAATGATGCAGAGTGACAGGACAGCATGCTCCAAAATCTTTGGCAGAATTATAGCTGAGGACAAGCCCCTGCTGTCACCTATCATCAACCTGCTATAAGCACACAAGATGGAACCGGGAGGATACCATGTTAAGGGATTTGACAGACAACTTACGAAGCCAAAACATTTACCTTTCCCAAAGATTCCTGCTCTGCAATGTTCTTCATGTATTGTTCCCTGAAAAGTAGAACAGTTAAAGTTCTTACATCCGTATCTGAATTGATTAACTTTCTATAAAAGCAGTTCTGACAATAGTTCTAAAATGCAAAAAATGCAATAGTTCTAAAACTAAAAGGCAACCCACAGGTTTAAATTAATGTATTTGTTCTAAAAATTCTTCATCTTCCTAACGTTGATTGGAGAAAAAGATGACTGAGGTATAAATCAGTGAGAGGAATATTTTTAAAGGCGTCAACTGAGGAAGAATGTGTTTGAGTTGGGGAATGTGTGCTGTGATTTATTATAGTTGTGGACAGGGCAGTGTGCTTTACTTTTAGTTGCAGATTAGGTAGTGTGCTTTAGTGAAGGTGTGGATTGGGTTAAGTGTTGTATTCGAGTTGTGAATTTGGTGACGTGGTGTATTTGAGTTGTAGACTGGGTGGTGTGTTGCATTTGAGTTGTGAATGGGGTGATGTGGGGTGAATTTTACTCACAACTCTAGATATAAGAACAGAGCCAAGCTGTGTCACATTTTATTGCAATAATATTCTTGTTATATAACCAATTTAAATTAAGTTGTCTTTAGGGCTTCAATACTATCTAATACGTCTAGTAACGTAATATATTCGATAAAGTCTGACTCTGCCATAGGATGTGATTCTAGGCCACTCTTTTGGTGCCAGACTCATACCTTTGAGGTTAATTATTTCCTCAAAGAAAATATACTTCTATAAGAAAAGACCTCTTTTGTCCTCTAATAACTGCCTGACTGAAAGTAATGAAGAAACCAAGAATAGGACACGGTAGTGGAGCACCTCTAAGCACCACTAAAATGAGAGGCACAGAAAACTGTCCCACATTTCTATGTTAAGAAAAGCAAGAGCATATGGGGAGCGTATTACTTAAAATAATCTCAGACAGAGTGGCTTTGTTCGGATACACATTCAGAGAATTTAAATATGAATGAGTAAAAGAGTGAACAGTGAAGCTTTTGGATACCTGATTGACTTTTTCCTTGTCTGTGGGTCAGAGGACACATAGATCTTCATTTCGTCTGCTGCCCGTTGCATTTGAATCTCAGTGATCTGCAAATGTATGGATGGTGGGGAGAGGGGTAGCAGAATTAGAGAAAAACGGGATTTAAGGTACAGGGTTGTTGTTGTTTTTTAAGAAAGGTGCATATTACCTCTTTCATGCAGTTGATTTGGTGATAACGGTTTTCCCCCTGTGATGTCTCCTCCCTTAAGGACCTGACCTCCTAGATGACATTAGCACATTGAAAAACTTAAAGTGCTATTTATGCAAGACTCCCTTCTACTACATGGGCAAAGGCTGTGTGCGCAATTCCGACAGACCACTTTACCTGCTCCAGTTTTGATCTGTTGCTTTCCAGCCCAGCAGCACAAGTGTCATACAGAGCTTTCTTTTCTTCATACTCCTGGGAAAGCTCCTGATGTATAGTTTACACAAGTTTACAGTTAGTATTATAAACTTTTACAGATCCAACAGGGTTAATGTTAGTATTGTGGAAACTCAATAAGCATAAACAAATCATGGATAAAGGGTAAATAAATTCATTGATGATAAATTGGCGTTTATTGGTGTTTGAAGAACCTAGAGAGGCAAAGTGAACTAGTTAGGGGATTTAACAAAATAAAATAAAAAAATCCCTGAACCACGGAGAAGTCTAAGATAGAGATGTTTACTAACTGAATTATGGTGCATTTTAGATTTGAAAATTTAGATTTTGATAATCATCAGTGATTGCTTATCATGGTAGAGGCAGCTCAGTGGTTAGGTCTCAGAAGGTAATCAAACGTGCCTGTCAGTTCAAATCTCAGACTGGTTAATGACCCACTGTTGGACCTTTGTTTAAGATTTTCAGCTGCAACTTATTTTATATTTAAAAAATCTGCCAGATAAACAAGAGCTCTGTGAAAAAGCAATTGTATCTCCAATCCTCTCAAGTTCTACTGCTTTGCTGTGGTTGCTATGGTGACATGACCATCTTTTCAAATGCCTGAGCAGCACACCGTGGTCCAGCTAAACAATACTTGCCTAGCCTTGATTTTATTTAAACTTTGCTGAAGGTTTAACGAAACACCTACATATTATATAATGTTCAATTTTACTTTATGTTCTCAGGGGGAGGTGTGTGTTGTAGAGTGTCTTGTAGTTTTAGTCTCCTACCTGGCACTCCTGGCGAAGAGGCCTCAGCTCCTTTATTAATGGAGATAGAGCTGACTTCTTCTCTGATATTGCTGAATTAATTTTCTTCACCTAAAACAACACAAATGGCCACAATTATGTGTAAAATATGGCATTCTGATTCTAGTTCTAGTTTTGGAGACCCTTGTGCAGGACAGTGAGAATGTTTCTCTACTCACCTGGCCCATGCTTTATTATGGATCTAAATCACAGTGTTGTCGAATTCTTAATCTGAAGATGCGGATTCATTTTTTTGTAATGGTAGCTTGACAACAGTTGTATTTCTACAAACAGCTCTATTTTAATGCATGTGTTCTAAGACGTTTCTTATACATATACATACAGTAACAACTCAGTAAAAAGTAAAACATTTACAGGGACCTGTATGGATGGTGCTCCACATGTTAAAAGTCCAACAATAAACTGAATAAAAATTGTTGATACAGTATGGATTGGATTCTAAAATGACCATGAAATACATTTCTTTCGTTCACCCAACTTGCGCACACGCACACAAATGTAAATATATATATATATATACACACAAATAAATATACATGCAAACAAACTGGCAACAGTTGATACAGCTTTGTGCGAGGACAGATTGCAAGTACGCAACCTCTCATGTACCTAAGCAAGTACAAAAACTGCAGCAGTTATGTATTCACGTTCATTAACATTTCATTTTAAGCAGAACTGTTTCCTTATATACAACTTGGCGGGTTTTGTGCAACTTGAAACCCCAACATTGGATGTAAGAAGTTCTATTCTTCTAGTTTCTGTAGCAACTCAAAGCAAGCAAAGTGCCAGGGCAGTTACAGAACTCATCAGGGGAGCAGCATTTTCCCATAAGCCCAAAGCACTCATTAATGAACAAAAACATGAAGCAAGGGAACACCACACAAACTGATGCAATAAACAGCATATGTGACAATGTCAAGGTTTTAAAATTTCACCCTTGATTTAAATTTCAACAGCCTTGATAGAGTGTAAATAAAAAGAAAAAGGAGAAACAAAGAAAACAAACATTGCACTTTTTTTTTTTTTTTAATCAGCTCACCATCTCAGACATATTGTCCAACCTGCGTCCCTTCAGCTCATCCAATTCACTTTTGATGGCAGAGACTCTCTCCAGCTCCTCCTGGGTGTCACTGAAGCCCGAGATCCCTTTCTGAGCCTCAAGGGATTGCTGAAAACCAAAAAAAAAAAAGAAAAAACGATGGTTACATTAGAGTTTAGATCCAAGGTCCCCTGAGAGGACTCATTTGAGTCTCATTTGCACGTATAATCAGTGCACATGTGCTACAAGCAAAAAGGTATGATGCTGCTGAAAGGCTGGAAACAGAATAGGCCTCCGAGTGTGTTAAGCACTCTGTGAAGAGTCATGTCTACACAGTCAGCCCTCACCTCTTCACCACACAGACAGATACTATTTGTAATATGAGCCAAAGAGTCTGGGATACATCAATGCATATTTGGTTATGTTTGATGCAAGAATTAAAACATAGAGAGGTTTTAATAGCACGTCACCAGTGTTTTATTCTTCTTACATCATTGATATTTGCCAAACATAACAAAAATTTACTTATCAAAAGAACACATAATATAATTATTAATTTTTAGTTACATTTAATGTGGTAAATCATGAGTTCAGAACCTGATGATGCCAAAAGACATCCATGGACAGGAGCAAAACTGTCCATGCTCTCTGGGTAGGGGAGATACCATGCCATACTACTGTATTTTCCCTTGTCAATAACAGTGAAATGACACAGTTGGGACATGTGTGAGCTCAAGAATGAGGAAAGCCTGACAGAATGAGAAATTACCTACAATCGTTTAAGCTGTTCTGTGATGCGGCAAGCATGAGCAGAATCTATGAAAAGATTCAGTTGGCTAGAGTCACACAGGTCAACAGTAGTTAACAAGGGAGAGCTGGATGATGAGTGGAAATTGAAAGGTGGACAAAATTTGTGAGAAAGGTGTAGAGCAAGGGGGAATTGATAATCATCGGTAAAGTCATTAAAACATATTTGTACTAAATAAAAGAACAGAAAACCTACTAAGATCTAATGAAAATCTAAGACCAGTTGTTATACTTAAATTAAAACTTTACATTACACTCCACCAACAAAAGTTCTTAGGATAAGACAGACATGTTAGAATGTTTTACCAATTTATTTTTCTGAAAACTTGCATGGTATTGTTAAAGACTAACCATACACTTGCTAATATTTCAAATATAAGTGAACAGGGTTTCTGTAATTTTCTCAGGGAAATGTGTTGATGTTATAGTGGTGGTAATGACACGTACACAACATTACTATCTGGGTTCAAAAGTTCAGAGATCTTTGGATATGTCTCTTGGGAGAGATGTACTGTATATCTCACTGCACTTCCCCTCATTATAGCCTAGATATAGACAGCGGGACGACCTGCTGCTCCTCATACACATCACCTAAAGCAAAAACAGGTCACATGTATTTCATGTGACCTGCTTTATGATTTTGCAGAACTGCCTTCGTGAATGGCATGAAGATATTGTTGGTGATCTAAATGATAGTAAGGATGGATCATGTGTATAAGTAAGTGTGATGGTCATCTTGACAGTTAGCTTTCCAGAGAGAGTAGGGAAACAGGCGTACAGCTGCCAGGAGGGTTGGTGGAGATAGTCCAGGCTCACACAACCCACCACAAAACTCTCCCACCCGCCTAAGCGCAGCCTTTCACGTAGCCAGAGAGCAAATGCTGCTCTCACAAATAGCCCTGGCTCAGATCTCCTGCATCAAAAGGGCTATCAGCAGGTCCGTGGATGGGAGGGTTCAAAGGTGTGAAGTCATTTCCAGGAAGGTGCTGTAACTTCATATGAACACAGTGAAATCTGAATGGGGATGGATGCTTCTGTGGGACAGGGTCAGGGACAGAACGTTGGACAGAGACGTCAGATGAAAGAATCACAAATTCTTGCTAAATGTTCTTAAAATAAAATACAGCTGAAAGGAGCAAAAAATAGCATTTATCAGTTTGTTCACGGGTTATTTGTAATTTAATAGGCTAGCAGCTCAAATAATTCTTTCTTTTGACTGAGAAGTTTGAATCCCACAGCTGTTGGGTGCTTAAAGGACTGATGTCTGAACTCATTCACAGAACTCATTCACAGAATGTAAGAATAACACACTCCAAACAATGCAATTTTGTGTGAATATACACACACATATATACACACTCATACACATATATATAGTGTGTATATATATATATATAGTGTGTGTGTGTGTGTGTGTGTATACACGCAGTATATAAAAGCCACACCTGGTAAGTGTGGGAGGCACACGAGGTACTAGCCGAGTATTAGCACTCGAGTAACATTTTTGGATTACTTTTAACACATCACAAGTATGGACAGCCTGCAGTCATATTAACAAATAGGCACGCACAAGCTTATGGGATACTGAAATACTGATGTAGGACGTCATTACCTATATTGGGCCTACCAAACCCAGACAGTCTAGGAAGAGACACTTGAAAAGCTTGAAGTTATGCTGCTAGACTGTCGGGATTGGTAGGCCCACTACATGTAATGACGTCCTAAATCAGTATCTCATAAACTTGTGCATGCCTATTTGCAAATGTGACTGCAGGCCGTTCATACCTGTGCGGTGTTAGAAGTGATCCATAAATGTTACTAGAGTCCTGGCCTTTGTGCCGCTCCATTGGGCTACGTTTTACCATATTGGGCTGGAAAATGTGTGGGTAACAAAAAAAATGAGTAAGACAGGAGGCAAACACAAGTTTAACGAGTAGGTTTTTTTTAGCACTACCTAGGAAGGGTTTTGTCAGTCTGATCTGGCAACGCTGGCTGCTACCTAATCCCAAACATAATTTGGAAACTGTCGGTCTGACTGCAATGAAGGATTGGTTTGTTGGACTCTAGTGCAAAAGCAAACACACAAATATTTGAAAAATGGTCTGGCCTCCTTACAGGTACTTTATGTACTGTAGAGTCGTGCGAATATGGCAAGTTTTGTGTGTGTGACTCTTTCTGTCATGAAGGTATTGCTGAATGAAGATGTGAGGACAATGAACATAAAAGTGCCCCATTTCTGAATGACAAAAAGCTTTAGCTTTAACAGATTAATGGAGTCGGCAATTTCACAAATTCCATCTCCAAAAAGAGCTTTGGGTTTAATGCAGTGAATTGTCTAAGAAACAATGTACGACAGCTTCACTGTAATCCCACAAGCTATTTTTTGACTTATGGCTGCTCCATGATACACTAAAATGGCAAAAAGTATGTGAACATCTGACCGTCACACCCATATGTGGTCCATCCTCAGGGCTTTTGAACTACACATCTAGATGGCCAGTGTCCAGCTAGGTAATTCTTTTGCTCAAACAAAGCTACTTCAACTAGTCTGTTAATTACCAGGTTCAGTGGGTGTGTTTAGGTGTTGGTGAATTATAAACTGTGCTAGACACTGGCCCTCCAGGACTGGACTTCAAGAGCCCTAAATGTTGATCTAATTATTGCCAAAGAGCACTCATAAGTTTAGGATATCTTTGCATTCTGTGGCATTATTTCCTTTTATTGCTATTACTTCATTAACATAACCTCCACTTTACTATAATGGAATATCCTGCCATATCATGTATTACTTAACTGCTTACCTAACAATTGTTTAAAACACGACTTTAAAAGGGAAATTTAAATGTACACTTGAATAGAGATTAATTTACACACAAAGAAAGGCGCCTGTGGATTTCATAAATGTGTTCAACAAAAATAGAAGTTTATTCATTTTTGCTCCAAAACTATCTAACTAACTTTAAACTTTCATTTTAAGTGTGGTTCAAAGATTTCTCTTCCCTTTCAGTAAAGTGTCTAAAAATGTACTGTCTTGGCTTATAGCACAGATGAAACATGCTTAAAAAAAGGGGGGGGGGGGGGGGCAAAAATCTTTTACCCTTCAGCTTCTAACCTTCAAACTAAGCTGATATTCAGACATACTCTGAGCAAATGTAATTAAATTTCAACTTTACATAAACTAATATATAGAATTAAACATGACAGATGGAAAAAAAAAAGAAAAAAAGGAAGAAAATAAGGTTTGTATAAAAGTGATGTGAAAAAAATATGGATGTTGATAAAGCTGATGGAGGTGGAAATGTAAGGGACAAGCAAAAGTCAATGGGCATACCAGGTGCTGTTGTAGAGCAGTGTGGCGCTGGCGAAGGACTTCCTCTGTTCTCTGTAGAACACCAAACTCAGCCTTAACCTCTGCTATCTCTTGCCGCTTCTTCTTATATACAATGTTCTTGCCACGCATCTTGGCAACGTACCTCTTGAACTGTGATCAACACAGAGATAATAAATCAAGAAATCAAAAACCATAAGGGACAATCTGAACTAAGTTTAGATTTGAAAAGCATTTCAAAATATATATATATAATCGGCAAATAAATTCCACCATGTCATATGTAAAAGTGCTGTGCTATAAGCAGTAAGCGGGTAGCCACAAGAGGAACATTCCAATGAGAATAAACATCAGGCTCACACACTTGCATGCACACATCCTATATGAGAGTCTTTACTCATAAGAATGTAGGATTAAAACCTCATTGTCTTTTTGGAGAATACCCCAACATATTTTACAGCACTGTTAAATTCTCAAATTTAATTCAACCCAATTCTGGTTGAAAATATTAATAAATTTCCTTTAATAAGGTTATATTAATGGAGTTGCTCTAAAATGTCATTATTTCTACAGTCATATAAGGACAATAATTCCCAGATACACCAACATCTTGTTATGCAACCGAGCAAGTTACTTTATATACACTGAACTTTTCCATAAAAAAACATTTACGTAATATTTAGGGCAGGAATCGCTTCGTCTGCACTTTACAATAGTCAGTAAGGCTTAACTAGTGAAAGGACAGCAGATCTTCTGCTTGCTCTTTAATGTGACAAGATGCATCTGTCAAATTGTTGTGGTATAAGCAGAATAAAACATTTTAGGAGGGGCTGACATTGTGTTATATTCCTTACATAGCTAGAATGGACCTTTAAAAATACAGACTGAATGAAATCAGATTTGTGCTGGTGGTAGGGGATTGGGGATAGGAGTTTATTTTTTTTTTTTGAAGTATCTGGCAGTGAAGTGGTGTCCCTCAGGGATGTCTCCTCAGTTTGTGACCAAAGTAACTTGAGACTGTAGGCACATGGCCAGGGGTGCAAAGCGCCTTCGTCATCGTTCAGTTCCTGCAAAAGAACATCGCTTGGACCACCCTGTTGTCACTACAGCCAGCTATACATGTATAAAGCAACCTGAGAAAAATCACAGTGTGTCGTGTGTCGCTCAGAGAATGTGGAGCTTGTGTGTCAGAGTTTACCCTTTGTGTATTTCAGGACATCAAGGGCAGACAAGGTTGGGGGGATTATAGGCAACAATTGTGCTGGGTAGTGTTCCCTTGTTTTCTCTCGTTACAAATGGCCGTCAAGTGACAGTGGCTAAATTAGTCACCACATGCGTTGGTAATCATCACAGTGAAATGGAAAAAAATGCAGAGGCATTAAGGGCAAATAAATCATTGTTAGCAAGTGCTGCATTTAAAAGAACTGAACAAACATATAGAGCGGGTGTTACTTTTTAGGCCTAAAGCAGAAAATACAGAAGAAACAGATACAGTTGTAACTGAATCAGCTGTTATCAAAGATGAACAGTGACTATAGTATCAGAAAAGTTATAGTGATAGTCAAATGTTTTACCATCATATATTTTACCACCTGCTTTAACTCTGACATTCTCTTAAATGTGGAAATTAAAGTTTAAAAATAATTGAAAGTATTTTTCCCCCTCATGTCATGTTTTATCACAAAGCAAAAATAATACACTACGCAAAAAGTGCTTTCCGTACTCTTTCACATATACAGTATGAGCTCACAGACAGCTGCGATTAGCTAGTGTCCATGGGGCAGACAGGGCAGAGTATCTCAGTCCTCCCACAAAGGGAGCATGGCCAATCCTGCTTCCTTAGCTCCATGGCAGCAGCATTGTCGACATACGAACACAAGATCGTTCAATAATAGGATGAACACTGTTCTGTGGAATTTCAAAAAACAAACAAACAAAAAAAAAAAAGCAAATTCCTTGTTCTTCCACTTCAAAGCAAGCATGAATGAATGCTTTATTTATTTATTATTTCACTACAATTCATCTTTCTGTTTTGTCCATATAACTAATAATGCTTGACCTATGTTAAAACAAAAGAATAAAATAATATTCTGCTATGCTTTGAAGTGACAAAATAAATATGTACAATTTAATAAAAATTTTCATCTGATTAAATCAAAACCCTTTAAAGATAAGATGTCAAAATACTTAAAAGTTTAAACAAAGCACAGCTCCTTCTCTTTCACAATTTATTATTACTACGTGAGCCTAAAAAAGAAAAAAAAAGGAAGACCGGAAAATGCAGAGCACTCACATTCACACACACTGATTTTAGGATATGGACCAGCTGCTGTTTGAAAGGCTTGCTCTATTTACACTGATCTATTAAATGTCGGTTTCATTACAACAGCTATTAGCTACGAACCCCATGTGCTGCGCTCTCTCCTTTTTTAAATCAGTGCTGTGCCATTGTGTGACCATACAAGGGCATAATCCATCCCAGAGCTCTTTCTTAAACATCTTCCACAGATGCACAAACTTTCATACACCGATTCTGTGAGGTGTGTTCATTGAAAAGTGAAGCAATCCATTTTGGCCTGTTTTTTTTTTTCAAAAGCTATATTGTTTTGGGGAAATAAAACACTTCGTGTTGGTGGGCAAAAACTTTTGAGAATGATATGGCTAAGAAAAACAAACAAAAAAAAAAAACACAGGAACTAGTTTACCTCCCTGTTTCTCATTATCTTGTGTCACTATGCATGGCTGGTGTGCTCTTGCACCCATCCTTGGGTTTAAGGAGCCACATGCAGACGAGTGCCTTATCAAACAGGGATGACAGGACTGAAGCAAGTGGAAAGACAAGGTGGGGGCTATTTTGGCCTGTGTGCTTCTCTATCTCTTCTGCCTCCCATCCCACTGCACAAGGCCATGCTGGAATCTACTAGCCACCCAGACAGACAGACAAACCAACAGACCAACAGCATGAGAGGATACAGACAAAGAGCAGAGACAGGAATTTTAACACCACAATGCTATTTAGGATGATGTGCAGATTCCATATCAGAGACATCAAGTACAGTACAGAGCACACATAACAGCAGTGTGATATCGGTAACATTGTAACATTTAGACTGAATGGAGTGCATTTAGGATAAAAGTTTAATCTTACTCTAGAATTCACCGATCTTTTTTCTGTTTAGCACACTTTTTTGATTTACAAGTCCTGTTAAATACATTCACATTTGCATTAAGGGATTCTTTAGATTTTTATTGTTAAACCAATTTTAGGGACAAAAACTTTTCCCTTTAGTAACACATGTTCATAATAATGCAGATAAAAAATTTAAAAAAAGCCACCCAATATTTCAGTAATTTTCAGCATTTTAGTAGAATGACAACACTTAGTCTCCTTCAATAGTATTTAACAAGTTTGGAGAAAACCTGCAGAGGGATCTTGGACTTCTCATCCATTCAGACAATTTCCAACCTTTCAAGAATCGTAGGGTTACCTCTTTGTAAAGGCCATTGTAAAACTCTTTGTAAAAAAAGATTTTGTGTTGCTGCAACAATTTGCAGTATTATTCAGTTTTGACAGGTGTTTCTAATCATGTCTTGTTGGAAGACCCAAATTCAGGCTTGTTGTAGAGGCATCCAGATTTTCTGTGTTAAATAGAATTCTTATGCCACTGACCATAACTAAAGTCCCAGACTACTGGCAATAAAACAAAGACAAAACATGAAAGAACCACCAGGGTATTTTACCCATTGTATGAGGTGCTGACTTTTGTATGCAATCCATATTATTAATTTTTTTTCCACCAAAAATTACAGCCAAAAAGCTAAAAGTTTTTGTCCTATTTGACCCCAACAGACCTTTCCAGTTGTAATCCCAATGTTTCTTGGCAAAGTCCAGATGAGATGTGTTTTTTGGTCTCAAGAGAAGCTTCTTTTGTGGACCTCGTCCAAAAAGGTTCTATTAATGGAGCTGGTGTCTCACTGTTGATCTTAAAATGGTGAAACCCCAAGATTCAACTAAAGTTTGCTGTTTTGAAACTGTAATCTTTGGACTCCTCTCAGTGTGTGGGAGGGGAATATGAGAATGTGAAACTTCTCTACTAAGGCCCTGATAGTACTAACTGCTGAATATTACGTTTGTTTGTTTTTGTTTCGTAGTCACTCTACAATCCATGCAGCTCAACAGAATTTTTTCTCATTAGAGTGTTGATAAATGACAGTTTTTGTTTATTGTGTTACCTGATATTTATTTTTCCATAAAACAAAAAACAGCAACTGATAAGGTTCCTAGGCACTAAAAGCAATATCCAGAACACTTTCCACAAAAAATGCTAATTCCTTTGGTTGTAATTATGGTATTCAATTGTGGCAATAATGTCACCACTATTTCAAGGAGTTATTTTTATTGAATGAACAGTTAATATCATTATACTGTATTATACTATACTGACTATTATTACGTTGATTACATTGACTATGCTATCTACATTTGACGGTATGCTTAAACTTCTGCTCGTTTCTAGACATTAAAAATTGTACTATACCATGTTCAGTTCCGCTCCAGTACCAATACTAGCATAAGCACCCTTGGCAAGAGTTCTTCTGGAGAGTAATTCGTAGAGTCTACCTTGTATTTTTACGTTAAACATAAAGAAAGCTTTTCTGTTGGTCTACATTTTGGTCTGCTTCAAGAGGAGTGAGTTTGGTTTGTTTAAAATTTACTGTATGTGAAAACATACCTCATCTAAGCGGATGATCTCAACTCCTCCCTGCCCCACAGCTTGACTCTTAGCGCTCAGCTCTCTTGTTATGGCGGCCATCTCCTCCCTGGACTCCTGCAATTCCTCTGCCTTTGCCTCCTTCTTACGTGCTATGATGGAGGCCTATTAAACAGTACATTTTTAAGTGTTTCCACTGATGACACTGATGAGTGTGGTATCATCTATTCATTTAACAACATTTTTGCCAAATGAGGAAACATTACAATCAAAATGTGTATCAACCGAATCCCTAGCTAAAGTACATCTATAGTGTATGTGCAAATAACAAGAAAAAGAAATAACATTTCCCAGCACAGGAACAAAACTCAAAACATTATTTTTACACTTAGTGGACACTTTATAAGGAACACCTCCAACCACCCAAAACTGGAGTGAAAGGCTACAATGAGCACAGGCTCTCCAAAACAAGACAGTTGAGATCCTCTTCAACATGCAGATGATGAGTCAGAATTTGGGATTAAGTGCATGAATTCATAGCCTAAAACTGCCTAGTTTTAACTGTTCAGGCTGGTGATGTAATGGTAATTTTTTTGGGGGGCAAACGTTACGTCCTTTATTGGACACTACTCGAGAATAAGTTGAATGCCACAGTTTATTTTAATACTGTTGCACCCATTTATGTCCACAGTTTAACACTTGAATCTTATAAAGGCTACTTGCATAATAATCTGCCATGTAATGAAGCACAAATCTCAAATCAGTACCATGAAAATAACTGTGAGTTCAGTTTACAATAGTGGCCTCAGCTTGCACCAAACCTGAATCCAACAGAGCACTTTTAAGATGAAAGAAATGCTTCCATGGGGAATCCATCCCATGGACAATTGAGACTGTTTGGAGAGCAAAGAGGAGCTCAGACACAGTATTAGTATGGGGTTACTTGTAAAGTATCCAGTGACTGCGTACTTTGACAGAATCTATCAACCACCCTTATACCTCCATTAGAAGTGCTTTAGGTAAAAGGTTTCACACAGCTGTTGTTTGCATTAGTTCCTTTTCAGATAGTAATGAGAGGCACAAATGTTCCTACCTGCTGTCTGTACAAAGTAAGGTTATCATCCATTGGGTCAGACCTGGACATCTTTTTCTCCATCTCCTGGTTCATCTGATTTAGCTCTTTGATCTGATCAGCAGAAGAACCAATGAAAAAAAAGAAGAAAACTAAAAGAAGTAAAACAGACTAATAGGAAATGAAATGAACACTGGGAAATGAATCATACACAGTCAGGTCCATAAATATTTGAACAAGGACACAATTTCTGTATTTTCGCTGCTGTACACCCCCACAATGGATTTGAAATGAGCAATCAATCTATTGCAATAGCTGATTAAGAATTAAAGCCATTTTTCAGTCCCTCTATTTTCACAGTCTCAAAAAGTTTCTAGACAAACAGATTAATTAAGGAAATTCATGGCCATTCCAAGTGTTTGGTAGCAACTCATGAGAATGTTTTATATGCAGGTCATTAAGGTACTGTCTATACAACTGAGGGACAAGCTGAAAAAAGGCGTACCAGAGAGAAAGTGGAAACATTATGATTGGCAAAAATTTATGACAATGAACCCAATGGCAAGCTCAGCAGCACCAAAGGGCCTGGAAAACCACATAAGACAACTAAAGTGTATAAAAGATTAAAGTGGGAAAAGTCAAAAGCACTCTGAACACCATCACTTTCAAAGAGATGCTTATATAAATGTGAATACAGACAGTTAACCTCAAGAACATTAGGATAGGATTAGACTTTGAAAGAAAACATTTAAAATACCTGCCAAGTCATGGAATGAGATTACTTTCCAGTATGGAAAAATGGTGAGTACAATGTTATGGTATAGGCATGTTTGGCTTCTAATGGAACTGGGTCACTGTTGTTTATTGATGATGTGACAGCTGAAAGAAGTAGCAGGATGAATTCTGAAATGTATACAGCTGTACTTTTTGTTCAGATTCAGTCAGATTATGCAAAACTGATAGGATGAACCTTCACAGTAGATGGATAATGATGAACCACGCATGCAACCAAAGAGCTTTATAAGGCAAATAAAGATAAATGTTTTTAAAAATGCTCGAGTCAGTCACCTGGCCTCATCCCCATTGATCAAGCACGTCACTTACTGATGATGAAACTGAAACCCAAAAACACCCAGCAAACTGCAAACAACTGCAGCAAAGAAGGCCTGGCAAAACATTACAAAAGAGGAAGCAGTTGAAGTCTGAGTCATTGACTGGAAAGGATTTGCATCCAAGAATTAAAGATAATTCTCCCATTTATAATTATGTAAGTTTCCAATTAATTTTGAGCCTGTGAAAATGGAGAAGCTTTGTTGAAAAAATAGCTAATTTTGTTAATCACTTCAGTCACATCTTGATTGCCTCATGTCAAATACACTGTGGTGGTGTAAAAAGGGAAAGTTAAGAAACTGTAGAGTGCTATGTTCTGTGTGTGAATGGCAGTAGGTATTGTGCCGATATCTGAACTAAGAGCGGGAATAAAACATGCAGTGAAATGTGACCTTCTCCTCCAGCTCGTCTAGCTCGGCGTGACCCATGGCTGGCTTGGACTCCACCTTCTGCAGGTAGTGCACTTTGCTGCGGATGCGCTCCAGCTCTTTGGGAAGCTTGTCTGAAGCCATGTAGGAGTTGAACTTAATCTCCTCCTCCAGTCTCTTCACCAGGCCTGCAATAGAAAAGTCTTTTGCCACTAAGCCCTCACAACACACTCCCACATGCCACACTATGTAAGCAGTGCAGACAGTTCATTTGCAAAATAACACTTCTGCTAATTTTAGAGATAAATATTATCACAGACAAACTTCTGAGGGGGAAAAATAATCCAAATAAGAAAATCTAGTGATCTGGAAAATTAAAATTCATAACAGAGAATTGAAATGTGTGTGATGTCTATAAAAACATCAAATGAGGGCTTGACATGTTTAAAAGGAGTATTCTGTTTAATGGGACGCCTGTGCACATGACGTTTATTTGACCTCTGTCATGCACTACCAGGACACACAGATTTTTCCATGGTCCACTCACTCTCAGGCTTGGCATCTGCTGCTGCCTGTCGCAAGTCTTTCAGCTGGAGTTGACACCTCTGCCTCCTCTGTTCAGCCTGGAACAGCTGAAATGCACAACCAACATATTTCATGTGTAATACACTTTCAAAAATTGGCTTTGAAAGATGCACCTATTAATCCATATAGGTGACTTTATTTAATGTTCCACATAAATACTGACACTGAAAGCTTTTTTTTTTTTAGAATTAGAACTGTTTTTAAGAAGAAGAAAAAAATGAGGAGCGCTTAGGTACCTGGTTCTTTTGCTCCTGTTTTTGATGAGCCAAAGATTCCTCTCTCTCCTTTTCCACCCGAAGCTGCCTGGCCACCTCTAGCATGCGCTGATGGTTAGACACACACTCCACCTTGTGGGACAAATAAAGTAATACACACTACTTAAGGTTGAACGCAATTGTCTAGAGAAATAAAATGTCAGTCTGTCTCACGTAGAACATAATATCATTTATTCCTTATAGAGACACAAAATTTAATACTGGTACAAATCTAACATTTTACCCGCTTTCTCAGACGCTCCACCCTTTTAATCAGCTGATCCTTCTCATCTTCCATATCTGATATGTCCTGCAGGAACAAATTCCATTATTGTTTTTTTTTTTCAATAACATACAACTTTTTAGTTATAAAAGTTCTTTAAATTGGCCACAGAGAAGAAGGTGTATGAAAAATAAATAATAAATTTTTTTTTTTACAAAAATGTTAAACATTAAGTTCAGCTAGACTACCAGAAATGCAGCACATTGAAATATGAATTGATATAAAACATATCCAGTTAAAATGAAAAATGTCTGTAGCATTATTCATAAAAATTACTTTTTTTTTTCAGAATAAAACAGTAACCTCATTTAATTATTATTCCATATCTCTATTTGCTATTATAGTAACAAGAAAGCAGAGGTGTTTATTTAAAACACTATTCAAATGCCATTTTAATTCCCTACAGCAAATGAAAGTTTCCTTTATTTTACAATACATTACCGCGGTTAAACTGTATAAACAGTAGTATGAATAAGTAGTATTAAAAAAAAGGGTAAATGTCTCTCACCCTTCGAATCTCCGCTGCAGAAAATCCAAAGTTCCTTAGCTGTTCACACTCTTTATGGAAGTTCTTAAATCCTTCTACCAACTCTTCATACTATACAGATAATAGGAAAGATTCACAAAGAATGTGTGAAATATCAAAAAATATATAAGACAGCAAAAAAACTACAATATTAGGACAAAAATAATGCCATCAATTTATTATTTTATAAAAACGTTTATTTAGCCAAAAGAATACTGCCGAAGTTAAAGTGCTGACCTGAATCATATAAACTGTAATACACTTAAAGCTGGTGATTTTATTTAGCACAAATTAGATCTTAGAATTAGCCAAAGACTATCTGCAGTTACATGGACCATTCATTCTGATTAAAGATTCTAATTTGGACTTGGACATTCATCTGATAAGATGTGCACTTACATCCTCAATGAATGAAATAAAAAGAATGAAAGAAAACATTTTAATGCCTCTTCCTTCACTCTCCTTGAAACTTGTCAAGTCACCTGATGTTACCCCCATGTGGGGCAAACATGGACAGAAAAATCATATTTATTAAAGTTTTACATGGCTAATGTTTTCCCACTAAACAGACTATCAAAAGTTTACACTGCCCCTGTAATTCCAATTAAAAATTCAAACTGATCAGGCCGAATCGGGTCAGAAGTGGTTAGATGACGATTTTAAAAAATATATATTATTATTCTGACTGGCATATTATTCCGATTATTAGTGTAATATTAGAGTTTGCATAAATGTAGCAGTTGTGCCCATTGACCCCAAAATAAGCACAGACCTGGTGGTAGACCTCAGCGATGACCTCATCAGCCAAGAACTCGGTGGGCACGTCCAGCTTGACAAGGAAGCGGGCGAGATAGGCCCTCTTCTTCAACTCAGGAACTCTCTGGAGCAGTGAGTGCAGGATGGGGTGCACCACCGGCTTACTGCCCGTCACCAGTCCCTGACGAAAACTGCTCCTGGAACGCAGAGATGAACAGGAACTCAGGCTCAGTGAAAAGAGAAGCAAAATTTGACTATTTACATTTATACTCTGCTCTGTTTAGTACGAGTTAGAATATAGAGTTATAAACATTTTTACTTTATGTTCTGCTAGCATTTGTATGAAACATTGATTGATAATTTCTCAATGGTAGCATGTCCCAAAGTGTTTTAATTTATCTGTCATAAATCAATTGGTAAAATCAATTTACCAGTCATAATCTAATTATTCATAAAAGAACCATCTATCATACTTTTAATTAGTGCTGCACAATTAATTGCATCCAATTCAAAATCGCAATATAAACCTGTGTGCGATAATTTAAGTTTTATGTTGTTTTTTTTTATTATTTAAATACTTTTGATGTGATAAATAAACATTGGCAAACATTCAATTCAATAAAATGTTATTTGTATAGCGCTTTTAACAATTGACATTGTCGCAAAGCAGCTTTACACAATCAAAAGAATTATTTAAGTTTGTATGAAATGAGAGTGTGTATGAAACATCTACTTAACAAGATAATTTGTGCGTTATTTGCTGTTAGCCTAGATAAATAGATTTAAATGAAAAAAAGATACATTTATTAGTCAATATGACCCTTGTCAAAATAATCACAATGTGATTTATCAAATCGTTCCGCCCTAGTTTTAATGCATTTATAACCACACCTAATAACCGGTTATACCAGCTATAAAACAGTTTCCCCCTCACAAACTACCCTACTGATGTTAACACAGAAAAAAATGCAGCTTGTCACAATACTGAAAAACTACTTCTTCCAAAAGACTGTTGCAAAGCACTGACACTGGAGATACTCACAAAACATGCTATCCTGTGATACTGAGAAATGCTTATCCGTTACCATATTAACACATCTTAACAGGCACTCTGGGTTAGGGTTTTTGTTCTTACTTACACATCAAATGAGCCACCAGGTGGTTTGTATTTCAGCATCCCCAACAAAGTGAACATCCTTTTGACAGTCTGCTCAGGCATTTCTTCTCGGATATCAAGTGATGGCTGAAATATAGGACAATAAATACAAAGAGTAGAACAAGAGAACAAATAAATAATATGTACAGCTTATCATTCTAAAATGTGGATATAAGAAATCTGTCATGGGGGTACATCATTTGTTTTGCAGTAAAAGAAAATCATGGATGTAAGAAGTTTCCTGAGAAGAAGAATTCTGACAAAAGTATTTTATTGGGGTGGTAAAATAGATAGTGTTGTCATCTCCCAGCAATGGTCCGATCCTGAGCTCAGGTTGCTGTCTGTCTGCACAGTTGTGAGAATGTGTGCATGGTGCCATTTGATATACAGTAATGCCAACCCATTACTTCTGTTACTGAAGATAAACATATTCTCTCATATTGCTGTATATAAATAAGGGAGAAAATTGCGATGTCATGGAAGTGATTGATTTATCTGTTTGATTTATCTATTTATCTTTTGCATTATGGGTATGCCATAAAAAAAGAACTGAGATCCACCAGCATAAATGATAATGCTCAGCAAAAATATACGTCTCTCCTCCCCCCTGTGTTCAAATAATACAGTAAATTATAACTGAGTGAAATCAATGATGCCTGAAAGGTTCAGAAAGTTAAAAGAAGTATTAAAGACAATATCTAAATATGTATTATTTTACAGATAAAGAACATTTGCAACAATTTGCACTGCCCTGGGATCGTTGTGAACTTACAATGAGTTATCAAGAATTAGAAATCATATTCTTCACAGACTAAATAACCTATTGCTAGGTTAAAAATTAGTTCGTTAATTCTCAAAGAGGATTACATTATCCCTTTACTTGTTTATTTTTGTGACTGCAATCTTTATATTGTGAGTACAAAGTTAATATTTCTTGAGCATGCTTTGATTGTTGGTGAATTATAGAGTATAAAAGTTATGGACACTTTAAGCTTGTTTAATTTAATTTTTCTAATTAAGCAAATACTTTAAGCTCAATTAAGTTCAACAAAATGCATCTGATATTTACATTTTGCTCTGAAAAGTGTGAATACATGAAGTACCAAATCCACATCTCTAACCAAGATGGGGAGTCATGCATTTATCAAAAACAACTATTGCAATTTAACACAGTTTATTTGAAAAAACAAAATGTTTGATCATGAATACAATCCTCTCCTAAATAAACTGTGATTAACCTACAGTCCATATATCCAGCATACAGTAGTATTTCATGATCATGCTTTATACTATTTTGCCCCCACAACATAGCATCTCGTTCCCACGCCTTAGTATGTTATGGCCACAGAATATTTTGTTTCCCCCAATGTCACCAGAGGGGCTCAGTAGACACATTAACATTTTCCAGTTAGACAAAAGGGTTCCAGCTAAATTAGTTGTTTGTAGGTATATTCTTGGCTATAGGATGTCTTATAGGAAGTGTTCCCATGCCGCAATGAGAGGGTTGTTTTACAGGCATAGAGGCATGGCAAAGTTCACATAATATGAGAAAAACTTGGTGTCCCCTTAAATTCTAATCACTGAAACTGACAATAAATAAACGTAGTCAACAGTGGACTATCTCAACCACACAACACTACTTGGTACAGATTTTATGACAGATTTTCTTCCAGACACAACACTCCCATTTTATCCAGGTTTGAGCACCTGGCACTGCATCCAGTGGCTGGGGTCTTCCTTGGGTAGGATTCGAACTCTGGTCTTTTACATGGCAGGCGAGCCACTTTCCACTGATCCACCAGGGATTGGCATAGAATTGTGAAAATGTGTCTATGAGAAATTGGGAAAAGATGCCCCTTTTTGCAGTGTCTTCACTGTGCATGTGTTTCTATTAAGCTACAGGAACCGATAATGAACTTTCACAATTTTTTCACTTCTGGATACTGAGGTCTGAACTCCAAACCCCCACTTAAAAATTCAGCAGACCATCTCCAGTCCTTCTGGTTTCTTATCAATAAAGTCCATTTAAAACCAGTTCCCCAGACCATGAAGCCAAACATCGCCCTTCACACTTGACTAGGAGAAAGTAAAAGACTTTAGGTCTGATTAATCTACCTGTGCTTCAGGTATATAGCTTAACTGAACACAATCCATCATGCATGCACAATATGTTTCTGTGTATTAATGTTAACCTAATGGTTAGTATATGTTTATGTGAAGGGGAAAAAAGTCCAAACATCCAAGTCTTTATCCATGCCGTTGTTCACAAAATATGAGATAACCTTACACTAATGCAACTCAAAGCGTATTAACTTAAAACTGTCTCACCTTAGACTCAATCTCAGCCAAAACATCATTGAGAACCTGCAGAAGCTGCATCGGCTCCAGAGAGTCAAAAGTGATTAAGTTAAAGTTCTTCTTAAATGGCTCTCTGTTCAGCTGTTCCACGATGAACTTAAGTTGCTCACTCATTTTTTTTAATTTTATGTACAGTATGTGTTTATTTATTAATGGTTTTATTTATACTAAACGCTCTGCCCTATACAAACCCCTTTAACGCTAATCTTCTTGCTAACCCGTTAGCTTGTTAACAAACACAGCTGTCGCGAGGCAACCGCTAACCATGTAGGGTAGCTACGGCTAAAAATGTAGTTTACACTTATATAGTAGTTAACATAATTATATCGAAAATGTAATATATTTAAATACGAATACAGTAAACGAGCAAACGTGACATTCTTTCAGTTTTCTAAAAAATAATCAAACAGCCTGCGGCGTCATAAAAACTGCCTAGAAACCAAAAAACTGTTGCTGGTTACCAACAGGAAATTCTCCTCAGCCTTTCGTACGAACCCTTTTTTTTTGGAATGCGTTCCAAATTGCGCCATCTATACGCGCACTACACAGGGTGCGAAACGCGGATTTTTCAGACGTAATATAGTGTACTTTGTTTTACAGTGAGATCTATTTGGAACACAACCGCGCATGATGTCAAAATAAAGGCATGGAGAAATGATGTTATATGTAAACATTTAGATTGAACGTTTTAATTAAAATGAGAATATTTATTAAATGTTGTTGGTTTTCTGTAACGTATTTCAATGATAGTCTAAATCCTAGAATATTTTTCCAAAGATAAAAGAAAACCTCCAAAAAATTTAAAACCGTTAAGGAAGTTAAAAACCGTTAAAAAAAAAAACGTTAAAAACAGTTAAAACCGTTGCGTTTATGTTGGTGCTTAAGACATTTATTTTTAGTTTATTTAATAATTCGATCAGCATCATTCGGCAGTGCGTGCGTGCGTGCGCGCGCGCTGTCCCAAGCGGTTGACTGAATGAATGCAGGGTGCAGAGAGAGAGAGAGAGAGAGAGTGGGAGCGAGAGAGAGAGAGAGAGACGGCCGAGGCTGATCGCCTGGAACTGGCAGCATGCGGAGGTGAAAGCGGATCTCTCATAACCGATCGAGGTTTACACCCTTGACGGTATATTTTTAAAACCTCGGGATCAGTATTTTTATTTTTTTTAACATTACATTAGTGATCTCTTCCGAAGCCACCACGCCATGCATTCGAGCAGAGGATTATCACGAAGGAATTGTCCCGAATCCCTGAGCTGCAGCTGGGGCACCGAGCTCTGGGTACGTGCCAAATATCTGTCAAAGATCATCATGACAGCGGTCAGAAATCTTAAAAATGAACGCGTGCATCAGTAATCAGCAGGTGTGTCAGGAGTCTAATGTGCTAATGCTGGGTCAGTCAGCGCTCCGCCCATTTTTACAGGATTCGTGCGTGTATGCGGCGCGCGCGGTTCCGTCCGTTTTGTCCACCTGCGTCGAAACAAAATGCATTGTACGAGTAGTTTACACGCAGACAAATCTATCGTGGCCGGTCCTTTCTATGTACACGTAATAGTCATCGCACAGGCTCACCCCACTGTACAGTAATCCGCCGTTAATGCTGGTCCTGACCGCCTGCAAAGGGCACGAGACATTTCTATACGTACTGCTCATACTGTAGCTCTGGCACGTGCATGCCATTTTCTATCAGCTATTTATTCTGCATCACATCCGCTGATTATCTAGGGAAAGGTCTGATCCTTTGCAACACTGCAATGTCTGATATCAGTGCAGTGCATATTTGTGATTAATCAACTCACAAGCTCTGCATTTAGATCATAGTGGTTAGTCCTGCTGCCTTACACCTCCATGGTAGTGGTTCGATTCCCGCCTCTCTTGGTCTGTGTGCATGGAGTTTGCATGGTCTTCCCATGCTTTGTGGATTTCCTCCAGGTACTCTGGTTTCCTCCCACAGTCCAAAGGCATGCAGATTGGGCTAATTGGCGTTCCAGTTTGTGTGTGTGTGTGTGTGTGTGTGTGTGCGTGCGTGTGTGTGTCCTGAGATGGATTGGCACCCCTTCCAGAGTACACCCTGCCATGTGCCCTAAGTCTCCTCAGATAGACTTCAGGCCCCCTGCAAACCTGTATACAGGATGAAGTGGTACAGTATAGACGATGAGTGAGTGATCATCTGGATCACAAAATCTGCATGAGTTTTAAGATGGAAGAGAATCAAGCTTATGGTCTTTTTATGATAATGTGACAAGCATGATAGTACAACATGCTAATAGTATGGTATTTAGGAACACAGGCTCCTTTGTCAGTTATAGCTATCCTTCTTGTTTTAGTCAGTACTATTCTGACTAGTGTATTGTCAAGGATTCAAGAGAGTTTATGCATATTTCTGCACCTTCTATAGCCCACATGTTGGCTTTGGTGGCTCAGTGGTAGGTTTCTCACCTACCATTCAGAAGGCCCAGGTTCGATCCCCAGCCACTGGATGGATAAAATGGAAGAGTTGTGTCTTGAAGGGCATCCGGCATAAAACCTGTGCGGAAGTTGTTGTGTTGATTGGATGGTCCAAGCCATGTGGTGACCCATCCAGGAGCTGCTGAAAGACAAACAACAACAACTATAGGCTACATGTTGTCTCTGTTCACATTTAGTCCAAAATCCTACAGTAGCATTCCCCCAACTTGACATCAGATATAAGACACACTGCGATGGTATGCAAGAATTTTTGTTTCTCAAAGTCTCTCAAAGTCTTTTTTTTTTTGTGCAATTGAAAAACATTAAATGTCTTTCAGGGCTTGTGGGAGTGTAATACTGTGTACCAATGGAAACATTGTTCCTGAAAGCTACCGACTAGACAGCATTTGTACTCACTCCATCTAAGCTAAGGATAGTCCAAACCTCCATCACTTCTGAATAATAAGACCTTGGATAAGTTTATGGGACAGATTCACCGGAATTGGTTTCTGAGATGTGTTCCTTTGTAGAATGCAAATAAGCTTATATGATAATCGTTTCTTTTGTCTAAGAACATGCTTTTGAAAAAAAAAAAACATGAAGTCAGATATCTGCTATTGGTTCTCTGCTTTCTTGCTTTTGAGGAAGCATTGTTCTGAGTCTACCTCAGTGTCTACTATCTACACGGAGCCCATTGTGAACCATAAGAGCCCGACAATATGGTGTTTCTCTCACGGCGATGATTCCAAAGTTCAGTCTATTCAAAAATCTATTCAAAGTACTTCAAACTATCCTACAAACCAGAGAAAAACTTATTTTTTTCACTCAGATCATATCAGAGGTAAAGATTTTATCAGAAGGCGTTTTATTTTCCAGAAAATATCCAATGTATTTTATTATATTTATTTCTCTCTATTATATTTTGGGGCGCGGCACGGTGGTTTAGTGGTGAGCACTGTTGCCTTGCACCTCCAGGGTCCGGGTTAGATTCCCACCTTGGGGTCTGTGTCCATGGAGTTTGCATGTTCTCCCCGTGCTTGGTGGGTTTCCTCCGGGTACTCCGGTTTCCTCCCACAGTATGCAGACAATAGGCTTAATTGGTGTTCCCAAATTTCTTGTAGTGTCTGTGTGTGTGTGTATTTGTGTATACAGTATGTGCCCTGCAGTGGATTGGCACCCTGATTACGGGATAAATTGGTATAGGGGCATATTAAATTTAATACTATTTTCTTATTAATTTTTTTTTTAATTCAACTTGGAACCTTCTGTTCTACATAGACATTTTAAGGTTTACCTCCAAGGGCCTAGCTGAATGAAGAAGCGTTAAAGATGGTGTTTAATTTGTCTGTAAAGTCTTTTTTCCTATACTGTTTTATGTATATTGTGTAATGATCTCTGTCCCATTACGTCCTGCTTTAGCAAACACCCTCAGTTTTATCTAATTGCTTCTTTTGATATGTGCTGAAGTTGCGAAACACTCAAAATCTGGTGTACAGAATCATCTATGGGATAAACAGTAAAAACTGTGCTTCATTGCTATTTAGCTGTCTTAGCTGTCTAGTGTGCAACATTGAGCCTTATTGGGCAACTGCATGATCTGGAGTGAGCACTTAGCACACTAGTCATGCTGAGAAATGATGAGGTGGCGGCTTTCACACACAACAGCGAACACATTTACTCATGTCCACACTCACACACACACACACACACACACACAGGCTGGTGGTTTATTCGTGTAATAGCACAGACTCGGCCGTTCATTTTAGTAAATGATTTATCCTGGTCATGGTCGCAGTGAATCCTGAGCCTGTCCTGTGTGAGCACAGGGTACGAGGTGGAAGGACACGTTATCTGAGATGGCAATCCATTGCAGAGCACCACACACACAGTATGTTGTTGGATCATACGAGAGGATCATACGAAACACGCCGACTGTTGTACCTTTGCGCTGCTCTAATAGTGTAAAGTTAAATAAGTGAAATGGTGGAGCTGAAGTCACTCGACAAGGAACAACTGCAACATGATCAGAGTATGACATCACAGTAGGCATCACCTCACAGTCACTAATGGGGCAAAGGTACAGACTCAACATACAAGTACCATCTGTGACAGAGAATCGCCTCCTCACAGTATCTACTATGATGGAACAGCAGTAATGGTACTGTATGATAATACCGCTCTTTACTTATAAGAAGGACTGATCACTTGAATCTTGATTGAGTTACTTGATATTTAATTTATTCACTATAGTGC
>JAQMYL010000039.1:7827802-7848891 GCA_030014365.1 Clarias pachynema | reverse complement strand
GTGTCCCCTGTAGTTGGCTATGGCTTTTTTCGAGTTTGAAGCAGAGGCTGATGTGCAAATTCCCAGATAACTCGACAAATAGCACACATGATACTGTTATTAATTATATTATATTGAGGCGGTCTAATTTTGGGCAGAGAATAATCGTTTAGCTTAATATAATATGAATGCACTGTGGAGTAGACCTAAAAAGAGAGCTACTGTACGACCTAATGACCTCTTCAAGCAAGCTGAACCAAAGCTTGATGATTTTTCGCACACTTTCGAATAAGAAATCATGGTACTGAAAAAAAATTCAATGTAAACTTAAATTTCTTAACAAAATTCGCTATGATTTATTTTCCTAGAATTATACGCAGTAACACTCAACCTCTTATTGAAATAAATGACCTTATACAGTGCAATTTACACCACAGTGTATTTCTTCACTTAAAAATATTTATATTCAAAGTTCATATAGGTTAATCATAGGTTTTTATCCATTTTTCATGCATTTTTAGTTTGTGTGTAAAATTCTTGGATGAGAGGAATTCACTCTTTTTCTCTTCCTCAGGATCAGTTTGATAACTTGGAGAAGCACACACAGTGGGGCATCGAGTTTGTGGAGCGCTACACCAAGTTTGTCAAGGAGAGATCCGAAATCGAGCTGAGCTATGCCAAGCAAATAAGGTACTGGAATATCGTATGTCACTGCAAACACTCTTTCTCAGCATGCAAGATTTCATTTTTCAGCTTGCCGAGTGAGGACCTGAAAAATCTGACAGCCACGGGAAAGCAAACTACTAAAACACCGTTCGTGGTAAAAAGTTGTAATAAAGAGAAATAATAATAAATAAAAAAAAGTGATACCTTGACATATGCATTAAATCTGTTCCGGAGGTAGAAATTCATATTGCGAAACACATTTTCTCATAGGAAATAATGTAAATGCAATCCAGCCATCCAAATACAGTATATGACCAATATTACCAATTATGTTCAACACTATAATCATATTTTTGCATTGGAAAATGTTTTTAAATGACATGTACTGTAAATAATGAAATAAATAGACATTAAACCTCACTTAACCTTAATTTATGATTCCTCTTGGCATCAGCTGCTTTAAAAACAGAACTAAAAGCTGCTCCCTATTCTTCTTGCTGCTGTAATTGCTAACATTCTTGCACTAAATGCAAAAAAACCTAAAAACATGTCAAATCTCTTTGCATTTTCTATGGCTCCCGGACATACAATTTAGCCGGCGTTAATGTCGCTCGTATTGCGAAAATGCTTCATGCGCCAAGGCAGATTTCTTGCAACATTTCTATGGAATAAAATCACTGTCAAAAATAATCGTGCGTAAAAAAGATTTGTGTGTAATTCTGAGTTGGATTCCAAAATCTACGGCCACGACAGCTTACAGATACAAGATTTTGTGTGTTTGTTACAATACAACTCTGAAATATACGACTCTGACCGTTTACAGACACAAATCTCGTTTTTACAACTCCTTTGTTACACGGCCAAATTGCAAAATTACGCCCACGAATGCTGTGTGTTACACCACTGTCAAAAATACGTTATCAAGGCCACATGCACAGGCATTACTATCCGATGGAAGAGGAATCGATTCGGCGCATGCCCTCCGCCACTGTTTTAAACCACTGGCACCAAAATGCCAGATCAGCAGCCGAGCGCTCTCTCATCGTCTTAGGTAAAAAAAAAATTTCACGTTTCATGTTTTAACTATAGTAGGTAAGATTTTAGGAGTTTGCATACGCCGAATCGATTCCTCTTCCCTCGGATAGTAATGCCTGTGCATGTGGCCTTGATGACGTATTTTTGACAGTGGTGTAACACACAGCATTCGTGGGCGTAATTTCGCAATTTGGCCGTGTAACAAAGGAGTTGTAAAAACGAGATTTGTGTCTGTAAACGGTCAGAGTCGTATATTTCAGAGTTGTATTGTAACAAACACAAAAAATCTCGTATCTGTAAGCTGTCGTGGTTGGAGATTTTGGAATCCAACTCAGACAAAAGACAGAATTACACACAAATCTTTTTTTTTTACGCTCGATTATTTTTGACAGTGATTTTATTCCATACATTTCAGTCCTTAAGGTGAAAATTTGTGAAGTGGCGTGTTCGTATGCCGAGGTACCAGTACAATACCCATTTGCTAAAAATGGGTTTGTTAAATTTATTGCACAGCAAATTTCCCAGCGATAAATTATTACCCAGAGTGTAGAATTAACATTTTGCAGTGCTTATACAGTTCCAGTTGAACTCACATGAACTCTGAAAGTGTTAAATAAACACCGGGATTTGTGCCGTGTAGCTTATGCATTGCATCACATTTTTCCCCCTCATGATTATGCTTAGATGGATCAGAGTTCATAACGTAGGTGCTTTAAACTATTAGAATTCCCAAAGACAATGTCCGAACAATCAGAATTCCCAACGAGGGTGCTCTAAACAACCAGATTTGCTAAAACTGGTGCTCTGACCAAACAGGAGTTCTAATGTTGGTGCTCTGACCAATGAGCATTCTCATCCTCAGAGGTTGCTCTGAACGATCATAGTAAACAACAAGCGGGCTTTGCATAATCAGGATTCCTAGGAAGGTTGCTCTGAACAATCAGAATTCCAAACGAGGATGTTTTGAACGCTATATCCATTCAAACTTCCCAATTCTGATGCTTTAATCATAACTCTAACAAGGGTGACAGGAATAATCAGAATTTCCCCTGAGGGTGTTCTCCACTATTATAATTCCCACTGAGATCGGTTTAACCAATCCGAATTCCCAGTATGTTCGGAGCAATCCGAATTCCCAATAAGACTTCTCGGACTAATCAGTATTTCCACTGAGGGTGCTCTAAAGAATCAGATTTTTTAACAGGAGTGCCCTGTCCAATCAGGGGCTCTAATGGTAACATAACTCATTCAAAACCATAATAACTGATTTACCATTGTTGACTGAGTGTTAATGGTTTTGGTCAAAGCTTTGCCTTTTGCTTGAAAAATTGTCTAAGTCCTTGTTTTTTTAGTTTGAAAACTTGGAAATGCTCTGGTACACTTAACAAGTTATTAGTCAGGGCTGCACAACATCTAATTGAATTTAAGATTCTTATTGGATGGCACTTTTAACAACAGACAAAGCTTTAAGGAAATCTTAATATAGGTTTATGTCTCTAATGAGCCAGAAGCAATGAGGACCAGAGGGGAAAAAAAGTTAATTGAGTTATAACCAGAGACAAAAGTGATCCTGTCCTTTTTTGAACAACCAGCATGATTATTATATATCATTATTCTTCTTCAACTGTAAAGTATAAAGTGAAACAGAACTATACTGGCTTGCAAAAAAGTTCAATTTCAGAAGAGTCGTTGTTGAGGTTACTGGACTTGGGTTAAGAACAGGTCAGGACATTATTCAAACCTGGAAGGATAATGGTCAACTTTGTGGAAGAAATGCGGTCAGAAAAAAAAATCATGAATGTATAATCACTCACTCACTCATCGTCTATATCGATTTATCCTGTATTCAGGGTCGCGGAGACCTGGAGTCTATCCCAGGAGACTTAGGGCACGAGGCGGGATACACCCTGGACAGGGTGCCAATCCATCGCTGGGCACACACACATACTCACACTCACACACTACGAGCAAATTTGGGAACGCCTATTAACCTAACCTACATGTCTTTGGACTGTGGGAGGAAACCAGAGTACCCGGATGAAACCCACCAAGCACGGGGAGAACATGCAAACTCCATGCACACAGAGACGGGAATCGAACCCGGACCCTGGAGGTGCAAGGCGACAGTGCTAACCACTACACTATGTAGGAGTGTCGCCTACATGCACAATGTGAGGACTGAATTGGGATTAAACAGCAGTGTGGTCATAAGAAAAGAACTTGTCACTGAAGCTAATTAGGACACATCCATTTGGTCCAGACTGACTTTACTCCAGAGCGATTGTGCCGACTCCACACACCGCTGGAGGCAGGTTTATGATCTGGGGTTGCTTCAGTTGGTCAGGTCTAGGCTCAGCAAAATTATGTGGCAATAAATTGAAGTCAGCTGACTACCAATGTACTGAATGAAGAGGTTTTCACATCTATAGATCTTTCTTCATTTCTTTCTTAGCTGAGGACAAATTTTGAAAGAGTGACTCTGGGACATGAGTTACCATGTTCATATTTGAATTGGCCATTATATGTTGAACAAAAATATTAGACTGGCCAACTTTTTTGGGCCAGACAGTGTACAGTATACTGTATGTGTGAATCAGTGAATAAGAATCCTGGAGAGTGCCCATGGAAGTCTTTATCATTACAGCAGCAGTAAGATTTACAGAATATAAGATGCCATTTTTTGTTGTTGCCAAAAATAATAATGGTATTTTCACTACTGATAGAGCTAATATGGGTTTTTTCAGTAAATTGCAAGGTATATTGTGATGAAAATGTAGAACACAGTGTGCAATTTCCATCCATGAAATGCAGGCTTACATTAAATTGAGGTAATGACATATGTGGCGGCTCAGTGGCTTAGTGGTTAGCACTGTCGCCTTGCACCTCCAGGGTCCGGGTTCGATTCCCACCTCGGGTCAGTGTGCATGGAGTTAGCATTTTCTCCCCGTTCTTGATAGGTTTCCTCCCACAGTCCAAAAACATACAGTCTAGGCTAATTGGTGCTCCCAAATTGACCGTAGTGTGAATGACAATCTGGCAACTCGCCCCCTTAAGTAACTGCCACAGAAATGCTGGTCTATACCTCCAGGCTGCGGAGTGTCCGATGTGCTGGATGGCACGTAGATGGACCAGAATGACATTTGTACAATATATCTAAGTCTGATTGGTGTTAGTCAACTATTTACACACTCGCCATTACAGATGATCTTTAAATAAGTATTACTTGCTTATTATTTACTTTTCGTGCCACATATTCACCCAGATACGTATATACCGCATCACCGTGGTTACATGGGTTGCTATGGTCCTGACCCTTATCCTGATTGTCCTTTGCTGGTTTTGTAGGTATGGTCCTGTCTGTAGTTTTTCGGGGCTGTGTTAGCCAATGAAGAAACACACACACACACGTGTGCACACAAGAAAATCTGCTTTTTATAGCTGCCTGTCAGTCAGCGCTTTGTTATTTCTATGAAGTCTGCCAGAGTGTATTTGTGCATGCCTTCTGTTGAGAGAAAGGCTTAATTCACAACGCCTCCCTCAAGCCTTTTATTCAGCTCCCTAAATGAGTGGAGATTTATCTGACACAATGCGCTTGTTAGCAGACAAACGGCATCGACCTGCCTCCAGCTCAGGAATAATGGCTGTTTAAAAGGCCACAGGATAGTTCTTATTATACTGAAGGTCTGTATGTTTCAGTTGCGTTGTTTTGGGGGTTTTTTTCGTCCTGTCGCTCCAATGAACACCTGCAGAACACCGAGAATGCTTTTGGGTCCTTCGTTGAGGTGGTAAGGAGACAATAAGCGGCAGTATCCGCATGGCTTTGACAAGGAGCTGCAAGATGGCGATCTGCCTAGCAACACGTCAGCCTACAGGGAGGTACAGCTGGGTGTGTGTGTGTGTGCGCGAAGAGAGAGAGGGAGAGAGAGGGGGACGCAGAGATAGAGAGCAAGCCAGACGAGGGTGGGGGTGGGGGGTGAGGAGGGGGGGGGGCGAAGATAGACAGAACCGCAGACGAGAGGAGCGAGTGAGGGACAGGGCGGCACCAGGAACACACTTTATTATGTCCATGAGTGCTTTGTATCCCTTTTCACATTTACCAGAATTAATGTCACAGTACTGGTGTGTGTGTGACTCGAATCACCACACTAACAAATGCCAGCTTTATGAATTAGAGCCCTCACATGATAAAGACATCATTATGGTCAGGACACTACAGGGCTTTGTTTGTTTCTCAGGACACGATTGCTTTAATTGATCTGTCTTTCATAAATAAAAAATGCAGAGGGTGAAAGAAAAAGCCAACATATAAGGAAAGACAAAAAGCAATTCTCTGTGTTAAGTCACATTACACCACAGCACTGTTTAATAATAAATTGGATAATTTCCTTTAACAGCAGCCAGATAAGAGCAAGGGTTAGGGTTTATATTACTGTGCTTATTCTAATATTGTCATTATTTCTGTAGTACAGTAGGTTGCACATAGCTCCAGGGCTAGGGGTTCGAATCTTGCCCTCGGGTCTGTGGGCATGGAGTTTCATGTTCCTTGCCAAAGATATGTAGGTGTAAGTTGAGCGGTGTTTCCAAATTGCCTGTAGTGTGTGTGCACCTTTTACCCTACACAAGATAAGTGGTACAGATGATGGATGGATGTAAGAACTTACTCAGAGTCTTGTATGAAAGACAAGCCCATTTAAACATGTTATTTTTTCTTAATTCTGTATAATTGTTCATATGGGTAAGTTTTCTGCAAGGAATTTTGGAAGGAGTCTCCAGTGTCAGCACTTTGTAACAGTCAGTTTAAAATTTCCCACAATCCCAAGTCTCCAGGATGGAGAGCTTTGCAGTTTCTCTGTAATATAACATCTTATTAACTTCAAAAGAAAAAAAAGGATAAAAAAAAAAAAAAGAAGGAATGAATCACTTGAGCTCATACTGTTTTTGGAAAATAATAAACTCCATGGTGGTAACAGTAAGCCTGCGCATCAGGCCATGTCACAACATCTCATTATTCATTGTTTTCATATAACCACACTTTCTGTCATTTTTTCCTAATTGAATTTAAAGTATTCCTTTTTATTTTGGCAAATGACATCTTTAATTAACTATTTCATATTTTAAGCATTACTATGTAATTATGTTGTTATAAAATTGATATTGATTCCTGTCTAAAGGTTTTGCTCTTATTTCAGAAATCTCTCTAAGAAATATCAGCCCAAGAAGAACTCCAGAGAAGAGGACGAATACAAGTACGTATTATACCGTCAGTTTGCTTTTATTTACTTTCTATAATACAGTAGTATAATGCATCTCTGTTCACCAGCACTGTAGCTACGTGAAGTCCATAGTAGGCATCAGAAATGGAATCTGTGTAATGTTATTCACCACTTAATTGGTTTTTGTCCCTTTGGACAGTGTTGGGTGTAACGCGTTACCAAGTAGAGCGTTAGAGTACTTGGATTACTTTTTTGATGTAACAAGTAATCTAACGCGTTAGTTCCACCATTTAAGTACTCAGTTATTTTGTAACTTTTTCAAAAATGTAATCCGTTATTCAGACAATTTATGTAATCCGTGCGCCAGACAGCAGTCACTCCCAATCCATTAGTGAGTGTGTGAAAGTCGTCTACAAGCCCCGCCCCCAATAACCCGCCCCCCTCTGTTATTCCTGCTGTTATACCCCTATCTCACCTGTGCGGTTTGACTATACGAGGACTGACGCGCGGAAAGATGGAAACCTAATCACAGCGCCAAAACTCAAGGTGAATCATGATGAACCGTACTTACAGCCACTGCGCGAAATAGCGTAGATGAGATAGGGGTATTAGTAGTTAACAGATTATGGGACAAACTTCGCTGAGTGATGATGGTAGAATAATTATAAAGGTCTTGACTAAAACAACATGCATGAGGAATCACAAAGGAATTTTCATTTTCTGCAATGGAAAAGTACTCGAACTAGTTACTTTTATCAGAAGGTAATGCTGTAATGTAACTGATTACTTTTTTTTATGGACAGTAATTTTGTAATGTAATTAATTACTGTATAAAGTAATGTCCCCCAACACTGGTTAGGAATGCTAAAATCATGTTGCTTTTTGAGTAATAGTCAGTGTAATGCTTGTTCTCTTGTGTTTGCCCATATGGCCAGGTACACCTCATGCAGAGCGTTTCTGATGACTCTGAACGAGCTGAACGACTACGCCGGGCAGCACGAGGTCATCGCAGAGAACCTCTCGACACAGATCATCTCGGAGCTGGTGCGCTACATCCAGGAGCTGAAAGCGGAACGGAAAGCGGTGCGTGCACAGAAACTTGAAAATGAAAATTTTCAGTGGTATTATTGTAAATGTGCATATTTTACTAAATGAAAAGCTGCTTTTTTGTTGTTGAAACAACCAAATCCAACAATTTATTATCTGGTGAAAATGGAAAAATAATAAGCCTGGGCTCCCAGTGCATCCGGATTTCATATCCAGGCTATTTGTTATCTTTTAGTAGTTGGCTTAGTGAAGTATTCATTCTGTAGCTATGGTTAAACTTATCATTGTGAGAATTAGGGACATGAAGGAGAAGCGATTGATGGAAAAAAATAGACAAATGTGTCAAATAACCTTCTTGACTAATACATGCAATACACCTTGCAGTTAAACATATTAAGTAGAAATGAGAACTCAAGCCACCCTGGGCTGAAAAGGAGTAGAATGTGACATTTCCTAGCCAAATCATTGGCCAACAATTTACATACCTTTTGTTTTGCTCGACTTTACATTTACATTTTACGTTTACAGCATTTCTGATATACCCTTATCCAGACTGACCTACTGTACAAAAGTGCTTTGAAGTCTTCATTAATAAATATATCCTTACACTTTAGGTTAAGCCTCACCTTTAAAATGCTGAATTGTTCATCTTGTGTCGATGATTCCATATGCAGGCATGCTGTTAAATGTAAAAATGAAAATGATAATATATGAGAATAAGTTGAGAAGATGGCAAGCACTGAAATAAACATCTAACAGAAATCTAGTATATTGCTGCATGAATATTCCTTGTTAATTATGACATTATTAATGACTCATAAGAACGTCAGGCGTTAGAAATACACAAAGCTAACATACCTGTTTTATGTAAACTTCACCTGGAATTTCAGTTTTTATTTGCATAGTTATTTTAACAGTATGCCTTGTCACAAAGCAGCTTTACAGAAACAAAAAATATGGATATAAATTAGAAAAAATTATGAATTATAGAGAAAATATATAAATTATATCAGCTTGTCCCTGGTGAGCAAGCCGGGGTGATAAGTAAAATCTTCCGGAGATGACAAGAGGAAGAATAGTGCTAGATACCATAGTGCAACCATAAATCAGTGCCTGCTATATCTGTGTGCAATATGGTTGAAAGCTAATTCATATAAAGTCCACTTTCGCTGATGGAAATTCGGGTGCAAAACTGCTTGTGGCAATTTCAGTACTAAAATTATTGAGCAACCGCAGTCGCAAGCCATCACAGGAAAAGTGCCGACATCAGCAGAGTCCAAGACCATTTTCATGGTCATTGAGTGGAACTGTTCTCAGTCACCACATGTCATGCCCAAGCAGACCATATGGGGTCATCCTCGGCAGCAGGTTCGACGTTAACTCTGACCAGAAGCAGGGCTCCAGATGTGTCAGACAGGTGCGGAGAGCAGAAGGGTTGGGATCACTGGTAACTCAGAGGGAAGAGTTCTTTATGAAAGAGAGAGAGAAAACAGCGTGATATACTTATAATGTCTCATAATGTATAAGGTCAGTGCAAATTTTGAGCAAAATGCAACAGGGACTCCGGGAGGACTAGCTATTACAGCATTACTAAAAGGGAGAGCCAGATGGAAACACAGACATGAGGCTCATTGGGAAGTAAAGCAACCAGTCACTCCACTGTCAACAAACTTGAGTGATCAATGAGAGTAGGGAAGACAGCATCCAAACATAGCAGTTTACCATAATACTCTATGTCCATGAGTGCCCCAGATCTGCACCTATACCTAAGACAAATCTATTCACAAAAGGCTTGACTAAATGTATAGATTTTCAGCCTAGACTTAAACATGGAGAGTGTGTCTCGAACATTAATTGGAATGCTATTCGATAACTTTGGGGCTTTGTAAGAAGAAGCTCTACCCCCTGTGTAGTTTGCATTACACAAGGTACCAACAAGCAGCCTCACGTTTTGAGTGATATAGACACGTACAGTAGCTGATCCTAAAACACTATCAGTTCACTCAGGTAACATGGCAAGAGACCATTTAGTGCTTTATAGGACAACTGTGAAGTTTCATAGGGAGACAATGCAGTGTGATTAAGATAGGAGTGATCTACTCATATTTTCTGATTCTAGACATTGGCGGCTGCTCTTTTGTTTATGGACCTAACATTCAGACAGTAAGATTACAGTAGTCCAACCTAGAGTTAGCAAAGGCATGAGCTATTTTCTTTGCATCATGTAGTATTAATATGTTATAATTCTTATCTTAACAATATTTCTGACATGAAAGAATGCTATCCTAATAATATTATCTACATGAGCTTTAAGTCAAAGACACCAAGGTCTTTTACTGCTGCACTTTATGAAACAGAAAGGCCATCCAGGATTATTGTGAGCTCAGAAAGCTTACTTCTACCTGCATGTGGTCAAATGAACTTCTTAATAGTGCCATAGTTATATCTTAGGACTATTAAATCCTCACTGCATGGGTTTGAGCCAACTCTGAATTAGCACAAAATCACTTTTGTTCTTGTAAAACAGAGTCTTTCTCTGTACCTCCATATAGGCTGACTCAGAGAGCATTACATGTGGGCTTTACATAAGCTCACTGACTAAACACACACCATGTCTTCAATGTATGACATCTAATATTTGTAGATGGTGTTTTCTTGTGGATGATGGGAACTTTCAGCAACATGCATTTTAAGAAATTAAAGATTTTTTTGTTTTTGAGACAAAATTACTGATTATCCCCCAAACCCCCCCCCCCCCCCCCCCCCATCTCCCGTAATACCCTGTATAAAGAATGTGAAATATGTTTTTACGCTGTTGATGATTTTATGGTAGCGCAGGCTGGAGCTGAATGTGGGTCATGTATTGGGGTCAGTGGAGTGGGTGCAGGAATAAGATGCTCCTCCTCCTTAACTAGGCCTACGAGTCCTCTGTCACAGCCAAATGACTGGAACTAACACAGTAGGAGCAGACATGACCACGCATGAGTTGAACAAAATGTCGAGCAGATAGTTTTTCCACCCCGATGAGCTTTCATCTGACTTTCATTTGTGAAAGAAAGTGTTCTTTATGTATATTTCATACTGCATGTAATGGCATCCTGCGAGTGGGAGTGAGTCGGTCATGACGCAATTTTCACGTCACCATGACCTTGGATGACCTAAGCAAATGTTATTTGATACAATGAGAAGTTTGTGAGTGGTGAGCATTTTGTTTTGGGAGGAATAATGTACATTCTTCTGGCTATTCTGTCTTAAATGATTCAACAAGGTTCATATTTCGTCTTATCAGCTTTGTTTCTGAAAGACTGCAGTCAGTTCTTTTGCTGTGTCATGATATATGAGACTTTTTTAAAGGAAACATTCACTGTGCATGATTTAATATGGCAATACCCTTTAACATGACAGAAACAGTCTTCATGTGATTTATTAACTATAAGGTGAATTATTCAGTTTAAACCTCTTTTACCAACATAAAGGTTTCCTAAATTACCCACAATGCTACTCAACTACCTGCAGATATATTGGTGCCAGTGGCGCTTCATCTACTAGAGGTCAATGCAACAGTGCTTGAGCATTTCTGTATGGCCAGCTCTCTCATCTTTATATTTACACTCAGCTCAAATATATAAGATTCCAAGGTTCAACTATTTATATTAAAACTTCCATCAACCACAATTGTTTGTTATCTTGTAGATTTCTAACTGGCTGAGCCGTGCGTCTAGTGTTCTAACAATTTGTTCTACCTCCGACTCTACAGTGCACTATAACTTTTCTGATACTTAACTTATCAGAAAACCCTACCTGTATATATTAATGTCACATTTTGGAGCTTTATCTAAGACCACAAATCTTTAAGATTTATCACATTAAAACATTTCAATCTTTCTTGAAATCTACTTATATGTTGACAAATAAATAAATAAAATGGAAAAGAAAATCTCATGAATGAAACTTTCAATACAAACTGTAATTCCATAAGCCAATGCAAGTAGTAGCATGAATTTATGGGCATGCTGCAAAATTTTTGCTGTTACTCTATACACTGAGTTTAGGTAGGACAATTTCATGTTAACTATTTTAATTGTTTAATCCTAAATTAATGTTAATCCTTTAATGATGTCACCAGTAACAAAGGAGAAGCACTTTGCTACTGTACTTATTAGTATACATTATATATTATGTATTAGTATTAGTATATATTAGTATTTCTTCAGATTTTTTTGTGTTATGTAGAGGTAAATGTTTCATACTTCCCATTTCGATTTCGAAATTTATGTATGGATTTAATTGCACTGTTAATGGCCAATGTTTTGTCTAAAATGTGAATAAAAACGATTTATCATTGTACACTTTTGATGCTGATGATATCTCCATGCTCATGTTTATGATTCCCTTTTTGCAGCATTTCCACGATGGCCGCAGAGCTCAGCAGCACATTGAGAACTCCTGGAAACAACTGGAGTCGGTGAGTCAAAACTAGTTCAACAAGTTTCCAGTGCAGAATAATTACTACTTAATATTAGACCAGGACTGTGCATAATCGAGTTACCCAGGATAATAAAAGAGCTTTTTGGTTAAAGATTCATGCTCCCTGAGCCATACTGTTAATGTTTCTGTGAATATTTTATATTTTAGAGTTGATAGTGATTTATCACTGACAATTAATTTTAGTCCAGGGTGTGATTTATTTTGGTTTAAAGGTGCTATTTGTATTTTTTAATTAATTCTTTTTCAGCCTTTAATAAGCATGCACTTTTAAAGAAACCGTATTAAAACTGTGATTAGCAGTACTGCAGTCCAGTTGTTATAATGTTTTTTTTATTTTTTATTTTGTTTTATTTCGGGACTGAACGCCAAAGTCATGATAGAATACCTTAGCTTCACTGTTTTTGCAAAAAGGCAGCTTAAGAAGCATTTACAGTGCAGTAGGGATTGAGGTCAATTGTGAGAAACATTAATGCATAGCTGTTGCAATTGCAAACTAGTCCTTTAATCTTGTTACCGGTCTGTTGCAGAGTAAACGTCGGTTTGAGAGAGACTGCAAAGAAGCCGACCGTGCCCAGCATTACTTTGACAAGATGGATGCTGACATTAACGTGACCAAGGCTGATGTGGAGAAGGTATGTCCAGTTCCGGTTTACTCTTTTTTCTCTCCTGCTTGTTCTCTGCGTCTCAGCCCTGGGTCTCCGCAGTGCATTTGGGATGGATGCGTGTCAGTGATGTGCTCAGCATTTTTTAAGACCCCTTCCACTGCATCCTAAAGAGTCTTGTGCCTCCACCCACTAGCCACAGCGTCTCCTCTGGAAGTTTGCCATACTTTCCTGCAGGGAAATTGGACAGTTGTTGGAGCCTAATGAGCTGTGGACAGTTTTACGGCCCGTGTCATGATTCCTTTTGATTCATACGACTGAACTGATTCACACTGGCAGTAAATACCAAGACACTCAACAGTATAGCATTAAATAAACTGCCTGTTCGGTCCATTGCTTTTTATATTGGTTTATGAAATGGAACAACTAAGGTACCTAAAATGTAACCCATTATGAATATGAAATTATTTTGCTGTATTGCAATTAGCTTGCAATTATATTAACCATCTGCCATTTTGCTGCCTTTAATTAAACCCTGGACAGCTACAATGTTATAGGCATAATTTATTACAAAAAAATTTGAATGTGCAATTTAGCTGTGATCTGTGACCAGGCAGAATCCCGGGTGTAGTCAATGCCATTTGGCTGACCCATGCGCATATATCTGACATTCTGCTCTACGCCACAAAGTGCTCTGACACTAATCGACTCTGTTTTTGTCTTTTTAACATGGCTCAAAGCGGTGTTCACTCAAGGTAGGTTTATAACCACGAGTCGTCTCTGTCTGTGGGGAATTGTTAATCTGTTTAGTGTACGCCCATAGACCTCAACGTCTACATAAAATGTCTGTCGCAAAATTATTTCTGTTTGTCCAAATCTCTGGCCCTGTTGCTGTCTTACGTCCCTCTGGCCATTGGTGCAAGCAAACAAATGCCTATGTGGTTATTATAACCACTATTTAGCACACAATACATTTGTCTGATATACAATTCTATCAAATTAACTCACCTAAATGGTACATAATGCGGAAAGCCTAGAGTTGCTCTGAGAACAGACGGCCAATTCCTGTCCATTTTCTGTGCTGTGTGCCTCGGTGTTTGTGTTCTGTTAGTGTGCATGCTGAATGAATCTATGTGCTGAAACATGTAAAAGTGATTCGTTTCTTGACTACCGTATTGACTTTGTCTTATTGGTGTGTATGTGTTCTGTGTATGTTATAATGAACACAGGTACAATGTTTCTTTTCTTTGCAGTCCTTAACTGCTCCTAATTCAACGCCTTCTTTTTTCTGCTGCTATACTTTGCGCTGCTACTTTTAAAAGGTTCTCTAGAGGTTTAAAGAATTGGGTCTGTAATGTTAGATCCTTTAGACATTCTCTCTATGCCTGTATATCCTCACTGACAAAGATTTACGTATGTATATACACTATATGGAAGTATTTGGCCAAACCTGTTAATTATCGAATTCAGGTGTTTCAATCAGGCCCCTTATCCCCAGTGAAGGGCAATCTTAATGCTTCAGCATACCAACACATCTTGGACAATGCTACTGTATGCTTCCAACTTTGTAGCAACAGTTTGGGGAAGGCCCTTTTTAATTCCAAAATGACTATGCCCCAGTGCACAAAGCAAGGACTATAAAGACATGGTTTGATGAGTTCTGTGTGAAATAACTTGATCCCATCGAGCTCCTTTGGGATGAACTGGAACGGAGATTGTGAGCCATTCCCTCTCGTCCAACATACAGTAAGTGCCTGACTTCATAAATGCTCTTCAGAATAAATGGGCATGAGTTCCCACAGAAACACTCCAAAATCTTGTAGACAGCCTTTCAAGAAGAGTGGAAGCTGCAAAAGGGGGACCAAATCCATATTGAAGTTCCATTCCGGGAGCATGTTCATAAGTCGGATTCGTTTGTAACTCCAACAACGTGAGTCTTATACACCTTTGTCACAAATAAAAAACAAAAAAATTTGTGCACACAGGTTTGGTGTTTTAGTTCTGCATTACACTCTCGCGAGACTGTGCCTCCAAATCGGGGAATCCTGTGGTCATTTAATGGAAGATGCCACAGACGCCATTTTGTCTCAGAGCTGTATTAGACTGTGAACTCTCTCTCGTTATGGATTTTCAAAAATGAGAATTATTCACCATCGAGACAGCTTTACAGGACAGCCATTTTCTATCACTGTGCTCCCAGACTGATTCATTGAAACCAGTGAGGCCGACTCATTTCTCCTGCACCCACACATACAACATACCAGACTTTTTATACATTCACTTACACATTGAAAATATTGTATATAATTGTACATTTTGGTATCTGGTGCACTGCAGTGTCTATTTTTTTTGTACATGTACAATACATGTAAGCTACTTGTGCAATCTTTTTGCATCTGTGGTCTGTTTGTATCTGCGGAAATTCAAAACTTGAATGTTTGTAAGTTGGGGACTACCTGTAATGTAATTGGGTGCAATGTCATTGAATGGTTTGGCCATTTACTTTTGTCCATATAGTGTGAGTAATGAAGATCACAGATTTAGTAATATCATGTCCTTGTTTTAATGAATTATTTCAGAAGGAAGTTATTTTCATGATCAGTTTCTAGGGATGTCGCTGATGGCAGCCAACGTCTCATTTATGTTGCTGGTTAAATAAATAACACGTCAACTGAGAATGAGACCGATCTACTTAATTTTGTTAATGGCTTGATGCAGCCCTACTATGGATTACAGCAGCGGTTTGACATAAATTAATTTTACACAGTTTGCACCCCTTACCTCAAATGTAGTCGCCCAGACCAAACATGTTTGGCGCCTGATCTTGCTTAGTTTTGCCCTGAAGCTACGAGGTTATCATAGCTAACTAGTAATGGAAGATTACAGCTTGTACCTGTTTATTAACAGGCTATCATTTATAACACATACTAGTATTATTACACCAAATAATCGAGCACTGTGTGTCTGAACCTTACTGAGGAGACGAGGACACAATGTAATTCTTGACACAGAACCTTGTGTGTTTATTGACATAGCTACAGCACAAAGCTATACAGCTAGTTAAATGTTAGCAAACTGGCTTGCATTTAAATTTTTTATATTAAATGTCAAATTTCATCTTAATTATCTTAGTAACGGAAGCTATCAAAATACAGGTTTCCAAAACATCCAGGATTTTGTTCATAACTAACATATAGCTAGCTTGTTAAGCTAAGTTAACAGAATGACTAGCTTAGCATAAAAGTAATGTAGCTAAATCTTCTGGTTACCAGCTAATTATCTTTTCACAAAATGTGAGACTCTCTTGTTTTAAAATTGTCAAAAATGTGAACTTAGTTTTGTGACATATTTGTTCCAAACTCATTTGTTCCAAACTTTTTTTTTTCTTTTTTTTTTTTATCACTGGAGCCTAAGATAAACATACAGTAGTAAACTCCAATAATCTAGCTGTAGCCCTACTTGTTAGCAACATTAGCCTCATAACTCTAGTGCACAACTAACTACATTTGAGGTAAGAGGAAAATTAATTCTGTATATATTTTCAAATCAGATATTTCATTTAATTTAATGTGCCCATGCTGGAACATTTTGCTTTGTAAAATAGCCTTGTTGGTCAACATAGGCTGCATGAGGTAATGTGATACGGTGTGATTCTTTTTTTGAGCCGGTGGGTTTGTGTCTGGCGTGTTAAAGCGTTTCCAGTTTCCACACGTTTGGACAGATCTGTGGATGAAGCCCCGTGAGAGACGTCTCTGTCTGTGCAGCTCCACTCATCCTGTCGGGTAGATCAGCATCAGTCTGTTTATGTCAGTTTTTATGCCACAACGGACGTCATGTGGTATTACGTGCTGTTGGATATCAGCGCACATATTTATTTTTTTTATGTGTTTTTTTTGTACTGTATGTGGCTTTTTATTTAACTTTACAGCGTGACCCTGCAGTAGCACAAAGGATGCTGGACTTTTTGGGCAAACATTCTTATATCACTAACCTCTCTCTCTCTCTCTCTCTCTCTCTCTCTCTCTCTCCTGCTCTGACTTTCTCTTGCTTAGGCTAAACAGCAGGCTCAAATAAGGCATCAAATAGCTGATGACAGTAAGAACGAGTATCTGTCCTACCTGCAGAAGTTTAATAAAGACCAACACGAGCACTACTACACCCTCATCCCTCACATCTTTCAAGTAGGATATTTGGTAGATCGAAAAAACAATATTTTGTGATCGTAGCTACCAACAACGTCTAAGTTTAACTTCGTTGTTGCATTACAGAGGATCCAGGAGATGGAGGAGAGACGGATTGAGAGACTAGGAGAGAGCATGAGGTGCTATTCCGAGGTAGAGCGCAAAGTGCTACCCATTGTTAATAAGTGTCTGGATGGCATGACCAAGGCAGCTGAGTCCATCGAGCCCAAAATGGTATGTGGACAGTCTTTCCTCTATTTATAGACCTTTTTTCTGTTCTTTTTTGGTCCGTTCATTTGGCACATTGGGCGATATATTGTATTCTCCCCATCCTGGAAATATATCCATTGTTTCTTAAGAGGTCGGGTCGTCCGCTTGTCATTCAGACATTATGGGCAATTTGGGAAAGGTAGCCTAACCTGCATGTCTTTGGAATGTTGGGGAACATGCAAATTTTATGCACACAGACCCGAGGCAAGAGTCAAGCTTCTGCAAACCTCACCCTGGAGATGCAAGGCGACAGTGCTAACCACAAAGCCACCGTGCCGCCATAGGCTCATTATACTAATGGAAATAGTGGATTATGGAATGTATTTGGCATTTCTGTATACATTTGCACATTTTCTTCAATATCAATACTGCAGAGTCCAATATTGATCTAGTAATATGTATAATGATTTATATCACAGTGCTACTGAATGCTTGATTCTGATTGGTCAAAGGGCATTGATTAATTTTCTGTGAGAGTGGCTCTGACAGTCTTTTTAGCTACTAGACAAATCAAATGCTTAGATTAATGGATGTTCTCTTAGATGTTCTAATACACTAATTTTTCTGTGGAATAATTAATTATAATTCACACAAGAACTTCTAAGGCATAAATAAGAGTAATAGTAAACATTTTATTGATCTTTTTTATTTAAAAAAAATGGCATTTATTTTCATTTGTATACATTTTATTTAATATTTATTAGAGGGGATTCTGAAGTTAACACTTTGTCAGAAAGTTTTTCAATTTTCATAAATGGGAACATTATTAGGATTGGGATCATTCTTCATGACAAGCTGAAATATTTAGTTTATTTAGAAAAAAGAAAAAAAGAAAAGAGTGGTGAGGGACCAATTATTTAAAATGTCTATTTATAACGTATGTGATAACAGGAATTATTTCATGCATGTCTCACAACATTACCGCGTAACTATTGGTGGATAAAAGTTATAAAGCTATCCTTGTTTAATAGTGATAGCACTATAACAGCCTTCAACAGTACTCCCTTTTGCGTTTTATTCTCTGCATATTTGTGCACTGTTAAAAATAACAAATGACAGAATGAGAGTAAAAAAGAAATAAAGCAGGACTTTGTGGTTTAGGACACATCTGTAGTCCATATAGAAATGATGCAGTATATTAGGAAAACTGAGTAAGGCAGCATGTTGCAGTAATATTAAGGATGGAGGAATTTTCACTTTGTTCAACAACAGGACTTAAGTCATCTATATTTAGCAGACATATGAATAATGTATCACTGAAAAGTGCTGACTTCATTACTCTAAATGCCCCTGCCCCACTTTTAAGCTAATGAGCGATGATCATGATGCCCAGCTTTTTACCAGCTGTGGCTAGTAGCCATGGAGATGATGTGTATTTTTGTGTGTGTGAATGTGTCTGTGTGTGTGTCTTTTTAGCTAAGTCCTGAACTATCGTTCACATGTATGCAGTTCATCCAAGTGTCACAGATGATAAGAGTATCATGGCTATTTAACAAAATGCAATCAGCTAGACTTACTCTCACACTCTTGCACCTTATACTTCAGACCTTTCCCAGTAAAGATGTAATACAGTAGTTTGTATGTACATTATACAAATGGATATCATGGAATGTTCAGCAAACTAAAATTTGTTTCTGCCCATCCATGTTTTCAACCTCAGGACACCAAGCAGGTGGTAGAGACGTACAAGTCAGGCTTTGAGCCTCCAGGTGACGTAGAGTTCGAGGACTACAGTGTTTCCATGAAGAGAGCCGTGTCCGAGTCCAGCTTCCTGAACGCACGTGGAGAGAGTCGGCGCAGAAGCCGGAGCAGGCTGTGGCCTTTAATTAAGAGGAATAAGGTAGGGATCATGGGTGAATGCCCTGGTGATTGAGTTCTGAAGATGTGTAGAATTGACGCAGACCAAAATCCAGCAGCTGAATAAACATTAACAAGGGAGGAAAAACATTTATTGCTATTGACTATTAAGCTTCACCTGTTCACACCTCCAGCCACGCAATGACATAATCTGTCATTCATAAAATCATAAAGGGCTGTTTGTTCTACCATATCACTGAAGAACATAAATTTTTTACTCAGAAAAAAACTCAGTTATTTGTCATGAGCATTCTTAAAGGAAAATACTAACATAAAAAAAAATTCAGCAAGATTCTTCTGTAAAACGTAAATGTAAAGGGTTTTTATAATTTTCTAATCTATAGGACACTGACCAAAAAAATAAAACAAAATAAAAAAGTAATTCAGTGCTCTGTAGAAGCTCTGTAATATCTCATTTTAAGAACATGCATGCAGTGCACGCTGATCAGCCACAACATTAACACCTCCCCCAGGTGAATACCAGTAAACTGTTGATAGGATTATGGGCACCCACGGCTTATCTACTGTATGCCTGTGTGGACCAAAGGCTAAATCGTCTGATTGCTGATCCGGCCTCCAAACTCATCAGACCTCAATTCAACCGAGCATCCACAAAATGCGCTGGACAAAATGCCTGTCCATGGAGACCCCACTTTACAACCCACAGCACCCTAAGGATTTGCTGCTAACGTCCTGGTGCCAGACACCACAGCACACTCCCAGATGTCTTGTGGAATCATACCCAGAGGGGCCAAAGCTTCCTCAGTGGACCTGCACAATACTGGGCATAATGATTTGATTTTTAATGTTATTGCTGATTGGTGTATATTATACTCTTACTTTATATAATCATAGTATCACTGCATCTCAACTTTAAAGCACAAGTTTAAAAAATGTCAAACTGGTGTTTTCAATGAAATTTGCTGAAAATCAGTCCTTTAACTGATAGACAGATGTCATCCAAAGTAGCTGTACTCATCAGTTTTCTGGAAAATGTCTCCATCTGGTGAAAGAAAGGCATCTACTGTATATGTCAACAATCATCAACAATCTTTGTAAAATCATAATACTACACATTAATATGTACTCATTTTGCACAAACTTTTCTCCAGAATTACTTAAAACGTAATTGCATGACATATAGTGTATAATAGTTCTTTCCTGTCACCTTACATTAACCTGAAACAGTTAAAATGCTATGTTTACTATAGGCAGAAACCCTTTTTGTCAAAAATCGACGTTAAAAGCACACTTTAAAATTCATTTTAAATAAATTTTTAAAGATTTCTTTTTTAGTTATAATAAATGTTTTTTTTTGTTTGTTTTTTTCCGGCTGTCCCATTAGGAGTTGCCACAGTAGATCAGACAAGCAGCACATTCTGATTTTGGCACAGGTTTTTATGCCAGAGGCTTTTTCTGAAAGAACTCTCTTATAGTTATCTGGGCCTGGCATTAAGGCCCCTAAAACCCCAGAGGCTGGTTATTGAACCCGGACCTTCCACAGGGCAGACAAGAAGCTTAACAGTGAGCCATCAATACTCTAATCTTAGTTATAATAAATAAATAACTGTATTTTCTAGGGCTGGACCAGAATATTCGAATATTCGAATATTCGTTTGGAGGGATGGCTTTCGATTTTTCATTTTGAGATTCGAATATTCGAAGAAAAAAATTTTTAACACGTGACATCGATCCCTGCGAAACGGTTCTCATTCGCGCTTAAATGACTAGCTCTTGCGGCAACGCCAACA
>JAQMYL010000039.1:7793431-7804907 GCA_030014365.1 Clarias pachynema | reverse complement strand
ACACCATGTCTTAATATTTGAGTTTTAATTAATTATTTGGACTTTGAATATGGATTGATATACTGTGTGTGTGTGTGTGTGTGTGTGTGTGTGTGTGTGTGGTTAAATATATGTTAAATATATAAAACAAGGATGATATGGACAATAATACTGCTGCTAGTTCATTTTATACTTCATGTTTCACTCATACTGCGGCATATTTTTACCTTATTCTAGTTTTTAAAAATATTTTTACTATAATTACACTTTGCACATTCTGCATATTATGTATTATTTATATATTTATATATATAAATATTTTTAATTATATTTTATTGTAACTTTTTAAATTTGTAGATGTGTACATTTCATCATAAATTTTTATATTATACATTTTTCTTATGTTATGTCCTTTTGTTGCAGTAAAAATCTTCCTATACAGTTGTATAGGAACAAATCTGTTATACTATAACCGTTGTGAGCATTTCACTGCATATTATACTGTGTATGGTTGTGTACCTGGCAAATAAAATTATAATTTGAATTTATCTGTTTTACAAATGTTTTTGATGGAACAGATTTCCTCCTATCTGAACAATAGTCCTGGTATTAATAGGTACTGCATGGAAATGAAAATATCTGACACAGCACGTTAAGTTTTTTTTCTTTCATTTTTATCATATATCTTACTGATTTACTCATTCATATTAGCAACTTATTATTAAAACATAATTAAGAACATCATGTTCTTTTTTCCAGTAGACGAGGTCAAAAATAAGCCCTCTAAATCCCAAACCCGTACACTGATCAGTGCGCTGTAAAGTAAAACCCACATACTGTAGCACTACGGTTATTCTGGAACACTACTGAGTAGGTGAGTAGGTTAGTCTAGAGGCTTCCGTAGTTATGACGTCACCTGGTTACACTGTTGATAGCAACCAGTGGAGAAAATGAAGCCGCGCGCTTCTGCAGGTTAATTCGTTTAATTCCGCACAGAACATGGACGCTGAGGGTCTGGACGCGGGGATGGACATGGAGCAGGACCCGTCTGGGGACAACAAAGACCTGAGGACAAGCGACGTTTACAGGGTGGATGAAAATCTGCCGAAACGTTTCAACAATCCTGATTATTTTAAAGGCTACAGGTGAGGTGAAGCAGCTTTACAGCAACTAAGATTAAGATTATCTAGATTAAGTTATCCGGCTAACCAGGACTGATCCGTTTGATTCATGTTTATTGTTCATCAACTACATTATATATATATGGAGAATGGTGTGTGAAATTACACTTAACAAAGTTTAGGGAAATAAAAAAAAAAACCTCAAAGTAACAAGTTTAAATGTAGTCATGTTTTTTCAAAAACACTGTTTTTTTTATCTAATGCAATTAAATTAGTCATGTTCTCATAGGGAAAAAGAAACTTTAAAATATATCTATGTAAAACTGATTTGGGTTTGTGGTTATCACTGTGGCCTTGCACCTTCGGGGTCTGGGTTCGATTCCCGCCTCAGGTCCGTGTGCATAAGGTTTGCAGATTACCCCTGGGCTTGGTGGGTTTCCTCCGGGTACACAAGTTTCCTCTCCTAGTCCAAAGACATGTAGGTTAGAGTAATTGATGTGTCCATAGTGTGTGTATACAGTAAGCGTGTGTGTACTGTATGTGTGCCTTGCGATGGATTGGCACACCTTCCAGGGTGTACCCCTCCTTGTGCGTTAAGTCTCCTGGGATGGGCTCCAGGCCCCCCGTGACCCTGTATACAGGAATAAAGCCGTGTAGACGATGAGATGATGATACTGTAAATCTGATTTGGGCTGAAAACATAGTTCATAATATATAAATGTGCAATATCACACAATCGTATGTGACTTGATTTCTAACCATCATTAGGTTAGTTATCATTGTTAGGAGGAAGATGATGAAGATGATTTTGTTCATGCCTTTTAGAAGGGAAGAAGAGAAATCTGATTTTACTGTATATGAGTTTTTGATTAATTACTTCAGCATACTGCAGTTCGCTCATCCCCAGGTTCAACACTGCAGTCTGATGGTTGGTGACAAATTCTCCTGATTCTTGATATTCTTTTCCATTTATGAACTTCATCAGATGGTTTAAACTGAAATGTGAATAATAACATGCCAGTGGTCAATCAAGTGATGTATAGTGCACAGTCATTGGATAGAAGAGAGAGGAAGAGTAAAGAGAAAAAATAGGTTTGTTTTTCTCACTAATGTAAATATGTAAAATACATCAATTAAATAAAGATAATACTCGAGTATAGTAACAACATACATAATATATTATTCACTTTTAAAATGCCTTTGCATCACAATTACCTGAAGGTGAGACACATTTTTTATATACATTGATATTACCTTAAGCTACCATTATGGACAAATCACATACATTTAATATTCAATCATGTCTAGGTAATATCATTTGACATGACATATTATGCCAATATATTAAAGAATGTTTCATGCTTGGGCAACACAGTGGTGAAGTGGGTCAAGGGTTTGATTCCTGCCTCGGTCCTTTTTGTACGCTGGTATCCTCCTAAAGTCCAAAGACTTGCAGATTAATCCAGTTGGCTTTTCCAAATTCCTCGTAGTGTGTGTGTGTGTGTGTGTGTGTGTGTGTATATGCTTGTGGCCTATGATGGACTGGCACCATGTCTATGGAGTACCCCACCTAGTGGTATGGGCTCCAGGCCTCCGGCGTCCCTGTACAGTATAAGCGGTATAGAGAACAAGTGAGTGAGTGATTAATGGTCGTGTGAAAAATTAACATGTTAAAGAAAAAACAAATATGTAGAAATAAAAGCATTACATATGAAAAATGAACATGATGTCTGGCTCAATAATGCAGTCCATCTAGTGAGAGTTAAAGTTAAGCCCTGATTTATTCATAGCTGGAAGTCTATTTGCAATTTAATACTGTATTAATATGTTATTACATTCAGCCTAACATTTCCTTGTATTTACGTTCTACGTTCTCACAAATAACATCCTCATGTCATCTGTTTCTTAGTTATCTTTGGACTCCCAAGTAGATCCACCCTATCACTGGTCCTAATAATAGCCCGGGGCCCGATTGAGCAAAACTGGCTGTTCTGTCTGTGTGTGAGGAGCTTAACCCTGTTTGTCACCCATAATGCATGTCTGTGTGTGGGAAAATTATAGTTAGCACTTTGCGTGTAACACTAAGTGTGGTTAGCTGCCCTGTGATCCATGTCTTAACGTTAAATGCTCCTGGATGCTGGATGGGTGGACATTTCAGAAATTAGTTATCTTGTAATTTTTTCACTTGTTCAATTTTCCCTTGCAGTAAGAAGAGCCACCCACTGTACCAAACAACCAACCAGCTCTACGGCAGCAAAAAACCTACAGTTCATGAAATGCCGGTAACTATCCTGTGTGTACTGTAAAATAAATGTTTTTGTCCTAATTATAAACAAGTGTGTCACAGTTGTTCTGTTGTTCATCTGTTATTTCAGACAAGCTTCCATGGAAGTCGGAGCAAGTTTTCAGACCTCATCCTGAAAACTGGAACATTTCGAGATAACGGTTTCAACACGTCGATGAAAAAGAGCCGGATCACCGGGCCAAATCACATGAGCATGCGCCAGGACAGAATCATCTTCCATCATTTATACCACACTGGAGGAAATGATCAAGCAGAGACTAATACAATTTAAGACTAATGGATTGTTTTTCTCTGATATGAATAAAAAATGGGATAGTAGGATAGTAGGATAATTTTTTAGGATAGTAATGAATTTAGTTTGCACACAAAACATGCCAGCCAGTTTGTAAAGCAGAACATTAAATAGATATTGTTGCCTTCCTTATTATGAATGTGTCAGTAAAGCGGGTTTGAAAATGTAGCCCTAGTATACAAACTGTATTAGTCCAAAAGTCACATACTGTATTTAGTGTACTTCTACTTACAACCACTAGTGGTGCTGTTGTGCTTCATTTTAAAAGATCACCCTAATAACAAATATTCCATCCACTGTGGTTGAGTAGAGTTGTTTTATTTGGTGTTAAAGTCCAGTCAGTGCACGCATTTACTGTATAATATGTACACAGACTGGAGGCCATCAAAACATTGTTTATGAATTATAAAAGCACTTTTCAACCCACATGTGAAGGTACACCAGACCAACACAGAATGAAATACAGAAATAAAATGAAATGTTGTGAGAAATCAATGTATAGCAACGGATACAACCCCTGGCCAAAATGATGTAACTTTTTGACTTCTTCACAATTACATCACATCACAGATATGAGAAACAAATTTTTGTTTAATAGATGGAAATTATAGCTCTGGAGAAACATTTCTAAAACAAATTAAATGTTATAATTTTAATCAATGGTATAAAAATGGAATCGGTCAATATTAAGGAAAAAATAATGGAATCACCTTGTAATTGGCATTTCCAAACCAATTACAGACACAAGTCTTAAAGTGCTAATTAGTCTGCAGTTGACAGACGTTAACAAGCTGTTGGTCCTGACTAACTGAAAGGAAAGGCTCCCGCATGAGAGCCGCCAGTTAAAACAATGGAAAGCATTATGAAAAATATATATGATAAGAAAAACAATCTAACACAGTTTGATGCAAGATGTCGGTAGTTCTCAGTCAACTACAGTACTGGAATATAAAAGTAAAACATACATGGACATACATAGAGAAGAAAACTTCTCAGCAGGAATTGTTGGTTGTCAAAACATCTTGATGTTAATTCGGCAACGTTATGGACACTGGGACACCTTTAGGACACCTTTGGTATCGGGTTGTTTTTGAAAGTTGCCATTATATGTTGGCCAACTTTGACTTCATGACATTGAGGTAACCTTGAACAAATGACTCCGATGTAATCTTGCGAATACATCAAAACAATATTTTTATCTAGCATTCATGTTCATCTCTCAACTGAAATATATTAATGTAATGCTTATATTTCTCATAATAATTTATTTTTTTGTTGCCAACTTCGTGTTTTTTTTCTTTAAAAAAAAACAAATGACTAATGTCAGTTCCTGCTATTATACTGTACCTCAATGGCAGTTGCTATGCAAATCCTGTGTGCTGACGTCATCAATATGCAAATTAACACATGATGTCTTTTTGCGCCGATGACATGAGCAGGTTTTAAACTCATTATTATCTAAACACATTTTTTCTCACTCATGCACACCTCCAGAAATTTTCTTTTCATTTTGTGAAGCTGCTTTGAGACAATGACCATTGTTAAAAGCACTATATAAATAAAGTTTAATTTAACTTAAACGCCCAAAATCTGTTCTGTTCTGTGAAACCAGATATGATATATTCTAGACCTTGTGCACACATCATATTATTTATCCCGATTAGCTTTTGTCAGGATTTTGTGGTCGATCGTTGTGCGTATGGACTTTAAGCGGCATAAATTTTGTTGTTTTGAGGTTGTATTTCCAATGTTGTATTGGGGTCTTTCATTTGAAGTTATGTCAATGTCAATTCATTAAAGTCATTCTAACTTCATGGCAAACCATGTTGCCCCAATGTTGCATGACATTGCAACATAATTACAGCTATGAGACAACGATCATCTGTTAGTGTTCCTGTTGGGGCAAAAAAAAAAAACTTTTTTAAAATTGCACAACCAAACAAATGAAAATCAAATAAGCACAAACAGGAGTCACTGTGATAGATCTGTAGGAAACAAGCCAAAATGAAAAAGTGCCCCCCCCCCAAAAAAAAAGAAGAAGAAGAAGAAGAAAACAATGTAACAGTCGAATGAAGGAAAACAGTGATAACGTGTTTATGATTGGAAGAAAGTGTCATTCAGTGATCGATCAAAAATCTGCATTGACCAGGGAGAGGATGCTGGAATTTTCTTTACATTTAAAACTGACTTCTGTTTTCTTCTGATTTAATTTCCAGACACATGTACAGTATAATATTTGGTTGACCAGTGGAGACGACAACCATTGCAGTCAATGCATATGTGCATAATACATTAAAATGTTGGGCATTTTCTTGTTCCACTGATAGTAAATAAGTCATTTTTACAATAATAATAACCATAATAATAATAATGATAATAATGCATCTTGTCACAGAGCAAAGAGTACAGTATTGAAGACTTTCTTTAGGAAAGGCATATGAACTCAATGACATGGTTGATTTCAATCTGATTGAAAAAAAATGCAAAATTGACCTTTCAACTGTTGTTTGAGAAAGTATTCTTGATGGAGAAAATTTTGATGTTTTTCATTAGTGAAGTCCATGCGTCAACGAATTCGAGACGCCATAAATCCCAGAGGAAGAGCAAAAATGTCATCTGATTTTTTTGTGTTTTTTTATTTTAAGATTGACTGATTCCATATTTTCTGGAATTTCCATAAATTACTTGATCTGGAAAAAAATTATACCACTAATTACAATAGTTGAATTAAATTGTTACATATTATACCTGTTTGTTTTCTACGAAGTAATTCTTACCAGGGGTTGTATCAAATACTCTAGACAAACCCTCTCTCTCTCATACACACACTCACACACAAACCTGAGCCAGGCTGTGGGAAACATGACTCTGAACAGACTTCATCATCACTCCTGGCTGTTGCTAACAGTAAAAACAGGGGTGGCAGGTGAACAGTAGTACAGTATTAAGGGTTTTGGTGTCGTCTCTTTTTTTCCTGTTTGCCCTTGAAGCTTGTGAGCAGCAAAATAATATTTATTGTCCAGCGGTCTGGATTGTCAAGTCCCCACACCTCCGTATTAGTCAGAAAGTAAAAGGCACTTTAAAACATCGTAACAAAATCCAGTGTATTGTATTATATAATCATACACTCAGGTGATCAGAAATGACGGAATGCAAAGGCTGAGGAGTGTATACTCCAAAGAGTGGCATTTTTCAGACCATTTTGCTTCTTCAGGCTCACAAAAAAAAAAAAACTGAAAAAAAAAGAAAGAAAAAAAAAAAAGCTGGCCGGTGGCGTGCGCCAGGCTTAAGGTTGTCATGAAGCAAAAGTCAAAGAGTCATGGCAAGAAGTTTCTGTAGCTCTGAATAAAAACTGACTTAGTTGCATAGGCAAGAAAGAAGTGGCTCCTTCCTTCCACACAAAGGAAAAAAAATAACTGGCATAAATATATATATATATAGATTTTTTAAAAAACAAATAGGCCTTCTTGTCCACATGGAGTTAAATCAGAAATCAAAAGATCAGGAAAGGCTTGGGCGTGAGCAGCTGTTGAAAGCCCTGGTGGTGGAATGGTGGTGGAACAGTGTGTGGAGCTCTACAGCTCTGTGTCCTGATATTCTTGTGTGTTATGATAGTAGCCGTGTTTGGTCGGGTCTCCTAACCGTTGTCGGTATTCTTCCTCACACATGTCCTCTTTGTAGGGGCAGGCAGAGATGCTGTCCAAGTAGGGCACTTTGGAAGGAGGGGTTTGAGGTTCTGGTTTCGCGCTGGATCTGTGAACAGAGATACAGGGGTAGACGTGGTGACATCGCACAATATGATATGTGAAAATGGTGATATTGTATGATTACATGCAAAAATGCCACTTTTTACATATCACTCAAATAAGTTGAAAACAAAAACAAAGTTCTCCAGAGTGACAAAATCTACGTCCTCCAAAAAGATAAAGTTGGGCTTTAATTATTTACATTGATATTGTCAGTTTCATGTTCTTATCCACTATTTATCTCTGTTTTTTTTTTTGTTTTTTTTGTTTTTCGGATGTCAGATGTCTTGGTGAATGCAGCCTTAGCCTAGCATTCAACACACCACTGTTGCCAATGAATCAAGGACAGGGACTGGAATAAGTGGACATGACACCACAGTCCCAAAGCTGCATTCTTTATTTGGGTCATGGAAACATTTCTTACTCCTGAGAGGAAACTCAGTGCTCTTACCCAATAGGCTGTGGTCTGCTGTGGTCCAGTTTGGGGGACTTTACAGGGACGGCGTAGATGTCTGGGTTCTTCTGAGCAATCTCCAACTAACAAACAGTGAATTATTCATAATTCATATTAGTATTTACCTTTTAAAAAGTACATTTACTTAACTTTCACACATGATCCTTACCCTGGCATCCTGAGCCTGCTGTAGCTCCATCACCCTTTGTGCTCTTGCGAATTTGTCCATCTTCTCGAAGGCTTTCAGCTTGCCCAGGAACGACCTTTGTGAAGGGTCCTCAGGGCTCGGTTCTGGAGGCTCGAGATTCTTGATGGGGCTGTCCATCAGAACTCTGGGGGCTCTGGGGACAGAAGTGGGCTTCAGTGCTTTGGGAGGTGGAACAGGTTTCGTGATGCTGGGGGAATTTTGGACGTGATGGTGCTCGATGTTTTCAGGGTTGCTGGCATTTGGTTCTCGTGGCTGGTTGAAGTGTCCGTGTGGGGATTTTGGGGATTCACCTTGAGCCAGTGGTTTCACCTGAGTAATAAATGAACACTGCTTTAGAGTCAGTAAAATCTTGGTAAGCCTTTTCTTAAAAAAAAAAATCTGAATATTTCCCTTTTACCAGAAGGACCAGTTAATAATTTTATAAATATTCTAAAGCTTTGTCATTCATTACTCCAACAAATGACCTTAAATATGCTATTCTAGCAAATAGTGCATACAGTACAGTAGGCTATAACACCCTCTTTACTTTTGGAGAGAGTGTAAACTAAGTAAGCACTTCCCCCTTTATTTTGGTCTGCCTGCTCTACGGGACACACAGCTCACCTGGATGACTGCAGGGCTGGCTGACCGGCTGACCTTGGGTGGCTCAGGGAGGAAGGTGGACAGTACAGGAGGGCTGGTCTCAACCGGCGACTCTCTGCTCACCACACCCATGCGGGGGTTGAAGCGAATCTCTGGGCTAGACTTCCTGAAGAGCTACAGGGCAAGCAGAAGATCACACATTACTCAGGGATGGTCTGTTTCGAGAGTTTCGAGAGACTCTTTCTCACACACACACACACACCACATGATGACTGCACAGCCGGGGTCATCAACTGCAGTCCAATTTAAACCCAGGAATTTTTTGTCACCGGGCCAAACTTCAAGAAATACTTGAGCAGAGCAAAATCCCTCCATTTCTAAACTTGCCTTTATAAAGGCAGTTTATCAGTCTAGAGCCTAGAGCAGAAACATTAGCTCAGAAAGAGGAGAGTTGTCAGATTTTCATAGCTTTTTCATTTTTTTTTTTTTTACCCTTTTCTGGTCCAATTAGAGACCTGACAATATAATTTGCTTAACAAAATATTTTCTTTGCTTCACATTCATAACCTTTCCCATCTCTTGAGAATCCATGGCGCTAGTCAAAGTGGTAACATGTGGTGAAGCTGTAAAATGAAACAATCACTTCAAATTCCTTTAATTAGTAGCTGTATTTTATGTTTAAGCATTAAAATGGAACTGGTAATGATGTATATTTCTCCAGATGTTTTGTAAGTTTTGGCAATTTCTCTGTGAATGCTTTGACTGTCAGTCAGGATTGGTGTAATTACAACCATTAAACAGGAGGGGGCAGAAGAGCCTGGGTTACTCTATATTACTCCAGAGTTTAATAAACTAAGTGAGATAGGTATTCCACTGATTTCATGATCATGATGATCTGAACAAACGGTAAGAGAAACACCATGAAACTAAGTGTGTGTGTGTCATATTTGTGCTTGTATTATTTGTTTTGTAGAATGTTTGTGAGTGGTGTGTTTATACTGTATGTGTATGTCAGTTCCTAAAAGCTGTAGAGAATTGATGGCCTATGTGTTCATTATAGCTGTGTATGTGTGTGTGTGTGTGTGTGTGTGTGTGTGTGTGCTTTCAGACCTCCTCTGGCATGACCGGTTCAGAGGATCTGCTGATAGCTGACACACGCTGGCGCTCTAGCGAGTCATCAGGCTCGTTATCCGTATAGGCTCCTCCCTCGTCTGGAGTGTCATCGTAGTCGCTGGTCACACGGTTGTCGATGCTCAGATAGTCGGCGCTCATCGCCGATAAATACGACATGCGGTCGTCGTGGAGATCAAGGTCTCCCTCGGCCATCCCGTCCAGCTAAAAGAGACACATGATGGATCTTGGGTACAGACAGGAGTGCAAACAAGAAAACAAGCCACACGCGCACACACACACACACACACACACACACACAGAAACACACACAACAAAAGCAAAGCTGTAGAGAACAATCAAAGAAAAATGAACAGTAAACAGCACAGGAAGAAACAAAAAAGGTCTAAATATGACTAATGAATACTAAGAAGGAAAGCAAATACATGGAATGATGATGAAAATATACTAATACTAGTGATTTTTGAAAGTGAGTTAATGAAATAGATGAAGGAAAGGATACTGAAAGTACAAGATGAAGTGAAGGATGATGGAGAAAGACAACGTCTGGTGTTTACCTTGCCCTCTGAGACCCACACAGCCTGAGTCTGCTGCTGGCGAATGCAGTCTTTCACACTGCCGTACCATGCATCATTGGCTGCGTTCAGATCAATAACAACTAGCACAGTAAAGAAACAAGAAGGGGGGTGGGGGGTGAGGGGGGGAGAGAAATTAAGATGTTCGATCTGAGCACCTTGTTCTGCAGATTCACCTATTGACCTGTTTAGTTAACCACATTTCCACTGACTGCTAAAATCACTAATTTTCCAGAAGCATGCTGAGCATGAATATCAGACACAAGCTAATATCAAATAGAGAAACTCTATACAGTACTGACTTTAAATATATATTGCTTAGCCAAAAAAAAGTCACCATTTCAGAAGGGTCACATTTTTGTTCTGCATCAAGCAAAGAAAACAACTAAAGATTTAAAATTACTGGAACATTGTTTAAGAACCCTGAAATCTGCAAGGGTAATTCTGAACTGTCAACTTTGTGGAAGAAATGTTGTCATAAATTGAGATCGCTTAAAGACTACATGAAGTTGCATGTAAAAAATGTAAGTGGTGAGACTACTAAATGTAAGTGGTGAGATCTGTGTGGGCATAAGAACACCATTTGTTAGTGAGATTAATCAGAAAATGGGCTTCAATTTGGTAGAAAGCATACAGATTTGGACTTTGGAGCGATGGAAAAAGGTCATGTGATTTGAAGAGTGCAGACTGACACTGTTCCAGAGTGATGGGTGCATCAGGGTAAGAAGGGAAATGCATGAAGCGATCATGCATAGTGCCCACTGTACAAGCGTCTGGACGCGGTGTTATAATCTGGGGATTTTTAAGTTGGTCTAGGCTCAGCAACGTTATACAGTGGTGCAAAAAGTATTTAGTCAGCCACCAATTGTGTTTTCCCACGTAAAAAGCTGAGAGAGGCCTGTAATTTTCATCATAGGTATACCTCAACTATAGAGACAAAATAAGAGAAAAAAAAATCCAGAAAATCACATAGTAGGATTTTTAGATAATTTATTTGCAAGTTATAGTGGAAAATAAGTATTTGGTCAATAACAAAATTTCATCTCAATACTTTGTTATATACCCTTTGTTGGCAATAACAGA
>JAQMYL010000039.1:7768511-7787242 GCA_030014365.1 Clarias pachynema | reverse complement strand
ATCCAGTGAGAAACGTTCCGCGGTGCAAAAATAAGTGCGATTAAAATGCGTTAAAAAAATTTAACGCGTTATTTTTGCGTAATTAATTAATCTAAATTAACGGGTTAAAGTCCCGGCCCTAGTCTTTATTTTTATTGTTTAACAGTGTCTACATGAGGAAGACAGAAGACTCACGGTCTGCTTTGCTCTGTGCCAGTATAGTGATGTTTTCTCCTTTGGGGAGCTCCAACAGGAACAACACCGCCTCTTCACGTATGATTCCTCGAAAGTCTACATTATTCACCTGCAAGTGACAATCGCAACCAGTTTTATAACAGTATGCATCTGGAGCTCGAGTCAAAGGATGCTTTACGGTATTTTTATTGCTTTATAGTGTTAGACGAGGTCAGGGGTAGCTCAGTGGTTAAGTCATTGGGCTACAGATGAGAAGGTCCCAGGTTCAAACACCAGCACCACCAAGCTACCACTGTTGGGCTCTTGAGCAAGGCCCTTACCCCTCAACTGCTCAGATGTACTGTATAATGAGACAATGTAAGTCGCTCTGGATAAGGGCGTCTGCCAAATGCCTCAATGTAAATGTAGACTGACTGGATGGTCAACAATGTCTGATTTAGACTCTAAGATGTATTTCACTTGCTTATACCTTCACAATCTGGTCCCCAACATGAAGGCCCTCCTCTTCTGCAGGGCTGCCCTCCTGAACGCCGGCAATGAAGATGCCCACGTCGTTCCCCCCTGCAAGCCGCAAGCCAACGCTCTCTCCTTTCTGGAAGCTCACCATCATAGTATTTGGCCTGAAAGTAGTTGAAAGAGAGAGAGAGAGTGACAAAGGGTTGGAAGGTTATGCAGTTATCAAGGACTTTATCATGTGCCTCCATCAAGTCCTTTATGTGCCCAGTAGACTGTAAAGCTAGTACTAGATTATCTATATGCAATAGTACTTATGAACAAAAGGATTAATACCTAAAATTTAAAATTTTTTACAATCAAGTGGGTACACACCTACAGGTATCGGTCCAGTACCAAGTTTCTTGGGTTTCTAATCTGTATAGCAACCAAAACCTATTAGTAGGTTTAGTACAGTATGTTTGACCATAGCACACTGAGCTGGCATACAAGAAAACCTGAACAGAAATGCTTTCATTCATTATCATAGCATCACAGCAGTCAAATCTGAAGTACTGTATCTTATAACACATTAAACATCCCTCGACATGGATCTGTTTTTACTGCTGCACATGCTGTTGCAATAGCTCCTAGCTAACAGGGTTTATCTTAAGGCTATTCTTAGACCCTAACATTTTGTACCACCATGGGACTTTTTAATGGAGTTTAAATGGGCAGTAGTAGCTCAGTGGGTTAAAGCCCTGGATTATTGATCAGAAGGTTGGTGGTTCAAGCCACAGCTCCACCAATCTGCAGCTGTTGGGCCCCTGAGCAAGGCCCTCAACCCTGTCTGCTCCAGGGAAACGCTATTATAGTTGACCCTGTGCTCTGAATGTGAAGAAAAGTATTTCACTGAGCAGTAATCTATACTGTATGTGACAAAAAGGCTTAACTAAAAAAAACTAAATTAGGAAACCCTTGTTCTATCTTATTAAACTTAACAATGGTGTCACTATGTTGGGTAATAACATTTGTTTGTGCATTAAAAAACCATGCCCTGTTGGTTCGTTTTTGTGCCAGTTCTTGATCCTGGGTCGTGAAAAAAAATGCAATCTGTTAGCAAGTGTTAATTACTTGTACCGGGTAGAAACTCATTAAATGTAAAGAGCTTTGACACAAAGGTTTTTAATCAGCAAGCATAAACAACAACGATAAACCTTCACATGCATAGGTTTAGCCTCGTGCATGGTGTGATAAGCAGAGGATAAGCAGAGTACAAAGAAGAATATTTGTCAAACTCCATGTCAATGTCTTCTTTTTTTTTTTTTTTACATTTGCAGTACTTGCTCGTGTGCTTGTGGAATTGTTGAGTGTCTGCTCACACCATGCACGCGGCTGAACCTATGCATGTACAGGTTTATCGTTGTTAACACAAACACAAGCACTGGAACAAAAAGGAACCAACAGGAAAAGTGATTATTACAGAACATAGTGACACCATGGGCGTGGGATTGCTCAGATATCACTTAGGGAATGAGCATGATCAGGCACGGATAGAATGGGATTGGGAGCAGGCAGGAAGCAGATGAGATGATTTAAAAAACAAACTGCAAACTTGTATATGAGTCAGTAAATCTATACAGTAAACCTACAGTACTCACCCGTACAGCTCTTCATCCTCAGGACTTGGCCGCAGCAAAATTCTGGGTGTTTTTCTGATCGGTGCTGAAAAGCAATACACATGATGATGCCATTCGTTTTGGTTTAACATCTCTTCTTCTGTCCTCTATACGTGATTGGGGTCTGGGATTCATATATGCAAAGCCACACTTTAAAATCTTACGTAATGTCAGGAGAGTCTAAAATAGTTTACCCAGCCTGGTCAAAAAATACTGCCCCTGAAATGACTGGTATTGGCTTAAGAACCATCCAGTGCATTATTAAAATGTTATTATTAAAACCACTTGTTAGTGAGACTAATCGGGAACAAAGGCTTCAATTTAATAGACAGCATAAACATTGGACTTTGGAGCAATGGAAAAAGGTTGTGTGGTCTCATGAGTCCCGACTGACCCTGGACGGGAACACCAGGGTAAGAAGGAAAGTGCATGAAGCGATGCACCATCATGCATAGCAGCCACTGTACAAGTCTCTGTAGGCAGTGTTATGAACTGGTTATAATCAGTTGCTCAGGTCTAGGCTCAGCAATAGTATGTGGCAATAGAATGTTGTCAGCTGACGACCTGCATGTACAGAATGACCAGGTTTTCATATCAATGGATTTATTCTTTCCTGATGGCGCAGGCATATTCCAGGACTCAACTTGTGCAAGAGTGTTTCTGGGAGTATGAGGAATCATTTTCACACATGGACTGGCCACTGTGCATAATGCATGCTGTAACCAGAGCTTAATGCAATGGAATGCTTAATGCAATGGAATGCTTTTTGTATATATTCTGTGAGTATAGTGTATGTCTCATTGTACAGAACTGTACAGGTGTGTGTCAGATTGCATAATGATGAAAAATGGAATCAAGTTAAAAAAACTACAACAAACAATTGTGGGAAAAGTACAGAAATGAAACAAGAGAATGTTTCTTTTAATACCTAATATAATGTTTTTCGTTAATGCCAGCAATATCTGCAGCTTGAGAGTGTTGAATAAGCATTGTTGTACATTGTCCATTGTCCTGTATTTACAGAAACAGCCTGTACTGTACCTGGAGGCTCCTCTGGTGGATCTTCTCTCTCTACCTGCACTGCAGGTGGCTCGTTTCTGACTTTGTAAGGAGACAATGGTGGACCCATCTTAGCCAGTCTGTTCGTGGGCTCGTCTCTGGAAACAAGAGCAACAAGACTTTAAGACTTTAAGAAGGTTAATCTCCTGAGTAATCAGAAAGGTTTCGGGCACAGCAAGTTTAATTGAGAAAAAGGGTTGACATTGATTTCAGACCAGTCTCAGATTTTATTTTTGCATTCTATTAACTGGTGTAATAGGTAAAAAATTCCCTTGTGCTCATGATACATTTAGAAGCTAATTGTACTGTAATTTAACACCATTTCATTACGTTACATGCATGTGTGACTAAATACCCAGGAGGTGTACAGAAAAGCTGAAGCACAGCGGCATGAAAATCCTGAAGTCAGACCATTTTAAACTGTACAGTTTTAATAATTCTGTTTATTTTATCTCACAGGAGAGGAGATATCACAATCATACTATCAGGGAAATGTTCAGTATACTGTAACAGCACAAATTCAAGTGCGATATTGCTTTCATACAACAGTTCCACAAAGACCATTAATTATCAAAAGATTATGATTGGTTTGTCTATTGATTATTGTTTGGTGTTGATTTACTTTATATTTCCACTAGAATATCAGGTAACATCTGGATTCCGATGTTGAACCCCAAATAGCGTTAAACAGAAAGCTTCCCACTTATTCCTCATGCCGTTGATCAGGGGTTAGAGAAGGATATAGGATCCAGACTTGTGTTGGGTACTAGCTCGAGTCAGCCATTAACAGAACAGCATGGCGGCTTGACAGACAGGCAGCATAATGTTTTAGTTGGCAGACATAGCAGAAAGTGCTTTCGTGACTGGTTTTAAATGTGAGTTTTGGCAAACAGCTGCTCTCCCCTCTTTCCAGTACTGTGAATGGTACTGACCTACTTTTACTCCCGCTGTGACCAATAGTCAGTGTAATTAACGACAGTTAGATCACCTGTGACGTGGAGTGATACTGTATATATAGTTAAACATCCCAATGCTGTTACCGTCTATCACCACTCGTGGAATGCCTCTTGTCCAATCAGATTACTCGGTCATAACTAACTTTATAATATATATCCTATATCATATAATATCCTATGCTTCAATCACAATTATATAATAAAAACGCTCACTCACTCACTCACTCACTAATTTTTTTGTACCGCTGATCCTGTACAGGGTTGCAGGAGACCTAAAGCCTATCCTAGAGGACTCAGGGTGGGGTACACCCTGGACAGGGTGGCAATTAATTGCAGAGCACATAAACAATTTGGAAAAGACAATCAGCTTGCATGTCTTTGGATTGTGGGAGGAAACCCACCAAGCACAAGGAGAACATCTCCTCCAAACTCCATCAACACATTTAGATTTTTGCATTTGGCAAACACCCTTACCCAGAGTGACTGACATTTTAACCCTAACCCTATATTGTAATAAAATGTAAGGGTTAAGGGCCTTGCTTAAGGGCCAAACAGTGGCATCTTGGTAGCAGTGGGGGTTTGAACGTGACGTCCAATGCCTTAACCACTGAAAAACCCTGACCTCACAACGACCCATAGCTGAGAGACCGCAGAGGTGTGAGGCCACAGTGCTAACCACAACATAACGAAAGTAACTGATTTGATGTAGAACTCAGGAGGTTTTTTCCTTGTATAGTTCCAAACTCTTGTGTTTCTGAAAACTTCCTCCTGATGAACACACCAGTCTACACTGCACACAAGCGAAAAAGCGACCGGGGTTGATATCTCCTTATTTCTACTTATTTATTTATAGCTTATCATTTTTTTGTTTTGTAATAATAAATTGTGGATCTCAGCACTGAGCATACCTGGCACTCTCGCGTGGCAGATCGTTGGAGGAATGGGAAGAGATGTCTGACTGCCGCGACTTTCGGTCATCTTGTGGTGAATATGATCTGTATGATTCCATCTCGGACATATCTGAAATCAAACGCATACAAGAGAGTGAGATTCCTTCTTATAAATGCTAGCCTTTTAAATCCCTCCACCAGACGGCCCCCCGAGAGAGAGAGAGAGAGAGAGAGAGAGAGAGAGAGAGAGTTTAGCGTTCCCGCTCCCACACACAGCTTTTAGAGTTATTTACTTTGTGTTAATGTGTCAAGATCTGCCTCGTCATAACACACTGGAAGATGAGGAACCAGGACGGCAGCTTCGCCAGCACATCCATTGCCACTGGTGATGTTTTGGGGTAAGAATAATCCAAAAAGGAAAAAAAAAAGTGGATAATGGCCGTAACGTTTTTGTCAGGACTGAACCTTAAATGAGTTACAAAGAGGCAGAACAGAGAAAGTGTGTGTATGTTTGAGAGAGTGAGAGAGAGAGAGAGAGAGAGAGAGAGAGTAAGATAGGCAGGTCTGATGAAACAGGACACCCGTTACCCCTGTGAGGAGATGTGCGAGAGACACAGACGGATACAGTGAACTGTCTTGGACAGCAGAGCTATTTTGTTCCAGGCAATCACCACAGAAAACAGTATCGTATTGTACAGCTCTACTTTTTCCAGGGTAGTTCAGAAATAAATAAAAATAAATAAAAAAACAATCCTGTTAATTAGAGACGGGTTAACAAACAGCACCGATATGAAGCGGATATTTGCACCAGAGGAGTTACGTATGAGATTCAATCGAGAAATACAACAAGCAAGGTAAGAATGATTGCATGACACACAGAGACACGAGGACACTTATCAGATGATAGAGAAGAGTAAGAGGCAGAGAAAGAGAGAGAGGGAGGAAGTTACTGTGTGGCTGGGTGCTGCTGGTGAACCTAAGAGCATGTCCGGTGCTTCAGCTCGTCACAGTGCCAGTGGTGGCCAGTGCAGCGTGCCTAAAACACACTCTGTTACTTGGCACAAGACACACACACACACACACACACACACACATACACAGCCAAAGATACCAGCCAAGAGCATGTGCAGGCCTAAGTGGAGCACTAAATAAGAAAATACAGAAATAGAAAATAAAGTGTCCACTAGTAGCAGTGATTAATTTGTGACTTCAGGGATGCACCGCACTGATACCGAGTGTGAACATACTGTAGATATTGGACTTATATGGCAGATTTGAAATGTTGGACATGATGCACGGATTGATTTTATGCCATGAACAGAGATCCTCAGTGGACAGGCGCACACGGATATCATAGACTTTACTGTACATCCTTTTAACACACTTACTAGAGACCTAGTCCTGAATAGGATGGGCGGTTCCACTTAAAGTTTCTTCCTCTGGCCATTGTTTGCTCATTAGGGATCTAAATCTACTGTAGATCCAGATTTCTGTAAAACTCAAGTCTCGGTTCTGTTAAAAGGTGCTGTCGTTAGCATTTCAAACAAACATAAACCCTGTTCAAATGTTTGACCTCTAACCACACCATATTCCCATATTTACCCAGTAAAACTGACACGTCACCATCAGGGGAACCAAAAAAAAAGGAAAAAGAAAAAAATAGGAGCGGTGCATCCCTAAACCTGTACACGGTTTCACTTAACAGTTTAAGTGTCGTGGTTGCATTAAGCTCCAGAACAAAAGTACCTATATGTGAGAGAACAAGTTTTTTAATCAAAGATATGTAAATCTTTACATTTCACCCATTTCTCGGGTGGAAATGTAATTACAGCTTTTAATGCACGCAAGAACAGAACAAAACAAAGTGAGAGATAAGAGAGCAGGACAATCAGTCCAAAACAAAACCACCTCTTCTGTCATGTCTGGCTATTTACATTGTACATCACACCACTACTGTGTGTATAAACATGTACATATCCTTTACATACTGTACACACACACACCACAGGCATACACACTCAACGATAATTTATAGAAATACAAAAACAGAAAATGCGGGACACAAAGGGGATAGAAAACATGCACGCACACGTACGCATAGAGAGAGAGAGAGAGAGAGAGAGGATGATTAATCCAATCATGTGATCAGATGTAGTCTGGTAATTAGGGATTACATACTTAGAGGCTTACAACAAGTACACACACTGCTGGAAGTCATCTGGCAAAGGTCAGGGGTTAAAACCTGCCTGAAATCCTCATAAATAGTTATCCATACAAAGTTAATTTTATAACACGTAGAAAAATAGCCAATAACCAATTGTAATCTTATATTTCTCATATTTCATCTACTGTATATTGGTCACATGACCTCTGTCCTATTTATCAGACGTCCACCACTACTAAAAATCCAAGAGATTATAAAAAAAAAGCTTTATTTTGCTTCTGGAAACATGCCTGGCCCCCAAAACTAACACGACCTCTGAGTGTGGTGGCAAAAACCACAATCTGATCCAAACACCAGGCACACTGCTAAAGTTTGGATATTGCACTGGCGCAAACAGCACTGTAAACACACTGCACAGCGAAAATGTCACGGTATGATACTCATAACAGTATGGCTTGACCATGAGAGTATGCTGATTATCTTTGCTGCTAATAATTACAGCAGGAATACCATTACAATAACATTACAGAATATCCCCTATTGGCTTTTATAAACCAAAATAATAATAATAAAAAAGTCTCCACACAGAATCAACAATGAATAAAATACTTTATTGATTACAATGAATATTAAAAGCTGAAGTTAGCAAAAACAAAAAAAAAATGTACGTGCACAAATGTAAAAGTTCCACAAATATATTAACTGTGTGAGCTTGAAAGCTTTACAGTTCGGTTAAGGCACAGTCAATAATAAAGATTAATAGCAACCAGACAGTGTGTGCTGCAGTGTCTCTGACGTCCTTCTGCTAAAAGTATGACATATTATCTGTAAAATAAAAAGAACAGATATAGGATTGCTCTTGTAAAACCGATACATTCTCACATCAGTGCAGCTCTCTGGCTATCAACCTGCTCAGGGGGTGCAAGAATCATAAAGCAAATGATAACCAGAACCATAAAACAGCGGGAACGATATGGAGAACCCTTGAATACACACATGTCGGAGTCGTTTATTTCAAGAAATATTGAATATGGAGCATATAACACGCACACATGATATTTCCCTGATCTAATTAACCTGATGCTCTTTTGTATATTGAATCATAATGCAGCAGGCTGAACAGATCAAACATTCCCAGGGTAAGAATGCTGATTTAAATTTATTTAAACATACTTATTAGAATATCAAAGGCACGGACCGATTAGAATTAGCATTAGTGCTGTGATATAATCAGACCCTGGAGCTTTGAATGCTATGCTTAACGGTTCTTAGACAGAGTATTTTATAGTGGTGAGGAAAAAAAGATTCTTCATTGCACCTTGATTCTCTCTTTATAAATTCTGTAACAATGCACAGACGTGCTTAATCAAATCTTTACCAAAAAAAAAAAGAAAAAAGAAAAGTGTCATAATAAAAGTGTACCAAGCTTTAAACGAGTAAAAGCATTTAAAAAACAGGCTGAAAAAAATCTACGATTTGGTTTATAATAATAATAATTTTAAAAAAATTATAAATCTGGCCATATTCAAATTATTGTCTCCTGCAAACATATATTTTTCAGTAAACTAATTCATATTCAAATCATGAATTAAAATCACATCGAATGCTTGTATTTCTATTGTGCGGACATCTTTAAAATATTATAGCTCTATTCCATGTATTAAATGGGCTAAATGAATAAAGGTTTATTATAATTATGCTTATGAAGCTGTATTCATGAGCTACTGAGAACGCTGGTCCAGTACAAGCTCGTGCCAAATGGATCACATCAATCACTGCTCAGCTTTAGGCTCTACTCACCGTCAGGCTCGGAGTCGCTGTCTGCCAGGGCTGGGATGCGCACCAGGATCTGCCTGTGGTCCCTCTGCACCACCAGCTGCAATTTCCCCCGAGACTTCTCGATCAGCTTCCCCGCATCATTCAGAGACAGATTCTCTGTCACGGTCCCGTTAATCTGTCCCACAGCAAAGAAACTAGTTAAATAAATACACTATTCCTGTTTGCTGAAGAGCTTCAAACTGTACATTGTTTTTACAAGAGCTTAAAGAAATCTATAAAATCTATAATAAACCCAAATTAAAGAAAACTAACAGATATTGCCAGTGATTTAAAGGAAACACTGTCTATTTTGAGATTAATTAAACTGAGTCCATAAGTGATTATTCATATCCGATGATAATTTTAAAGGACTGAATGCTGAAAAAATTGTCTTTGACAAGAGCCAAATTGTGATGAATAGATGACTGGGTCTCTCCAAAACTGCAACTCTTGTGGGAATTTTCCCGGTTTGCAGTCGTCAAAAGAAGGAAAACCGGGGAGAGGGTGATGGGCGGTCAAGGCTCATTAATGCATGTGGGGAGGGAAGAGCTACTGTAGCTCGAATGACTGAAAAAGTTAATGCCGCTTCCAACAGAACGGTGTCAGCACCGTTGTGTATCAAGCTGCATAGCCACAGACTGGTCCACCTGGTTTGATGGACCACATTTTCTTTTACATCATGAGGATGGCTGGGTGCGTGTGTCTCATTTAGTTGAGCAATAGATGGCTCCATGATTCATTATGGGAGAAGACTCCCCAGGATGTATGATGCTCTGGGCAATGTTTGTTGAAAAAAAAACCTGGGTCTTGGTATTCACGTGGGTGCTTTACTTTGACACAAAGCACCACCCAAAAAGTGTTGCTGACCAAATATTTCCTGATGTTCCAGGGGCCACTTTCAGCAGGATAATGCACCCTGCTGCACTGCAAAAAATGGTTAGGAATGTTTGAAGAACATGAGAAAGAGTTCAATGTGCTTGGCCTCCAGATTTCCCAGTGTGCAATGTGCTTGGCCTCTTGGCCTCCAGATTTCTCATTCTGATGAAGCATCTGTGTGATGTGCTGGACTAACAAGTCTGATCCATAAATGCAAGTTATAGGGCTTAAAGGATCTGCTGTTAACAGCTTGACGCCAGATACCCCAGCACACCTTCAGCGGATTTATGTGCCTTGATGGTTCCGTGTTGTTATGGTGAAGCAAGACGGACCAACACAATATAAGGCAGGTGATTTTCTCTTGACTGACCAGTGTGTGTGAGTGTGTGCGTGTGTGTGTGTGTGTATAAACGTCATATTCCCAGATAACTTAACAGGTGTAATTTCATCTGTATATGTGTGTAGTTCTCTTGTGCCAATCAATATTTACACAATCAGGTCATACATTGTATCTCTTGTTACAGATTTCACATAGAGAGCTTTAACACTTGGATCATATTTATGTTAAATCTATAGATCTTAGCTGATTATTACAGGCTACATTCACATCAGCAGATGACACAAAACCCATTTTTCACCTTAGATACAGATATGATTTATTTCAGTATTGTGTGCTCACAAAACATAGTCTAAGACCTCATCCACATTTGGGAGTGGCCCTAGATTGGACACAAAGCTAAAAAGTGTGGAATGAGAATAGTCAGATCAAAATGTATGTAGTAAATAAATATATTCTCCTTGAGATTCATGGTTTATGGAATTTTGCCTTTAAAATATTACATTAATCATGTGTTTTCGGACAATAACCACTGATCTGTATATTTATTATGAAAGTTGCTTGTTTTGTTTTTTTGTAGAACTGCGCAAAGAACTGCACCAAGAATGATGTGAAGACAGAAAAATAACTCTACAGGTCTAATAGGTACAGTACTATACCTTGAGGATGATGTCACCCTCCTGGAGGTTCCCATCTTTGGCAGCCAGTCCAGTGCTGGTCATCTCTTTAATGAAAATCTGGCTGCCCAACCGAAGACCATACTCTGTAAGGAAAGACTGAAAATTCAGTTACTCATGGTTTGGTTCACTCTGACCTCAACCACATTAAGGACTTAACGTGACTACAACACAGCAAACCCTGAGGCAAAAGCCATCACAGTCCAGCAGACAGCCGGGGACTGAAAGCCAATCAAATCAAGCCAAAATGCAGAGTACTGACTGTACCGCCTCAATAAACCCAGAACAAAATGTTAGGAAGTTAACAATTCAGCTATGACAGTTCATGTCCTGCTCTTAAATCACACAGAAAATATATTGCACTGTCTGGGGGATCTATTTCCTTTATTGGTGAGAAGTGTCTCTTATTTAGAGCAGAAGCATTAACGAGGACTTTGCATGTGTTTAATGTACACAACCTTCAGACTTCTTTTAGAGTCCATGTGAGGGTTGAAAAATCTGTAACCTTTTCTACAGCCATAATGAGTTGGAGTAATGCTGAGTATCTGGCCAGTGGCTCAGACTACATGCTGTGAACCACTGATGAAAAGATGAAAGAAGACAGGCGTTATAAGCAGAATCATAAGATGAGATCTCCTCTTGCCAATCGCTCAGCCAAAAATAAATCACATTAAAATATCCTCATTTCCAGCTGAGATAAAAATCACTACCCAGATGCGAGGGACACCAGACCGAGAACTTGCGTAATAACCACCTTTGCAAACCTACTCCGTGAAACTGTTCCTCATAAATAAAAGACCCAGTTCCCTAGGGCCATATGACTGCATAGCTCAGCATATCCCCTGCTATAACACACCTGATCCAGCATACAAAGAGTCTGAAGATTAGCTCCTGCTAAGTCTTAGAAGCATCAAACGCCAAACTGCCACTAGAAGCCTGATAAAAAAGAAGACTACTTTCATTATAGTCAAAATTCACATCCTTAGCTAATTAGCTGCCATTCACAGGACTCCAAGACCCAAGTTAAATATAAAGGTAAAGTCTCACCCTCACTGGGCCTGTTTTTCACAAGCACGACACTGACTGGAGGATCCAGCGGCTCGTGGTAGCTCTGATCTTTCCCGCGCCCCCTACTAGGTGACGGTGAGTCCTCCTGCAACCGATCTCTGCTGTAACTCCTTGTCATCTTCGTGTCATATCCTGGCACAGGACTGCCCCCTCCTCTGTAACCAGTCCCGTGGCCACGGCCCTGCTGCCCATGGTAGCGTGGTTCAGGGCTGACGCTGCGGTCCAAGCTCCGTCCCCGGCTCCCGTCCCTGTGGTAGGTCCTATCTGGGCTGGGTGTTCTATCTGTGCTGCGCCCCCTGCTGTGGTAGTCCAGCTCCAAAGTGCCACGCTGACGCTCTGGTCCTCGAGGGTAGCCCAGTCCACCATTACCCCTGGAGTAATCCAAATCTGGGTCACTGTGTGTGCTGCGGTTGTCTTCGGGGTAATAGCTGGACTGTAGGTTGTAGTCCCGGCTGTCCCTGTCCGGGGAAGGGGGGCGCTTGAGTACAGCTACTTTGCGAGGCCTTTTCACTGTCTGTAAGAAACCAAAGAAGATAATTCAATATAAAACACATTCAAACAATATGAAGATTAGAAGTCAGAAGCCAAGTTTGTTAGAAGTGAACTCACTATTTTAGCCACTTTTCCACATTTTCGAAGTTGCTGTACAGCAAAGGAATGAGACACGCTGTCCATGGGAATGGTGTTGACCTGTATAACCCGGTCATTTTCACTGCCAAACAGCACAAAAACATGCAATCAAATTTTTTCAAAGCCAACAGAAGATACCAGGCTGGAGTTGCCCAGGTCTAAGAGGTAAGACTAATGTTACTAATATGTGAGTAAAGAAAGAGCGAGAAGGTGACGTACAACAGTAAGCCATCAGCCGGGCCTCCCTGCAGGACATCGGACACGATGATGGACGTCTCACCGCTGTCTACGTTGGGATTGTCTCTGCCACCAGACACAGCAATTCCAAACCCCATCTTGGAGTCCTGAGAGACAGAGAGGAAATATGAGGAGAAGAAAATTGCTCTCAGGTTTAAAGCTCTCCTAATGTCCCTTCCCCCGATCAAGTGCTAGATCACAGATATTAGGACAGTGAAAAAGGAAGACGTTACAATTCTAATAAACAGAAATGGTGGGGCAGTTAGACAGTGTGATGGTCAAGCAGACAAGATTTGTGCTTTAGGCAATATCTGGACACATCAGCTGCATTAATCTCCTGTTTAAACCCACAGCAAGGAGGCATCGATACAAAACCCAGCTCTGGCCTGCGTTCAATCACTGCCTTGCTTCTAACAAACAGCCTCTTTGCCTACAGCAAGCTAATTGTGGTATAATTTTAGAGCTGTACGCTGGAAAATACAGCATAATGACTGTCTATTAGTCTCAGCCAGACCCAAACTTATCTCTCCAAGCTTAATTAGGTCACAGAAAACATGACGGGGAGATGTGGAGGACGGTAAATAGTACAATCGTGGTAGGCCTTTTAGCTAGAAAATTCAATTCTCTTGTGTACAATACTGTAGGTCAGTGGGTAAATATGAGGTTCATGATTTTGAATTACAGTTTTCCTCGTATTTAAATAGCCAGCAACAAAATATTTGCTCAGGGATAAAATGTTTTGGTGGTGCAGTATGATGTTGAAGAGAACACTGGGATTTTATTGCTTTGAAATTTGAGTTTCCCTTAACCACTTTCCCTAAGCTAATTTTAAAAAGCTTGTTTTTTTTGTTACTGAAAGTAAGTTTCATCCCATTTAACAATTATAATGATTTATATTTTATATTTACCTGTTCTGACTAAACGAAATAAGAAAACATATGTCACATACGGCTTTTAACCCTTAAAGTCGTCAGGGGAAAATGCCACGTGACGTCCTTTAAAATGGTGTCTATTTGGTCTGTGTTATATCCTTCATAATGTCCCTTAAAGGAGAAATGGGACTGGGCTCTCATGGGTTAAAAATTGCACAATTGATACCTTTCAGGCATACTGTACATACACCACTCTTCTCCTGGAGAATCATGGTCCAGTACTGTTTGTTACTGTTTGTTTCCTTGCAGTAGCACCCATGATTTGATTAAGGGCGGCATGCTGGGACAGCAAGTGTCTCCACCTCACCCTTCCAGAGTCCCTAATGTTTTCCTGTTTGCATTCTGCATGTTCTTGGCATGTCTCTTTTTTTATATGGGTATTCAAGTTTCCACCCACCTCCCAAAAATGTTTCTAAGAACCGCCCTGCAATGGACTGGCATTTCATCCAAGCTACTGAACCCAGGTCCTGGCCTAATCTCCTGATGCAACACAACCCTGGTTACTGAAGATGAATGAACGCTGAATGAACTAAGTAGAAGTGTTAAATCAGCAAATTATCTATTTAACTAAGCTACTGACTCAAGCCCAAACTTTGCTCCACCGCAAAGTACCCAAGTAGCAGACTGCTGGTTATAGAGCACCCGATTGTTCCTCCATCATGTCCTTGATCAAGGCATTTATGTATGTGTTCACAGTATGGAAGAAGACAAATTTTTCATAGGTCAATAAAATGAGAGCACATGTAGAGTTGGTTTTACAGTAGAGGAGCAGAATCTGGCTGTCCAGCAACACCATGGTAAGTGCAGACTATTGATTGGTCAGATAAATAGGGGTTTTAAAAGCTGCCGTGGGAAATCACTGTGAACTCTGCCAGCTTCCTGTTCGGTCCGAACCTCACCAACGTCAAACTGCATCCTGCGACTGCTTCCTCCCTATGCACTGGTCATCATATTCCTAACCTAGAGCAAAATCCCTCTTGATGTGGCACACCCGCTGCACATGTCAACAAGCTTAACCACTTCCTCTATATACTATACATAAAGATAGCAGGAAATAGTCTGCCAGGAAATGGATGTATTTGCACGTGTCTCTGTGAGTGTGTGTGTGTGTATATGTGTTTGGAAAAGCTATTGGCTAGCTGGGTGATTTCTCATGCTCATGAAGATGAGAAGAGCTTTTCCTGTGTGGTGAGAGGACGCACAAATGGAGCTGAATCTCTGAGACAGCCAGGAAGAGGAAAGCAGAAACTCTCACCATGTCTGCATGACATGTAAACTGATAAGAGATTTACAACTGAGGAAACAGAGTAGACGGAATATACAAAAATAAAGCATGGTGAGGCTTAGATAACCGAATGGACGTAAGGACATACCCGCTGTAGAGTCACAGTGTACTGCTCCCACACCGTCTCCTCCATTCCTGAGGTCTGTGGAGAAACATAAGAATATTAGTATCACCTTAATAGTTTATCTAACGGAATATTGCTTGAATATTATGGTTGTGAATACATGAGTGACAGCACATAAGGTGTAGGTGCATTAAGCTGGACCAGCTGCTTCGGTCTCATTGTGACGTTTTGACTTTTTTTTTTTACTCCACAAAGATTTTTTTTAGTAACTTATTTTGCAAGAAATACTATACAGATTTAATATAACTGTAATATATCACTGTTAAACTGAAAGTGAATTAAAAGGTAAATGTTTTGTTGCTTTGTCCCTTTACTCTAGCATTTTTAGAACTAATATTATCATATTATAGACACATATAAAAAAAAAAAAATCCCAAAAAAATCTGAAACCCAGAATGCCACATAATGGATCTAAATACTGTAGATCTTTGTTCAATCCTTTATCCTGTTTGCATTTACCAGTCCAGGATATTACCATCTCATTTATTATATAGAACTCGAATTTGAACAATATTTACACCTATACAGGGTGTCACAAAGGAATAACAACCATATCTATATCTATATTGGACCAAAAGTTATCAAACATTTCATTGTTCAATTATTTCCTGGTGTACTTTTACTTCCTAGTTATGATTTCACTGAAAATCAAATAATGAAATGAGACTGAAATGACAAAAACAACAAAAATCCAGCTTTTTCCTATTTATATGAATTTATGAATTCTTCTTTAAATAGAAATAATTCGATATTACTCAAACAGGGCACTCGTTAAATATTTTACTATATTAAACAAAGCAGTGCAGATGAAAGGAAAAGTGATGTACTATTGGTAGCAGTACAGTCGGATGGATGGTCCTGCTGTCTCCTTGTTTTACAAATAGTTTATGGACATTTTTATGTTTTTAATGGGATCAATGTGGTACAGAGAGAAAGAGAGATAAACAGAGATAGAGGGAGAGATAGAGAGAGAAAGAAAGAGAGAGAGAGAGACGGAACACTCTACAATGAATCCATGTGAACTCATTTGACTGTACTACTGCCCTTGTGTCCTCTGTGAACAAAACTACAGTCCTCAAATCAAAAACTATTCATACACACAACATACACACACACACACACACACACACACATACACGGCTTGAGGGTGTGAATGTTCCCGGGTAAACAGTCAGACATCTGGGTCAATTTGATGACCCGGCAGCCAATTATAAACCCAGTAAAACCGCAAATTGCTCAATCTCCACAATCAAACTATCACCTCAAAACATGATCTCTAAGTCTACAATCAAACCAATCCAACCATAAGACCAATTTGTCTTTCAATATCAACATTATACTGAATTTCAGTAGTTTTTGAGATATGTGGATAAATTCGTCCCTTAAACTAAACACTCCACAGATATTTCCACATACATCATCTTAGAACTTCCTTAAACTCCACAGACATCATCTCAGAACTTCCTTAAACTCCACAAACATCATCTCAGAACTTACTCAAATTCAATTAAAGCATTAAGCATAATCACGCCATGATTCCACCAAGCACCACTCCAACACCAACATTCCACAATATCTCAACTACTCTGCTATCATTCCACAACTCCCTTAAGCATCACAACCCCAACCAAACGTTGTACATCCAATCTTTTTAATTACACAGTAAATAATCCTAAAACAAACAGGTATAGATTTTAATATATCTTAGCTTCATTATCTGGAACGAACAAACACAAACCTTTTCTCAGGACTGAGCATGTGACACAACTGGTTATGTAATAAGCCCCCTCCTTTTAAGCGCAGCAAGAATACACCAGATCACCACAATGTTCTAGAGGGAAACCCTGTGGGAATTAATAAATAATATTTAAATAAAAAAGTAAAAACTTTGCCAAGTTTTAGATGATAAACTTCAGATTTGTGATTCCATTCCTAAAACACACTCACCCTCAGAATGAATATTAAAAGGCTCTAAAGTATAAATTATGCATTTATTAAAGCATAGATACGTTTTGTATGCCATATTGTGTTTTAATATAAACTTTAAATACTTCTCATACCTAATGCAGTGATATAGAGAAAAGGAACCGTATGAATACTAATCTGTATGGTTGACCATTTTTAATCTGGTGTCTTTTTTTTTTTTTTAATGGCTCAGCTTGTGTCAAAAGTTTGTACTTCATATGTTGTTTCTCTCTCTCTCTTTCTCCACACACACCATATTGAGTCGTAACCCAGAAACCCCGGTGCCCAAGAGCGCAGCTCTCAGATCTTACTTAAGGAAAGTAATCAGAATAAGGTCAGGACTCTGGTCTCCAGCATGACGCTTAGGCTGCTAGGATCCTTGCAGCGCTCACTAAAACACGTGTGTGGCTTTCAACTCAGTTGCTGACTGATGTTCTTGTTGCTTCCTGATTTTTAACAATTCAATGGTCCGATCTACACCTGCATGTTCACGGAGCTATCCATAAAGCCGATCATGTGACAGCATGATCGGCATAATGTCATTCGGATAACAATGATGTTTCATTTAAAATCCACTACATATCCTTCTTTTAGAATTTTTGAACTTCCATGTTTTAGGCAAATCATAGAGGTCCCATTTCATAGCAAAAGTTCTCAACGTGTCCTCAAAAGCTAATCACACCCCTCCTTTCGGTCACCTGATCAGTAAAGTGAAACTAGACAAGACAGCGGCTGCCGTGAGCGAACTACATGTGTTTAATAGACTTTTGGAGAATGGCAAAAACCAAGACAAATGGCGTTAACACACTGTTAATGGCGGCATTACCCCAACATTAATGTACTACAGGTATGTGTTGCTAAGTGTATATGATACATTTTGTGAAATAGAACATTGGTGATTTGGGTGTTGTGTGCAACATAATGAAATACACAAATCAGTCATAACATTAATATCACAGAACATTAATACATTAACGCTGACTATCAATTGTATATTTCAGTAAACCAGTGACAGGATCATGGGTACCCAAGGTTCATTAATGAGTGTGGGGACCAAAAGTTACCCTGTCTTGTCTGATCCCATAAAAAGAGCCAATGCTGACCATGACAGAAAGGAAACAGAACACCCCACAATATTCGGCAGGCAATGAGCTCAAGGACGCTGACTGGGTCTCCAAACTTCCCAGATCCCAATCTGATCGAGTACACATGGGATGCTCTGGAAAAAAAATCGTCTGATCTACAGGATCTGCTGCCAGAGACCACGGTACACCCCCCAGGGGGTTTTGTGGAGTCATGCCCCAAGGGGCCAGAGCTGCCCAGGTGGCACAAGGGGAACCTAGAGCCTAAACCTCACTTCATTTTGTGGTAATAAAATGAAGTCAGCTGACGACCTGAATGTACTGAATGGCCAGCCAGTGTGTGTGT
>JAQMYL010000039.1:7748406-7761680 GCA_030014365.1 Clarias pachynema | reverse complement strand
GGATTGGGGGGGAATTAAACAAACCTCCTGCAGGACTGGGAGAAATTAGTCAAACTTCCTACAGATAGTGGGAGGGATTAGTCAAATTTTCCAAGAGCAGTAGGAGGGATTAGTCAAAATTTTAACAGATGATGGGTGTGGTTAGTAAAAATTTTCCACAGAGTGGGAGGGGTTATTCAGATTTCCCATGGGTAATGGGAGGGGTTAGTCAAATTTTTCACACATAGTGGGAGTGGTTAGTCAAATTTTCCACAGAGAGCAGGAGGGATTAGTCAGATTTTCCACTGGATTGGGGGGGAATTAAACAAACCTCCTGCAGGACTGGGAGAAATTAGTCAAACTTCCTACAGATAGTGGGAGGGACTAGTCAAATGTTCCACTGGAGTGGGAGGGATTAGTTAAATTTCCCACTAGATTGGGGGGAGGGGATAAAAATTTTTAAAAAAACTCCTGCAGGACTGGGAGAAATTAGTAAAACTTCCCTAAGAGAGCGGGAGGAATTAGTAAAAAAATTCCCCCCAGAGAGTGGGAGGGATTAGTCAAATTTTCCAAGAACAGTAGGAGGGATTAGTCCAAATTTCAACAGATGATGGGAGTGGTTAGTAAAATTTTCCACAAAGAGTGGGAGGGGTTAGTCAGATTTCTCATGGGGTAATGGGAGGGGTTAGTCAAATTTTCCACACATAGTGGGAGTGGTTAGTCAAATTGTCCACAGAGAGTGGGAGGGATTAGTCAGACTGGGAGAAATTAGTCGAACTTCCTACAGATAGTGGGAGGGATTAGTAAAAAATTTCCACTGGAGTGGGAGGGATTAGTCAAACTTTATATAGGAGCAGGTGGGGCTACTCAAACTCTGTCTCATAGTGGGTGGAATTAGTCATACTTTCTATACGAGTGGGTGGTGGGTGGGGCTAGGTAAACTTTCTACAGGAGTGGGAATTCCTTTGTGCAAAGGAGGAATTAGTTAAGTTTTCTGTAAAAACAGGAGGGATTAGAAAAAACCTTGTGCTAGACATGGAGGGATCAGTCAAACTTTCTATAGAAGTAGATAGGGCTAGTCAAACTTCCCATAGGAGTGGGTGGGACTAGTCAAACTTTATATAGGAGTATTATTCCAACTTCCCGTCATAATGGATGACTGGACAGGGTCCCTTTGGAACAAACAGAACTCAAGCATGTCAAAAGAGACACCCAGTCTAGTCCTTCTTGGTATTAATTCATGTGGGAGACTATCTTTAAAATATACTTCAAATAGGAAGGAAGCTATTGAAGAAAACTATTTCAGACATTTGAACTTGCTGTGACCTTGACCCTGTTTGGATCAATTCTAAAATCTAATGGGTTTATCTGCTAGTTACAGTGATAACATCATATGAACCATACAAACATCAAACAACACATTTTTGAGATAAGAGCACCAGTGAGATACAAAAACATAATGCTTCCTCTACTCAAAAAAAGAAGGAAAAAAAGGATAGTTTCTTTCCCAAGCTCGGGGTTTCTTATCAGTTGAGATAAGAAAGCATGGTGCACCAAATGAAAAACTGAACAGCAGGCACACAAATGACAATATATTACTGAACAATCCTTTGGAACTGCAAATAATCAAAGTATTTAATCATAAGCTTTTTATAAAACTAAAAATAAATAAATAAATAAATCGACAACATTGCACATACACAATGTGGGGTGAGAGGTCAAGTAGCATAAAAGTAGCATTTTATGTGTCCAATGAAGAGGAACGGTTAAATGCTTTGAGGTGTAGTGTTGTGTAAAAAGCAGCTCATCATCCAACAAAGAGAGCACTGAAAAGTAGCCGTAAGGCAACAAACACCCATTTATGTCACTGCCAGCACCACATTGTCTGGAATGCACGCATGCCAAAAGGGACGGGGAGAGGTCAGAATCTGGTACTGATATAGTAGATAAAGTGGTGTTTACGTGTGTGTGTGTGTGTGTGTGGGTGTGTGTGTGTGTGTGTGTGTGTGTATGTGTGTGTGCATCAGTTGTTATTAATCACACTTATTACATTGTAGCATTTCTTCCAAGTTACAGACATGATTGTTTTATGACCTTAGTTCAATTCAAAGTTCTTCTTGTTTAAATAGAATGTAAATCTAAAAACTGCACATGTCCCTTTAACACATTTCAGCACTGGGATACAAACAGAAGTCTGGGGCAACTGATGACTTCCTGACTTCCTGCATCAGGGTTGAATCACACTGCCATGAGGACTAATCAGGAAATGAAGTATCTGCCACAAAATTCCATTTAATTTGTTCTAGAGGCTTTTAATTAGCGGGCTAATGCGCATGCTACAGGGAGCGAAATGTCAATCCGCTTCAGAAGAAGGAAATCAAATGGATGTGATTGACTGGAAACTGCACACAGCTGATTTTTTTTATGGTTTACACCTAAATATTCCAAGTCTTGGTGCTTGGTGTTCCAAGTTGTACTAGACCACATTTCTGAGCAACGCCCCGAACCACCCACAACCCCACCGGACTCACACACCCTGTATTCTAAACAATACACACTCCCCTGATTCATGCAACCCCTGTCTTTTTCCCAGAAACTGAAAACACACACACACACACACACACACACACACACACACGCACACACACTCATGCATAAATATAATAGGCCCTATTTCCATGTAATGCAAAGTTCCTGGTCAGGGTGAGTCATCGCGTCTGACCTCATTCACAGCTGATGACATACGACTCATTCATGACCCCATGACTGTCCAGATGTGTGTGTGTGTGTTAGGATTGTTCAACTGAATGCTTCCGTAAAAAAAAAATGATATGGCTAAATAATTCGAATCATTCTAAACGGATAAAGATTTAAGGCTCAGGTTAGATATACTGGACATATTTAGCCGACAGAAAGGTATTCCCTACTAAAAAATTATGGCACAGCTATCCAAGAGAGAAAAATTGCCCATGCTCTCTAGAGGCAAGGAATGGCCTACCCTCTGACCCCTGCAAATGCCAATAACACTACCCGTCCATGTCTCTGTACTCATGTATGAAGAAGAGGGAGGATAGCGCTTTCCTCCAAATGTCTTACACTATACATCTACTGTATAACACTGCATTTGAAAAGATGCAGTTGATTGGCTTTACCTGATCGCCCTCAACCTCCCCGGTCGATGGCTGTTGTATGATAGAGGGAATCTGGCTGGTGGGAAAGAATAGGCAGATTATGGAGAAAATACAGAAATAAAAAGGATCCACAAAAGCATTTCGTTACAAAGCAGAATAAACACAGGAGAGATAAACTACACTCTAATGTGCGGAATGGACGAAACACATCCATTAAATCGGATTAAAAGGCATGCCTATTTAACATACTCCTGTAGTCACCAGACATGAGCTAAAATTTCATATCAATTCTTTCTGCTCACCAAGCAAAGCGAGCTCAGCTTGTCATCGCAAAAGATATGCCAAGAAGTAGAGAAAGCATTCACACTGGCAAAAAAACAACGGGTGACAATCACACAAACATGGTCTTTGTTTTGTTCCCTTAAACTGGGACGCCTCCAAATAAAGGCTTCACTATCGTGTGCAGAATGCAATAAGAAGCCATGACGAAAGTGAATGATGAGCTTTGCCAACTAGTGACACACACACACACACACACACACACACACACACACACTGCTCTCTCACAGAACACAGACATGCTCACTGGCTTATGGAGGTTAAGCAGAAACATACACTGTGCCTCAGTGGAGATTAATGTAAGGATTAACCTGAGCTAATGCGATTTGGAACAGATATTAATAACCATTATTACCCAATACACATAAATTGTTTGTACAACATCGTACCTACAGCTTTGCTCAACTTCGATGCACTCTACAAACACATCGTTGTCCTGAGTCTACACAAGAAACCCCCTAGTGCTGACGTAACACCTACAGTACCAGAATACTTGAAAATGAATTTTGAAAGAGTTTATCTTTAGCCGCTTTTGTGACATTTCTGTAGTCGGCTGCTGCTAATTAATTGTGGATGAGCATCAGACTCGTCTCTGCTGCTTCTGCATTATTTTTTAATTTGTCATGGAAAGCGACGGGTAATATTTCAGGATGGCAGGGAAGAACTTTAATACGATACGGATTCAGTGGTGACTCTTTTTAATTGCCGGCTCCAGAAAATTCCCACGATGACTGAAATTGTTTAATTACATTTTTGCATAAGAATCTTGAACTAATTGTAATTAAAAATTTCATAACCTAAATGAATGTTGGCCTCGCTTTTTAAACACAACGCAAATGAATCATAGATACTCTGACACAGTAAGATACAACATTAAATTTATGGTTCTGTAAATTTTATAGGACAGTAAGTTTTCTTTTAATTATGTAATCTTTTGATTTATTAGGAATTTACATGGTAAATATATAAACCAGTAAATATTGGGAAACATAAGGAATGCACTTAAAGGCACACACCTACGTCTTGATATCTAAGTGTATTAAATTGTGCAATAATAGTAACAGCACTATCTATAACAAATAGTCCAAAATTCTTTTTTCTTTTTTTTACGTGATAATTAAAGGATATTTTTCAAACATTATTTGAATTATTTGCTATTGATGGTAAACTCTTTTATATATTAATAGAGTAAATGAGGAGTGTTTCTTTTATTTCCTATTTTTTCTCCTCAAATCTTCTCCTCAAATCTTCTCCTCAAATCCACAGAGCTCCTTCCTTGGTAAAGTAGTGACAACATCAGCACTAACAAGCATCAGAAATAAAGTAAAACATGAACATGGGGTCGGCTATTTCAGGGTTCGTCTTTCGAACCTATTAAGATTGAAAATGTTGCCATGCTGACCAATGAATTATCGCTTAGGAAGTAGGGTAGCACAATATTTGTTAAAAAATTTTTTATAAAATAAATAAATCAAATAAAACCTGGGGGCCCCCAAGTGGTGCAGGTAAAGTGCTCGTCCTATCATGCTAGTTTGATCCCTGGGTGAAATCATAAATGACATTAAAGAAATGGGAACACAAAGTGCCAAAAGATGTAATGTCAAAATTGGTTGTTTACGTAACAACCTCAGCAGCAACCTCATTTCCCCTCTCGTCTGTTCCATCTAGTATTCAGTGTCACTAGTATACTAATCACTGGCCTGATCATCTGTAATCATCTACACCTGTTTCTCACTGGTTCGTACCTTAAGCTAGGTGATTTTTTTTTATGCTTGAATGATTTATACAGTAGGTCACTGTGTGGCTTAACAAACAAAAAACATGCCTCCGAAACTGGTCAGGTACAGAGACCGAGAAACGAAAACCTGAAATGCAAAAATGAGAGGCAAAAAAGGTCCTTCAGGAATCCTGGTGAGCTATTCCTCAAGACAGGATTAAAAATACAGAAAAAGGTGAGAGTTGGCGCATGACCTTTGCACAGCACTGTGTATATGAACATGTACAATCTAGATTAGGACATTCTAAACAATCGTGGTAGAACATCAAAGTGAATTGACCGCTTAGGACTAGTTAAAGCAAGATCTAGACACGTACTGTTACACACTCAGCATTAGTTATTCTGTATGTGTATGTTACATGTACATGGCATGTCTAGAGTGGTGTTATGCAAAAAACTGTTATGTTTCCAAAATGTGCAAACTCCTGAAGAGTTGACCATGATGGAAAAAATACTGAAAGCTCTGAAATGCTGATGCTGGAGACTCCTGGATAACATGGAGACATAAATGTTAAATAAACACGTGCGTGACCATATTTACACCACTATATATCATGAGCAAATAATATCACTTTTTGGGCTTAGACATAAAACAGTACTATCTGTCATGCTGTATTTTTTTCAAACACATTGGAAATGACTTTTTTCTGTAGCATGGTTTTGTTACTGGTACTGAATTCAAAATGATGATGTGCTTATTATTATTATTATTATTATTATTATTATAGTACAGACCTACTACAGTAGGTGTATGACTGACATCCTAGGAGTCTATATCTAGATAAAGAAGGGATACCTGGCACATTTAATCCACTGACTGGGATAAATCTTTATCTGGAGGTGCGGATGGATGCGTGTCAGCTGTGGCGCAGCCTAATTACCTCCACATTGATTCAGACTGCTGACACACACTGTGTCGATCATGAGAGAGGGTCAGTCAGGACTACCGGTGTGGATAGCTCTTCTACAGTGTGTATAAACAGCTCGAGTAGACACATCCACATTCCTTATCCACTACTCTTTCCGCTAATAATACTTCTCCTCTACAAGCGCCTGCAGATCAGAGATCGGAATCACAGGGCAGACACACTGCTTAGGCAGCGTGTCACAGGGGCACTCCAGCAATGTCACGTAAATGATATCGTGAACAGGTTCCTGCTAGCACATGTTATCATTTAGAAAGGTGTTAACGTTACACATACTCACTCGTCTCTTTTTAAAACAGTAGTGCCATGACAGCTGATAAAAGCTTCTCTTATCTGATTTAAAGTGAATTAATGGAAGTGAATACATGTGTACAGTACAATATGTGTAAATGATTTTTTAAAAAAAGCTAAATTAACTTAATTAACAAAGAGTTAACTTTAAAATGAGTTAAATAAATTGTAAATCAGAGGTGTTCTTCTGCCATCATTCAGGAAGAATGGGTGCGCAAATATTTGGAAAGCCTGAGACAGGAAAAAACGAGAAGCTGAACTACTATCAGATAAGGTTAGGAGAATTTCCAGGAATCTACTAGACATTTTGTAAGAAGATTAGGTTGGAAGGTTATATAAACAATGTTTATGATGTAATACTTAACGTCCTTAAGTTTCATAATGTCCTTAGAAAAACATTCCTAACATTTTTCCCAGTTTGATAAAATAAAGTAGTTACTTCAAATAGAACTTGTGAATATGAGCTTTGCAACACTGGAAGGCGAAAACAACATGCTTATAGTTCAAGTGGGTTAAATCATGAGAACACTGTAGATATAAATGTATGGGGAGCAATGGATATTTGGTGCCATACTTGTACAAATAATTAGAGAAATATGTAGAACCTGATCAATAAAAACGGTTTGAGTCGTACCTTCAGCAACAGTTGGAATAAGTGGCTAAGAAAACCTTTTTTTTTTTTTTTTTTGATAAACAGTCTATTCTACAGGTCGTAGATCCTGGGACTGTAGATTTGAAAACATGGAGGGGTGTGAGGATGGGCTCAGAAGTTTAAAAAAGAAAGGAAAAAAAGCCCTAACTAACGGGAAAAAAAACATTGAAATGTTAAATCCACCTACTGTACAGTATGTAACCTTTACATATGTCATCATGAAAAATGTAATAATCCTACCTCACCTTTAAAAATACCACATATAACTCGGTCCAAAAATGAATGGAGTACAAAATAACTGCACTGTAAAAAATCTGAATCTAACACGTTAAATGCAGATTTTCTCTTTCTACAGTGCAGTACAGTGCTCTAAAATATTTAACCCTTACCAAGTTTTTGGACATATTCAGCTACCTTTAGGCTGCAGCTTGATTCTTTATTCATTTATTTATTTACTTACTTATTTTTGAATTTACTAAGATGTTTACTTATGTTACTTTGACAGTTAGCTGCGCAATTGCAAAACCGACACAGAGTGAATTTAATATCCGAGGCTGATGATAGGCCCATGACCCATCTATCGGCCCATGACCATAATCAGCCAGGTTTTGGGGGGGTGGAATAAGAAACAACAGTCCTCCTGCGACTTGTATCAGTAGGTACTATACCAGTCTAAAGTTTGGACACCTTCTAATTCATTAGTCTTTCCAGATGTTTATTTCTTTCTTCATTGTAAAACAATGCATCCAAGATATGCAATAATCTACTTTGAGATATGTCTGCTACTTATGCTCTGTAAAGCCTTATTAACTTTATAGCCTTATAAAGCGTAATAACTTCTCTAATCCGAGGTGCTGTTTGTTAATTGGTGATTTTTGAGGCTGGTAACTACAAATGAACTTCTCCTCGGCAGCAAAAGTAAGTTTTGGTCTTGCTTTCTTGGGATGGTTTTCATTAGAGCCAGTTTATAAACTGACTGTTGTCGTTGTTGTTACTTAATTACTTAATTCCATATGTGTTATTTCACAGTTTCACAAAAAAAAAAAAACACTATTATTCTAGAATGTAGAAAATAAATAAAAACTTTTGATTGGCACTTTATATCTAATTAGAACACTTTTTCTCGTTTAACCGTCACATCCCAAGATTCTACAGCTAAAAGTCCTACAACATCATTCTAGAAATTCCAATAATAAGTGTCTAAAACTGTTTATTTCGTAAAGTAATGCTCTTCAGACATTTAAATTGCAAAGAACTTAGAAAATTTTACAAAAATGTAAACACATTCAGAATCTGGGCTGTGAAAAAAAAATTGAAAGTCTAAAGATGTTTGGCACATGATGTAAACTTTCCCTTTCTAACAGGCCTGAAATATTCCACTTGGTGCCCAAGTAGCTTCTCACAGCAGTGTTGAGATGTGAAACCCACCTGACAACACTTCTCAAATACCATGAAAACAACTCAAATTTCTACAGTAAACAAATAAAATGACTCAGCTATATGCAGGCCCGATGGCCGAAAGCTCATTCAGTCTGACAGTGTGTGTGTGTGTGTGTGTGTGGTTGAGGAGCTGTTATTATGATGAAAATGGAGAAGCTTTGGGGTGGTGCTGGAGCAGGAGCTAGTATTTTTAGGGCATTCCTGGCCAACACACGCCTAGTGATGAAGGCTGCCATTACTCTTCTCACCTATCACAGACTCGTCACATGGACATCCCACTGCTGCACTTTTCACACAGCGAATGTCTACCGCTTGTGTGTATATCACTTACATCCAGACAGTAAAAATATATGGCCTACACAAGGGGCTGAAACTGCAGAATGCTTTATCGCACTTTGGACATGTCTGGATATAATAACTCTTGGGATGATGGGGATTTAAAAAATTATACAAGCAACCAAAGGCAGTGGCTCAGCGGTTCTGCACTTGAGACAGGAAGGTTGTGAGCTCAAACCACAGACCCCCAGAAAGCCGTAAGCAAGGTCTTTAACTATTAATTGTATGCTGAAAGTCACTACTGTTGAGGTCCCAAGTGCATACCCTCAATCGTCCGGATATTGAGTTCAAATCCCAAAGATGGCACAGTGATCCATGCCTAGAAGCAAAAGTGACCATGCTCTCTGTGTGGGAGGGATGGAATACTCTCAGTTTCCTATCAACCGTGAGTGTTTGTAAGCTCATGTATGTGAAAGAGGGCAGATAGCACCTTCAACTGAGCTGGTATCCTACACTTCCTTGTCGTTCAAAAAGTGCCAGTCTCCAACTGCGCTACAGAATGTTTATGGAGATGACCCCACTGACAAGAGCACAGAGCACAGATGGGTGAAGAAGTTTAAAGAAGGGAAACCCAGCACTGGAGACAAACCAGGCAGTGGGAGACCATCAAGTGCGACAAAGAGGATTTCCAAATACCCCTTCCACCAAGTGGAAAATCCACCAAGATGGGTCCGGAGCTAGTTCAGAGCTGGTTCCCAATTTCGAACCAGTCCTTTTTTTTCAGACAGCCAAAGCACTGGCCCTTAGACAGAAATACCTGTTCCAAGGCAGTATTAACACTTTGCTGGGCTAAAACAAAGAATCGTTCATGTCATGGGCTGTGGGAGGCCGATGAAGGGGGGGATTTCCATGACCAACTAATAGTTTGTGACCGCCATTTTTTTTTTAAAGTATGCAATGGGTAGGTCATGTGCTTTCTAGTAATGATAAGGCCAGGAGAACTGCTTGCAAAGCCATGTTGAAGTTCGCCATTGTTCTTGTGCTTGCCGCAAGCATTTTTTGGTGCTAGCATTTTTTTAAGCCAGTTCTTAGAAGGTTCGCTATTGAATCGGCTCTGAACTAGCACCTGCTTCATTTTGGTGAAAAAGGGGTAAAAGAAGATTTGAGAGTTTTGTTTTCAACAATCAACAATCACGCAAATGTATCTCTTGTGATGGAGACCATACTGAGTACTATCTTTGTAGAGAATAAGAGTTACTCTCCCAACATGTGCCTTATTTAATGACTTAATGAGTTAATTAAAAAAGTTATTCCCACTTTTGCATTACTTTCGATACAGCCCTTGTGTATGTATCGTGAACATGGTCTGTCAGAGTAAAGGAACAAATCTTAGATGCTCTGATCTGACTCTGATTTGGAGTTCAAGATCATTTCTAGGACAGAAAATGTTTAAATCTCACGGTAGATCTCCCTAGAGCCACTGCATGGAAATCACTCTTTTTTATTTTTTACATATTAATGGCTGTTACAATTCTAGAAACACTTTCTAGAACAGATTTCATACACAGAACTGTATAAGGTCCAGAAACAGGACCAGACGAATGCTGGTCATGTGATGACTCCCTCGCTCTAATTATGCTGACGCAATGGCTGACACTTTACTGCATGATTAGTCTTGCCCTAACTAAAATAACTCGCCATACATACTGAGAAATAGGTCAGGCCTTGAACTCTAAACAATGCTACCGGAACAATAGCGACATGGCTCTGCCTTACAGATAAGATGAAGAAGAGGATGTAACGTGATGTTCCTCATCAAAACAGACTGTGATTAGGAAGCTGTGGGTGATGCATACAAAAGCTTGCATTCGTCACAGGCTTCATCTACTTCCCATGCATTAAGACTTTTCTACTGTATTATGACTTTGAACCATGGACTTAAATTAATACATAGTCTAATAGTCTATAGATCAATTCTTTTTATGTCACGAGAAAAGAAAAAATACAGTGTGTCATGGAGTTGCAGAACCTTCTTGCTCACGATCACATTTTATACCTAAAAAAAAAAATTCTCTCATTTTCTCCCTATGAATTCAAAAGCTGTACGTTTCAACTGTACTGTTCATTCAGCACCCATGAAATGAACACAAAGAATTTTTTTTTAAATACATCAGCATGTTTGCATTTCAGTTCAGTTTTATTTGCACGTCGCTTTTCTTTTCACAGATATTACATCCAGGCGGCTTTACAAAGCTCCAGGGCCAGGCCCTACTGATTAAACCAATAAAGAGGGAATAAAGAAAAGCGTTCTTTTCAGCTAAACCCGGCCATCTCTGGAAAATCATTGTAAGAATTCACATCAGTGTCTTAGTTTCTTTGAGCTTGGAATGTACCTTGGACATGCCAATGAACCAACAAGAAGCTAAACTACGTAGATCTTCAACTCAGGTATGAGTCAGAACAACAGAAGGAACTTCTGCTCTCTCTGATACACTATAAAGAATAGTTCTTGTTTATGGCAGACCGCTGAGACAGAACATGGAGTAGTGAAGCACAGCAGGTCTCTTTTACATAAGCCAGTTTGCATCCCGATACTTCAGTAACCTGATTCACGAAACCTCCTTACTCTCAGTATACAGTATGCATGCCTGTGTGTGTGTGTGTTCTGCAGCCCAGGTGGAGCACTATTTCAGGATTAAAGTCCAGCTATGAAAAGACTATTTCTTCCTTCCACCCTGTCCAAACTCACAGATCTGTAATGGGTTTTCACACACACATTTTATTTCGCTTCAGGTATCAGGTGGAGGTTAATAATCTCTCCCAAGTGCACGCCATAGTGATCTTACCTGCAGGAGGAACTGAACAGCCATAATGCTCCCTTCTCATTCTGCTTCACATCTCATCAGCGTTAGTAAAACAAAACAAAAAAAAACATATCAGATGGTAGTGACGGTTCCTTCACCTGCTTTTCTCCCACAGTGAATTGGAACAAAATAAAACAAAAAGCACTTGCAGGGACAAATAATGTGTCTTGTGCTCTGCCCACTGAGCTCCCCAGTGGCCAATCAGGTAAAGGGTATCGCTTGTGAGCTGTAAGGTAATCTGATGGACACCGGACACTCTCTGTACGTGAAGCACACACTACCTTATGCCCCGTGGGGCAATCGTTTCCTCCTGGATAATAACCCACAGAGTGAGCGGCCCCAGCGGACAGGCACGAGCCTTGCCATTGTCCTTCACAGCTTTTATGTCTATGACTGTGTAGGTGCTTTCATTTCAAACAGAGGCTCCTTTCAAAAGAATTCTGGTTAAAAAGAAAAGAAAAGATCTGAACTGGAGCTTAGCCAGCTCTCAGCAATCTTGAAGCCCAGGAGTCTGGGATCCTTCCAGTTTGAGGACGGCACAGTAGAAGTGCAACATAGTGCGATAGTTTCAATAGTTTCGAACGTCAGATCTAGTGAGAGACCAGACAGACTGCTTTCAGTAAAAAAATGTGCTGAGTGCGAATGTAGAACTGGGTATTTTCAAACCAGCACACCAACAACACCAATGTTTCTAATGACATCAAAACATACTGTAAGTCACATGTTCGCTGTGAGGTAATAGAACGTTGAAATTGCATATACAGTATGACCGCTAAGAGGTCAGAGCTCATAAAGTGCACTTGACTAAAGCCAAACATCTTTTATAGGATATGGGGAGACATTTGAGATAATTACAAAGCTGTAAAGAACATTATATAATAGCAGTGTGAAGGTGTGCGTTATTTCTGCTCGGCCAGAACGAAAGATTTCAATTTTAATATCCTTAAAGCATGTTCTCTTACATTATTGTTTCTATAGTAACAGCTCATAAACAGTGAACAGAATGGCGGATGTATTAACAAATGAATGTTAAAATCAGAGGATCAGTTCCAAAACTGCTTAAAGCTATTGTTTTCTTATGCATAAATCCATAATGAGCCAAGATGTACCTTTCCTCACATCTTCTTCAAATAATGATTACTTATTGTACTACATATACTGTACAACTACTTGTAAATAAAAAAAAACTTTTCCCCGACATCCGATAAAGACGAAATAAACAAATAAAACAAGCAGTCAAAGCATGGCAAACCAGAAGGTGTCAATATAACTGCAGCTTCAAAGTTAGCACTGAGTAGGTCACGCTGATGTCAAGCATAAGAGATGACCAATAACGGTGGTTGTGCATGGGCAAAATGATGATCTCTCAAAAATATGATCTCTGTTCCCAAGCCTGTCTTGTGGCCACATCATCGCTTCAGCTTTGCTATATAAATAATAATAATTTGTATATTTTGCCTACCTTTGCAATGAGAAAAGCACAAAATGCTGATTATCTCTAGGCGGCATTAGAAAGTGTTAGTTTTTTTTTTTTTTTTGGATTTTTCCAATTTTCTCCCCTAATTTAGTCGTGGCCAATTCCTCCCCGTCACTAGGGGG
>JAQMYL010000039.1:7735570-7748306 GCA_030014365.1 Clarias pachynema | reverse complement strand
GCATCACCCGGGGTTCGAACCAGCGATCTCCGGATGATAGGGCGAGCGCTTTACCACTGCGCCACTCGGAGGCCCAGAAAGTGTTAGTTTAACAATGTTGAAGGCGTCTCCGGTATCAGCACTTTGTAACAAGCAGAGTTAAAGCTATACCTTCAGGTTTAACAGTGTTTCAGAAACAAAGCATTTTGTTGTCTTATTCCTTTTAAAACGAACATGGCATGTGGAAAACCCGAGTTAGTGTCCAAGGCATTGCCCCACATTCAGCGACTGGGTTTGCAGGACACCCTTAGTGCCAGTCCCAAGACAGAGTAAAAATTAGAGAGTTGCCTCAGGAAGTGTGTCTGGTGTAAATTCTATGTCAAAGTTGAAAAAAAAAGGCAGATCAGACTATCTAATGTAAAATTATAAAAACCTGTGCAGGCAAGGTTCAGATTTCATAGTGTACACACCATTTTCAGAGTATGCTTTGGAGTAAGCCATGATGAGTTTTGCTGTTACAACACATAATCAAATGACATGATACTCTTGTGAGTCTAATTCTAAAGAATCAGTTATTGCTAAAAGGATTTATTTGTAGCTACACGCCTTCTTAAGAAAAGTCCATTAAACCAGTGAGAAAATGTGCATGTTTGAGTTTGATAAAAGTTTTAAAAGTGCTCCGGCTCTCTCCCTCCTCCACACAGCTGCTCCCCTCTCAGACACCCTCACTGTTCATGCTTGGCCTGTGTTCTGGTTTTATTAAAGGACAATGGATGCTATTGAGTAAAAGCATCTCATAGAGCCTCAAATAAACAATCTCTTATTCATATCCCCGATCCTCTTCTTTCTCCTCATCCTCCTCCTCCCAGCTCTCTGCCTGAGATCAGACTCACTGAATGAGATTGTGATTTGCTCACATGTTTGGAGTTCCTCGTGGATTGTGGAATGTTCAGAAATAGATGGAATCAGGGCCGTGTTTGTGTGATGGGAAAACAGAAAAAATGTCTAAATCAGAAAGAGAAAAAAAACATCAAACATGGAATTTGAAGACGAATTGCAAAAAAAGGGTCGTATTTATGCATTGACTGCAGTTGTGTGTGCAGAAGTTTGTGCACCCTTAGGACAAGATTAAGATATTTCACAGCTGTTAGGTTTTATCATAAGTGATAGAAATAGTGCTAAAAGGATTGCTAAAAGGATGTTAAAAAAACATTTTGTATGTTAAATTTTTTTTTTAAAAATATTATATAATTATTTTGTAACACATAGATAGAACACGTCCTTAGGAGCGAAACAGCAGTTTAGCATCAAATATTGGCATTGTGCAACTTCTAAGGTGCAGGCTAAATAAATGTGTAGTAACTATAGAATAGATAATGCTATGAAGTGAAAAAGGGACGTAAGCAGGCAATATCCTTAATAACCATAAGTTGCAGGTCAAGCTCTTATAATTAACTCCTAGCATTTTCATATCCTCTCAAATAAGGTGCAGAGATCATGGAAAACTGCTTTTTCTTTTGGTATGACAAATATAACACTTGCATATTAAAGAAAAAATAGATTTTGTTTTAAAACCGTTGGTTTTTGCACCTGTCTGTATGTTTAACACTGATTTAGACTCCATGGCGCGATATTAATTATTTCACTGAAGCGATACGTGCAGTGAAATGGCAGATCATCATTAAGCGAACCTTAAATTTGTACGTAGCACATTCGTGCATCACTGGCTACTCCCTTAGGACTTCACTATCAGCTCTGCTATCAAACCTTTACTATCCGTTCATTGTTCCTCCAGGAATCTGCAGGAAGTCACATACTTTCTAGAGGTGATACAGAGCACCATGGCCCAATGAGTTACCAACATGCTGCACTGAAATACGTAGTCGTTATGGGAACTTTCTTAACTTCACCATGGTTCAAATGTTAGTCAAAAACAGTATGTAACAACAGTCGTATACCAAAACTGTTTAACATGAATGGATATTAATAAATAATAATCAATCCATAATTAAAATGCTTCCCAGGGGAAATCAAAATATTGAAGCCTTAAAACCGATGCCTGCCGGCTTTAACAAACATCCTGTTATTGCAAAGTAGTGGGAGTGTGCCGAATATAAACGGGCTTAATTTACTCGAATTAACACGCAGATTAAAAAGACAGAGAACACGCCCTGACGAAATGAGTCATGAACAAAAAAGAAAACACTTTGGCATTTAGTTTCACCCTGTCAGATGTGAAGCGATCAGGAGGGTGAGTCTAAATCTTCCCAGATATCTCGACCATTATCTCTCTGACAGGGTTCGCTCTTGATTGCACAATCTGATGAGGGATCGACATTGGAGCTCAAAGGCGTAGCAAAGATCAGAGAGGAAAAACAAACTGCACGAGGAGTAGTCTGTAAACTTTCCTCATCCTGTGGGGTTACAGATAAGTCACTGAGGTCATTTGTCATGCTCTGGAAAGGAAATAACAACTTTGGAACGCCACAAAATTTTAACAAAACATTTGTAAGAGGGAAAGAAAAAAAGCTTTTATTTTTACCTAGTATGGACATTCACTTGGTAAACAAGACCAGTATGATGGCTAGTGGAACTTCAGACACTGATCACAATTTGTTTCTTGATTCTGCACGTTTTTACATTTCATCAAGTTCATAAATGAAGACAAGCAGTATACAGCGCAAAGGTCTAAAAGACAAAAATAGACCTCATGTGGGTTTTGCCTTGTGAGGAGTTAACTGCCAGCTGTGGTGAGAATGATCATCCTCTCACAAGCCCATCATAACAAGAAGAAAGGGGAAAAAAACTACAGATGAATTTCAGTCTTTTAATAGCTTTGTTCAAACACCTTTTGTCATTTTTTTTAACACTCAGGGACACAGACGGGGCGTCAACTTACAGCCAAGCTCCAATTTGAATATGTACTCATGTATGAAAAAAAGCTGCAGATTGTCTAAGGTAAGGTTTTGTTTAGATAGACCACACATTATGTTAGCTGGCATTCCACTGCAACAAGACAGCACAGTACTGACTGAAGGTGTAACAATTATTCTTTTTGCGCTATTAAGTACTGTAAGATGACACGTATTTATCCCAATTATTCCCTCACTAGAAAAACATGTTCAGAGGTGTGGTGACAAACAGATGTGATCAGAACATTCAGTAATACATATACAGCTAAAAGTACTTGGATGCCCCTTACGTAGCTCTTCTGCCAACGCTGGAGGTTTGAATGATTACAATTTCCCTTCACTGGACCCATAGACTGTATTAGACCTTTTAAGATTGAATTATTTGTCGAATGTACTCTACAGCACAGTGACATTATTTTTTCACATATCCTAGTTAGGACGCCGTGGTCAGAGCACATGGTCAGCCAGGATACATCACCCCTGGAGCAGATAAGAGTCTTGCTCAAGCGCTCAACAGTGGAAGCCTGCCGGTGGTGGGGTTTGAACCCCCGACCTTCCGATGAGTAACCCACAGCTTTAACCAACTGAGCCACCACTGCCCCAGACACTTCATGACATCTGTCCACAATGGTCCCGCCCACTTCTGGATGGCAAAAGGAATGTTATTTACCGGATGCCAGTCCCAAAACCCACATTCTAAACCAGTCACAGAAGCATTTTCGGCAAGAAAATACATCTGATAACGTTGTGTTATCTTAAGCAACTCTTTGCCTAACCTTTAGTAATTGCTTCATTCTGAATTGCCTGTGAACCGTCTATGTACACCCTACATAGCGCACAAGAAACCAAATCCAAGAGGAATTACATGTGTACGCCGCCTGAGGTAAGCAATCACGTTATGATGACAAATCAAACTTTGGAAAATTAATATCCTTATTACCTTCTACACCCATTTTACATGCTTGTTTCTCTTTTGAATAATGTTTGAAGTCCACTACAACATACTGTATATGAAAATAACCAGCAGAACAGAAGCTAACAGTTGCTACTGTAGGTTACTCTTTTATCTGAGATAAAGCAGGAAGCAATCCCGTAGGTAATCAGGTGATACTCAGGTAATCTTTCTGTCTCATTTAATTTTTTTTGCTCCAAAACACACATTGAATGTAATTATCAATGAAAATACATAGTAGCCTAATGTCAGTTAACGGTGCTTCTGCAGTCTGGCTGTTGTGACTGGCATCATGGTAGTCATGTGACTGTAAAAGCTCCATGACATCACCCATAACTTTTCCAAAGAGCGGTTTTGAAGCTCAACTATGGGAGCGCTGTTCGACGACATTTTGACTCCACCTAAACCCCCGGATTAATCAATAAATGGGCAAATAGGTGGAACAAAAGAAGCCTGGCTGCTTTTTGAAACATGCCTACAGTACTTATCACAGTTACCACAAGCTAGCTATCTGAGCTTTAGCTTAGCTTAAATGCTACGGTGGCTCCTTTTAATTTATATGCTAACATTACTTTGTATTTGATTGAATTCAGTCATCCATACCCTACACACTGTCCTGCGTTAACTCCTACATTTCTTGTAGTAATTTAAACTACAATGACTCCAGTCGGCTGGTTAGCTGTCAATCAAATACAGCTGTCAATCAAATTGGCCATGCACCTAATTATGCATAATATTATAGCTTAAAGTAATTTCCACTGATGAGCTACATGCTGTTGTCACGAGTGGGGAATCTAGCTATGGAGACCAAAGCGAATCCAATTTTATCCATAAGAATATGGGGTGGCACTTTCTAGTGTGGTCTAGCCACGCCGAGATCTCAAAACCAAGAGCCAGACAAAAAAAAGAGGAGCTTTTAAGATAATTATATGTAATTTAAAAAACACTGCAACCAATTATTTGACTATACTGCTTGAGATAAAGCACAAGACTGAAAAAACAAGACTGAAAGCTTTATAATACATGATTTCTGTAAATTAAAAAAATGAAGATCCTACGCTATGTCAAACCTGTTGAGTTCTCTATCTGTGGTTTTGATCAGAAAGGTGTAGCGGAGGCACGAGACATACATGCAAACACAACAAATGCAAACAGAGACTTCATGCGCCTGGAACAAACAAAGCTGCACCACGGGCAGTCGCTGCTTCCTCTACGAACACTCACGCCAAAACCAACTTCTCCCTACGAGTACACGATGATTCATACTTTCTAAAGCACAGACCAAAATGTTTTGAAGGCAAAAAAATAAATAGAAATAGAGAACACCAGTATAACATTAAAAAGTAGGATCACAACAGGAAATAAAAGGGCAAAACTGCCACTGGGAAGATGAAAGGAAACTGGTGGGAGAGATCAAGCCATTTGGAAGATTAGGCCTAATTAAGTGTCCTCCACATGCTTCCTTATGGCCGACTGCGAGGTTAGATCCCAGCTGCTCCAAAACCGCCCAGTCAGATCTCACATGTCTCCTACTAAGAGAAGACCTAGTGGTTTAGCGTCTCCCACCAGCTGTCCATGTAACAGGAACCACTAGGATGTAAAAGGTTAAAAACTGACCCAAGAGCAGAACTCTGAGCTGCTATATATATCAGAATCAAAATCAGGTTTATTTGCCAAGTATATTGACACACACAAGGAATTTGATTCCGGCTGCTGGTTACAGACGTACACAACAACACTGAGAAGCTATAAAGATTAAATAAAGATTATAAATGTACAGTGAACGTAACAGGACAGCTATGTACATAAAGTGTGTTTATCTATGCAGAACACACATACTGTCCTGTACACATAAAACACTTGAGTGTAATGCACCATTATGTAAAGAATTTGCAATCCACAAATTAATTTTTTTTTAAATCTTTTTTATAAAGAATGACGTATGTTTTAATCTGTTTCTAATGACATTTTAACATTGTGAGAAGTACACAAAATTAGTTAGTTCCTGTGGTCATTTATATTTGAATGGCTATAAACAGTCCTTTCTTCACCAGCATCCCTATTTTTCTCTTTCTGGAAATTAATAATTATTTTTCATTTTACTGTATAACTGAAAATCCCACGATCCTGAATACTTTATCTTGTTCGAAACTATAAAGAGGACCTACATTATTATGTAAAATTTACGTTTGGGTCACTTTTTGATATTCAGGTGGGTCAGTGTGTATGTGTACAAACAAAAATCATGAGTAAAAAAGATTATAATTTTTTTCTTTTTACCTTCTCCATTTTTGTTCTGTCCGTGGCTTAAAAAAAAGGCAACTACATTTTCCCCCTATTGTGCCCTCACCACATAAGAAGACACCCTCCCCCAACCTGTTGCTCTGCCGGTCTCTGGGGGGGGGATTGGCTCAGCACTTACTGTACATAAACAATGAAACATCACATTTGAAAGAGGAGGAGTCAAATAAAGGGAGTTGGAGGTATGAAATATGCATTATCTGAGAATATTTCAGCTGAAATATTAACACACACAGACTATGGGGGGTGTTAACCTGTTACAGAAATAGTAAAAATATTTTTAAAACCTAGGGTTAGACCCTAACCCTAACCCTTTAAAGTTAAAGCTGTTACAAAGTGCTGACACTGGAGACTCCTTCTACGTAATCCTACATTAACTATAATCTCTTCACAGAAAACCTATTGATTAAACGTTTTAATAAGTTTCTGTGGAGCGTCGGCCGCACATGGATACCTGGTTACTATAGAAATAATAACGTATTAGACTGAACATATTAATACAGTCTTTCGCATCCAAGGAAATTTTATTATCTTCTGACTAATTTTAAATTTATATATAAAACTTGATCTGTTCATTTATCGATAAAATTTAACATCTAAAAAATTTATTATTTAACATAAAAAAGATGGAATTAAATAGTCAATAGAAAAACATATTCTAAATGTTCAAGCAGGTGGTGACTGACGGCCATTGTTATTCAAGTCTTAACAAAACACATCATGTCTATGGAAAGCTAAATAGGACCTAGTTTATCACAATAACTGATATTACATCATAAAACTGCCCAGCTCTAATATGTTTAGCTGCTGTAAACATACTGACAGGTTTCTTGCTGTGATTATTTGACAATCTCATCCTGACATACACACCCTGCTCTTGCACTGATAAATAATGGGGCCCTTAATCCCTACTGTAAGCCGTTCCCCCCCACGCCAAGAAAGACAATAATGAGCTCGAAGAGTATCCACTGTGTGTAAACACACACACACACACACACACACACACACACACACACACACACATTATTACAGCTGCCCTAAAGGAAGAGTAAACTCCATCCAATAATACTTGCTAAAGCCCTGGGCCCCAGTATTATTAGAATGGTCAGTTAATGGTCAGGTTTACTAGAGCCTAAAAATAAGGGGCGTGGCCACAGGGGTGTCACTGGATAACAGGCGTCACGCTTGAAACATGCCTTTTCATTTGCTAAAAATCTGTTTATAGCAGATTCAAAGATTTAATTCCTTATGTAGCAGTGTAGATAGAATCAGCTCCAGAAGTATTGGCACCACTTGTAAAATGGGTGGGGAAAAAATTTATCTTTATTTGTTGCTTTGATTACCCTGACTAAATGTTCAGCTTTGATTAAACCAAACATTTAATTGTAAAGCATATAACAACCTAGTTGTGTCAAAATTTTTTGCCATCCTGTTATATCAATCTCTGTGCCACAAAATGCTTGGAGAGATCAAGGAATGGTCTGGTCTTCTCTTTTGGTCTCTTTCTTTCAGCTCAACCCAGAGATTTAAGATCAAAGGAGCCTGGGATGGTCAAGTAAAAATTTGGATTCAGTGGACATTGAACCATTTTTATCTGGATGTAAATATTTATTTTGGATCATCCTCCAACAGGGAGATCCAGCCATGACCCAGTTATAACGTCTGAACGATTTTCATTTTAAATCTCCATGTACTTCATGAAGTCCGTAATGCCATGTATCCTAAAACGTTTCTCAAGGACTTAAACAATCACAGCTCTTCCAACATACTTAGTCCATACAACAATCCATCACCTTATGCCAAACCCAAGCATTCAGGGTATTACAATTTATAATAATATATATTTTGGGTATGTGACTATTGTTTATAACCATTGCTTAATTTAAGAGCTTTTAAGATCCTTTCATTTTTGATTCCCTACTGTAATTTTCCCCATGATGATGAACAACCCTGTGTCCCCTTACAATTAATCCTCAGTGAAACAGGGAGTTAAAGATAAAGGTTTAAGAGATCCCAAAGATACAGGTGACCTTAAAAAAAGTTAAATATTAATAGCAACATGGTTCAGTTATACAGGGTGTTTCAAAAATATCCATGCATGGGGGGAAATTAACACTTTTAAGCAAAAAATCTATTCCAATTTATTATTTATACTTAGTTAATAGAAATATTTGTGAGATAGATTTTCTGATGCCTAGTTGGATCAGGAGATTTGTATAGAGAGATTTATTTTTTTATTTTTTTTTGTACCATGTCTTGTATTTGTCCTTGGGGTGACTGATTTTGCACTAAAGAACAAATCTAGACAATGCAATTTTGTCCTTAACATAATCAGCTAATGCCACTCTCTAGTGTCTTCTTGGCTTTGTCATACCCGCCCCCCTATCTTCATCATCTTCTATACTGCCTATCCTATACAGGGTCGCAGGAAGCCTGGAGCCTATCCCAGGAAACTTCAGGTACAAGGTGGCGGACACCCTTGCAGGGCAAACACACTCATTTACACACCCCAGGGCAATTAGAGAAGATCAATTAGCTTAATCTGCATGTCTTCGGACTGGGGAAGGAAACCCACCAAGCACAGGGGAAACATGTAAACTCTACACACACAGACCCAATCGAACCGGGAATCGAACCCAAACCCTCAAGGCCACAATGCTAACCATTATGCCTCCTCTTCCCTTTTTTCAGATCAAATTTAAAATTCAAGAAGAACATTTTAACACAAAGAGGAACTATTCAGTTATGAACCTATGATGGCCTGTAATGTATATTCCTTAAAAAGGTGTAACATTTTAAACAGTTTAATGCAGGTCGAAAGTAATTATTTATATATAAAACTTTATCAGTGTGTGATGATGGTCAAAGATAAAGCAGTTAACTAAGAGAGAAAACCACTGAAACAGGTGAATAGCTGGACCGAAGAGGGAAAATGCAACAGGTGGATAAGGCACACATTGAATACCAAATACATCCCAATTAAACGTATAGGTCACTTCATAGTGTATACGCATCATCCTTATCCTGTCCGATATAGTGCACTTATGTAGGGAATACAAGGCGGTTTGGGATTCGAGCCATGCCTGAACATTCCACTGTCAGGAGCAAAGTTTTTCACATAGCGTAAGGTCACAAATGGACTTAGTTAGACACGGGTGCTATTCCTTAAACACCTTAATATTTTCACCAGTACATTTAAATAGTTTTAATTTCATAAACGTAAATAAATAAACTGCGAGTCTACTTACTCCTCCATTCTGGTTTTTATTCGCATTTCTTCCTCCTCCTTTGACGGGCATCCTGCGCTCTTCGGGACAAAAATATATAGATATATATTCAATCTGAAATTAGGTCAAGTGCAAGATAATTTTCCTTATCTTGTTGAACTTCGCATGGCAACTGTCACACGGTCCTTCAAACACTCCTGCCGTCACTACACTCTCGGGCTCGCACTTTCTCTAATGTAAAGCCTGAGCAACATTTTTACAGCGAGAGACTTTCAACCGAGCCAACCCACTTCGCGACTATACTGTCCAGCGAAACGGCACGGGGGGGTTGCTTTCACCTTTACATACAATTGTTGATAAAACAACGAAATTTCAAAATAAAATCCAAAACTGCAGTGATAATATGAAACGAGACCTTTACTGTTAAACTTCATACAAAAAAGCGGATACATACAACGAGTTCGAGATTTTTGATTCCCTCTGTCACACCCCTACATCTTAGAATGGACTCGTCCAGCTGGCAGCGTTGATTTAACTGTTCTGTGAAACTTACATGATAACAAACAGAACTGTGTGTTGAAAGATTTATAGCCTGAAACAAAATGCCACAAACATACCAAAGAAATTCTTTTTTACTCGTTTTATTATTCAAATTTTGTTTAAAATTATAATCCACATTCATTAATATAAAGCACTGACAGGAATCTTATAGCCTGCAGGATGCATTTTCCAAACCAGCTAAACAAGTTCTTACTCTAAAGCCACAAACTGTAATTGATACAGTAAATTTTTATATCAGTATCCCAGGAAACAGCTTCTTAGTGGGTTTCAAATGGGTACTCCAGTTTCCTCTCACAGTCCCAAGACATGCAGATGAGGCTAACTGCCATTCCTAAATTGCCCATAGTGTGTGAATGAATGTGTGTGTGTGTGTGTGTGCGTGTGTGTGCATGATCTGCAATGGATTGGCACCCAGTCCATGGTGTACCCCGCCTCGTGCCCGCGACCCTGTATACAGGATAAAGCGGTATAGACGATGAGTGAGTAGGTATACAACTTCTCAATTTCATTCCTATTCCTTTCATTCCTCTAATGAAACTGTCTGTTTATGTTTTAAGTCATCTCTGGCTTCCTGGTAGAACTGGCCTGGTGGATTCTATCAAACATTTTCCTATTGGAATCGAATTTTTTGGCTCAAGTCCGAACTCGGGTTAAAGTCTCTGTTCCCTGTGTCCGTATTGATTTCCTCCAGGTTTTCCAGTTTCCTTCCACTAATCAAAAAACATGCAGGCAGGGAGTTTCTCTGCCCCACTATAACCGTAGGTTTGTGTGTGTATGTTTACAGTACATGGTGCTCTCCATCCATCCACATACAGTAGCAACCTCTGCACTCCAACTAGGGACTATTGTGACTATTGTATTTATTCCTATTGTTATGACCTTGGTGGGACCTCTCTTCAACATACACACATTGCCTCTCACACTATGGGCAATTTGTGCATGTCTAATTTGCATGTCTTTGGACTGTGTGAGGAAACCCACCAAGCACTGGGAACACATGCAGACTCCATGCAAACAGACCGCAAGTCAGGAATTGTGAACCCCAACCCTGGAGGTGCAAGGCGACAGTGCTAACCACTAAGCCTTAGTCCCCAGTATGACTACAAATACATCCCTGCTGTCTAATATCACCAAAATGGGCATGGGTTCCCTGTTGACTCTGGTTCCTCTCAATGTTTCTTCCTATAGCCATCTCAGGGAGGGTTTTTTTTGTCAGTGTCACCCTCAGGCTTGCTCATCAGGGACAATCTGCAAGTTTTTATTTGTGCTTATTTTCTCATACATTTCATACTAATTTCTAAATTATTTAGATTCTGTAAAGCTGCTTTAACTATTGTTAAAAAAATGAATTGAATTTAATTAAATTGAACTGTAATAGACTGGTGTTCCATACAGAAGGACAACTTCTGCATTTCTACCAGGATAGGCTCTGGATCCACCACAACCTTGACCAGGATAAAGAAATTAATAAAGATGTGTATATAACCTTTGTTGCTATGAATAATAAATAATGTCGTATTTTCTTGTTGGCAGCCTTAAATGCAACATCCATCATTACATCTATTAGGTCCTCTGAATCTGCTGTGATCCAGGTGGTTGACTGTTCAACCATTATGACCATTTACAGAGTAAAACCAATGCATTTGGAAAACACAAAATCCAAACAAGCAACAAAACCAATATGAGTCTGCACAGTTTTCTCATTAGGGAATTGAACATTTCAAATATTTTTTGTTGTTGGACTTTCTGATCCACACACAACTTCACACAGGTTTTTACACCGGATGCCCTCCCTGACGCAACTCTGCCATTTTATCCGGGCTAGGGACAGAAACTGATGGGAATTGAACCCGAGCCTTCCTCATGGCAGGTCATAAACCTACCACTGTGGCACCAATGCCCTGAACATTTTGAAGCCTTATAAACACAAATAAAACCCTTTCCTGTATAATGAATAGTGAATAGTATATTTATAAGACCACTCTCCAAGCTGTTCATAGGTCAGTTCAAGTACTTCGACTTTCCATGCTTAGACCAAACAAAACACTGTTGTTCTTCATACATTTTTCAGCACATGACCAATAAGTGTGTTGTTGTAAGAAGTTAGTGTGAGATGGGAGATGTCTCTGTCTGGCTCAGCGTGCTAACAGCACTCAGACTGTAGAATGTGTGTGTGCGTGTGTGTGTGTAGTATGTGTTATGTGCTTGCCATTCACCTCTTCCAGTCCTCCAGTAGCTGCTTTAACATATAAAGCCTTTTCTATGTGTGTATGTGTGTGTAGGAAGAGGATGAGTGCTGTCTTGGTCTACTAGACAGTGAGCTGTCAAACGAGCCCGTTTCAGGGCCTGGCTGCATCGTCCTGATCGGCTTCAAAGCCCACCGCTGGCAACATACTGTCAGGCCTGAAGATCCACTTTCTACCATCTAATACACTGGAGCTACACTTAAAATGCGAAGGGAAAAAACTTTTTTTGTCAAAAAGTTTTTTGTCAGGTCTAACAAATAATATATCACCATGTTAAATGCTGTTTTAATCACACTTCCAGTGAAAAAGTGTGAAAAGTGGAGTGTAAAATAGAATTCAGCATATGGATCAAATTAACACCTGCCATTGTACATATTATGTACTGATCCATCCTAATGAAAAATATTCAGTGGGTAAATGAAAATATTTCCCATGATGTAAATAACAACCACATATAATATAATATAATATAAGACCGTGCCGGTGGTGTAGTGGTTAGCACTGTCGCCTTGCACCTCCAGGGTCCGGGTTCGATTCCCGGCCAGGCTCGATTCCCGT
>JAQMYL010000039.1:7715159-7733300 GCA_030014365.1 Clarias pachynema | reverse complement strand
CGTATAAGCATTTCACTGCATATCGTACTGTGTATGACTGTGTATGTGACAAATAAAATTTGAATTTGAATTTGATTGTGTATTGCTGTTGTGCATATGTTTGTACTATTAAATATTTACAGCAATTCTTAAATCTTTGAACAATGACATGAAGAATAGGACCAGTGCATGGTTGAATACATGTCCAGTCAGTCCTCTGTCTCAAGGAATGAGGTTGAGGCCATATAAAAACACTGCACCTTTTTTGGACTATAACAAGTGACTATTATTTCACAATAAACTGAAGCAACGTTTCTACTATAGATAATTAAGCAACGTCACATGACGTGTTGTATTGAATATCAGATAAGCATAACTGGTGTTCCTGAATTGCCCATGGTGTAAATGTTGACTGGAGGTCCTACCACAATTGTGAAAATGGGAATAAATACAATTGTTACCATTGGCTTTCACAGTCCCTAGTTGAACTACAGAGGTTCCCAGAAAGATGGATATCTATCTATCTATCTATCTATCTATCTATCTATCTACTGTATCTATCGATCAATGGGTGATACTACAGTATAGTAATTTACACTTATAATGTACAACAATGTACCAATCAAGATCATAATATAAGTAAAATGAAACTGTTTAACAAAAGCAAGTCAAATTATAAGTGAGTAATTCCCTGTCATTTCTATCATATTTTCAATTGGTTATTAGATCTAAACAAGCAGTGATTTGTGCTTAATTATTAAAGGCACTGATCATCATGTGCCGGACCTTATTGATTTTTTTCCCCACAAGCTGAATGCATTAATTTAATGCTGTGTAAATCTCCCTGCAAAGTAATAGTGTGCATAGAAGAAAAATGAAATGCTGATGTAAACATAAAAAAAGTGTCCACACATCTTTAGTCACTATTAAATGATGCAGGTGATGAAAAAGTAAAAGACAATGAGATGGAGAATACCTGCCAGAGGTGTGTAAGGCTGTGTGGAGAGGTGTGGCGTAAGTCGAGCAGGAAGATGTAGCGTAGTTTTCTGCTCCAGTAGTTCGTCATTCCTGAGGAGCCTGTATGCAAGAGCATGGAGCCGTACATATCCCTACAATAGAACATGCACATTAGGACACACACACACACACACACACACACACTGGTCTGTGCATTAAACTGGAGGACACACAACGAGTCTGCTGGTGGTGGTGATTTCTTTCAGCTACATACTTGAAGAAATTGGCTTGGATACAGGGTTTAATTACACCATGTTGGATGATTTGGTGCTTGGGTTTAAAGTGGGCAAACCTGCAAACCTGCGCCTAGAAGTTATAATTAGTGGAATATTACTGTATCTTTGTGGAATTTCCGCATTTGTTGTAACGGGCGTAACGGGTAATTGGAATTATAAAGAAAGTATAAGTAAAATAATGTGGCCCAACGCAAACGTATTTACATATAGATAATATTTTTAACGTATTGGCGCGGTGGCTTAGTGGTTAGGACAGTCATCTTGCACCTCCAGGGTCCGGGTTCAATTTCCGCCTCAGAGTTTGTGTGCATGGAGTGTGCATGTTCTCCCCGTACTTGGTGGGATTCCTCCAAGTACTCCGGTTTTCTCCCAACTTTCAAAGACATGCATCTTAGGCTAAAGTTACACAATTTATTAACAGTGTGTGAATGTTGACCGGAGGTCCTACCACAGTTGTAAAAATGGGAATAAATACAATGGTCACATTGGCCTCCACGGTCCCTAGAGGAATTTTTAGAACAGTACATTACTAAGTAAGGAATAAAACAGTTCAGGGCCTGTTGTTTTAGGAAAATTATCAACAATAGTAATGTGACCTGATATGAACCTGAATTATTGTTAACATTCATCACTTAAGTTAAGCCTTTATTCGTCACATGTACATTACAGCACACTGAAATTCTTTCTTCGCATATCTCAGCGTAACGGGTCAGAGCGCAGGGTCAGGCATCATACAGCACCTCTGGAGCAGACAGGGTTAAGGGCCTTGCTCAAGGGCCCAGCAATGGCAACCTGGTGAAGTCGGGGATCAAACCGCCAATCTTCCAATCAGAAACTCAGTGTCCTAGCCCTCTGAGCCACCACTGCTTTATACTGTGTACAGGGTTGCAGGGGGCCTGGAGCCTATCCCAGGAGCATGAGGCAGGGTAAACTCCATGCACACACACTCCAAGGCGGGAATCAAACCCACCCAACTATTTTATTTTTAGTTAATTGCATTTTTTATTAGTTTATGATTACATAATTTTACTGGCCTTATTTCAAAGTTAGTAAAAATATTATGAAAATAAGATATTTATATAACTCAGGATTTGAGAGAAAAAAGTCCTGCCATAAGCCATTTTCACTAAAACCACACACCACAAAAGAACACAAAACAGAAAACATGATCCTGTACCATCCTAGCCTCTAGAATAAATATTTCCAAAATAAAAGTGTTGTGAAAACTTGGCTGTGGAAGAATCATTCCCTCTGTAGATTACATATGAGATTACTGTACATATAATACTTAGTGGATGTGTTTAAGCGATTTACAAAAACAATTGCCACATCGACATACATAAAGTTTTTGTGTGCATGATATTTCTCACTGAGTGATCGGATCTTAAAAACACTTTGGTGTAACTGGATTCCATTGGGAGGGGGGAAATGATTTCTGAAAAGATATGGAAGTTTTCATAACAGATACAAGAGACCAAATATACAGTATGTTTGTTTTTAGTAGATGTACTGTACTGGAGTGGTTTCTACAAAACAATGCTGTGATAATCATTTATTCATTAATTCAGTAAACTGATTTATCCTGGTCAAAGTCTCAGTGGATCCAGAATCTATCCTGGGATCATGTATGTAAGTACTGTAAATAACACTTACATCACCATTATGACACAAAGCTAAATATGATCACATGACTCACAGAGCACACAGAAAAAAACAGTACTTTTTTTGTTTCCAATGAAATAGTCTATACCAATTCCAAGTTGGAAAATGTTTATTAGAAATACCATGCTTTCTGATGTGTCTATATTAATGCTTAGTCTTAATCCTTAGAGCTGCTGCACTTAATTTTGGTTCACTGTAAAATAATGGACATGAATTTGTGGCCTTTCTGCCTACTTGTCCTTAATGTCAAAACCCAGCCTCCTGTTGTGCACAGCATGAGTGAGTCTCTCCAGGAACCCAGCTTTAGCACGATGACAGAGTGTGACATGAGTAATGGAGGCTGGAGGAACAGTCACTCAGTGCTGGCCAGAGGCGAAGCGGCAAAGCTGCCTCAAGTGTCGTTAGTCAAACCATGGCGTCCTTCATCAATCTGGCGCCCAACGAGCAGCTCTCCACGTGCAAAGCTGAACCACACAGCCAGCAGTAATACACACCCAAAGAGATATACACTAATACAGATTGCATCATACACACACATCCACTGTTTTGTTATTATTTTTTGAAAGCCTAAACCTATAGTGATATCTACTGTTCATCTGCGGAATAGCACAAGGACAACTCATGACACACTACTGCGCCTTTGATGCTCCGAAGTATGTCATCACAGCCTGAGGAAAGAGAGGACATGATGCACTCGGCATCATCATGCACACATAACTGACAGCAAGTAGATGGCAAGGACACATGACAAATTGGTGTGTCAATAGCACCAAACAACTCATGCATCCTCCTCCTCCGTCCGTTTCCTATTATAAACTCACTTAGTTGTTAAACAGAAAAAGGTAATTCAATTAACAAGCTAAATCACCCGTAAGGAAACTCTAACCAGGATGAGAACTCATGTGCGTGATAATAAAGTGGAGAGTAGAGCTGCAAAAAGGGCCACGGGTCAGCATCGTCTTAGCTGGGGGCAGCAGGAGCTGATCTGAGCTTCAGACAGCCGTTGGCGTAAGCTGTACAGACGCATAAAGAGAGGGGACGACGGTAATATGTAGTGACAGGGCCGGTGCGGGGGTGGGGGATTCGCAGGAGGCGCTAGTAAAACAATCAGATTCTGATAACTGTTTGAGAAAGACAGGTTGGACAAGTCCACATAAGACGAACAGCTGAAAGGCAGGGAGTAACTTCTATGTTCTGTACACATAGGATTCCAATTTGTTTGTTCATAATTTTTGTGTGTATTTAGTGTGTATCAAGCACAGTGTCCATATATTAAAGACGAAGAAGGCAAAAAACATTCATCAGACATGTACAGGTTCACCACAGGGATCATACGCTACCATATGAACACTCATATAAATAAATGAATAAATAAGTGTACAGTAAATATAATTTTGGCAAATAATACCATGATTGACTGCTTCAGGTCTTAGCTAATTCAATACAGAGCTGTTTAGACAAAAACATTTGTTGATTTGATTTAGAAATGCAGGACCATATATTACAATCCATACATACTGGATGGATAGATAGATAGATAGATAGATAGATAGATAGATAGATAGATAGATAGATAGATAGACTGTAGACATAGAGATTTTTAAAATTAAATTTTTAAAATCTTAAACACATTCTTTCTTCAAAAGATGAGGTGAAATTGTAATTTTCCATCTGTTATATGATCCAACCTCCACCAAGTTGGGCCCTTGAGTAAGGCCCCAGAGGCCCTTAACCATGCCTGCTCCAGGGCTGCAGTATTATGCTGACTCTGCGCTTTGACCACAGATTTCTACCAGAAATATGCAAAAAAAAAAAAAGTCACTGTACTGTACAGTATATGTGACAAAAGCTTCTTCTTAGTGTTCTAGTGGCTTAGCATTTCACTTCATGAGCTTGTAGAGGACATGATAATTATATTAAATTGTTATTTTTTTTGTTTAAAGGTGGCCAAATCAAGCATATAATATAGAATGTAAATAACATTCTATAGTTTGCCTTAGTTTCTAAAACAGCCCAAAAACACTGTTCGCACTTAAAAAACAGGTATTTTTTATTTTAAAGGGCTGATGTATTACACTGTAGATTAACAATAGTATTATGTATTCTTTGAGTTTTGCCTTTTGCCAATTTGCTTTCTTTTACTTGTATGGATCGATCATGGCCTGTCATGAATTTAACCATAATTCATATCTAACACTGTATGTAATATTAGTTTACAAGTTACTGCAGCTTACACTGTAGCAATGACTATCACAACGTCAAATCCTGCCAATGTCACAGCCATTCATGACCAAACTTGGCAATGTTATCTGGTTGGGCAGATGGCCTTTTCTTTCCTTCCTGTCAATCACAGTGGAATTAGCCAATAGTGGGCATCTGTAAGCTTACTGACTCGAAAGAGAGCAGATAGTGGCTTTCCCTTACTGTAATTATAAGTGGGTTGTATTGTCATTTTAACCAAATAGAGCAGGTATAGTGCACAGTGAAATGAAAAAAAAAAAACAGCAACATAGTGCTACATTAAACAATCCAGACCCACATGAGACTACATCTAACATTATTAACTGTAAAAACAACACAGAACTACATAAAGTGTATGTGCGCAAGCGCAAGTGCATGCAAGCAGCATGGGACAGTTTGATTTCTATTAAAAAAGTGCAAGACACTACACATTTCTTTTGTGAATGAAGTGCAAAAAAGATATTCCGATATAATAACCATGGTCAATACTGTACAGCAAGGTGGTTACAGAAAAATTGCAAAGGACGTAATGGTGTGTGTTCAGTGATTGTGTGTGTGTGTGTGTGTTGATGTCAGGAGTCTGATAGCATGTAAAAAGAAACTATTACATAATGTGCTATGTTTTGGACATCATGCTACCATTTACTTCCATAGTTCTGAAAGCTTTTTTGTCAAAACTGAACTAGATTATATATTTTGCCCATTCATACTTGTGAAAAACACAAATCTGGGTATGTTATTTGTGCATTATAGTCATGGTTTAGACAGTTTGTTACTACGCTACAGAATATATTGAACTATACACAAAAAGGCTCTAGTTCCCATTTTTATTCATTCAGAAAAACAGATCTATTCATTCATAAAAACAGATGACACCTTATAGAAAGCTGGAAACATGAATAATAGAAATGTTTATAGCTCTTTTGGCCTTTTCAGGTACTTTCACAGTTTTATAGGCTGCAACAATGGGGTGTCAAGCACCCTGGTGAGGGTGGTAATGGCCTCACCATAAATCCATGCCTGTTCGTAGGAGGGTGAAAACATGTGTGAAAGTTCAGGTGTTGTGCGGGGAACAAGTGCGAATGAAACAATCATGAAATACTTTAAATCGGATATGTAAGACTGCATAAGCCACATGTGTGAGCCAGCAGTAAGCGCTGTGTAAATGTCAGTTATAAACACGGTTTTATTAGGTATGGCGTTCCTCAAGGTTCTATTTTAAGACCACTGCTGTTCTCATTAAAAATGCAACTTCTAGGACAGTGGATCTCAACCCTGCACATTTTACAGTTTTACCTGCTCTATCACACCCAATTCAATGAATGAAAGACTGCCAATTAGCTGATTAGTTCAATCAGGGGTGCTGGGAGCTGAAAAAAACATTAAAATGCAGGGAAGGTGGTCCTTGAGCAAGGGGAGCATGAATCACTGCTCTAGGACATGACTAATATTCACACTTACTGTATGCTAGTGATGCACTTGCTATAAAAGTAATCATAATTTCATCTAAAAAACAAAATACTCATCAACTAATCATGGCAGATATTTCTATATGGATGTCTCAAAATGTTTTGTGGCTCAATCAGGATAAATCTGAATATTTGTGGTTTGTATTAAACATTTATAAGAAAACTGATTCATAAGAATTAGGAGCTCTTGACTTACAATAATAATAAAAAGAAATAATGAGAAAATAAATCTCATGTAATAATTTTTCCAAGGTTCCTTACAAACGTTAAAACAACATAAAGCCAGTTTGTGTGGAAAATTAGAGTTCACGGATCTTGTTACGATCATGATTGTATGCAGAATTCTAACATTCTAACATGCATAACTGGATTTACATTCACAGATATTTAATGCATTTTTATGTGTGAAATCTATAACTAGTCGTGGTAACAAATTGTGTCCGCTGGGTTAAAAATCATTTTTTCTCATGTCATTAGTTTGATGCTTTGGCAGTCACCAGGCCTTCAGGCTTTTGGAGCTGACTCATGGGATCTGACTCAACTAGAGGAGATGATTCTCAGGGCAGCTTTGCATGAGGAATCAAGTAATGTTAGCACTCTTTCTAGTTTTTTTAATGCATCACGGTGTTCAAAAACATAATAATAATAATAATTTCTCTTTGGATTAGCAATAATATGTGACTAATAAGCAGAAAAATTTTAATGATCATTTAGGGTCAGTTACATTACAGCACTCCCGTTAGGACACATTCCAAAAGGTTAAAAGGTGATATATGACCGTTTTTCAATACGATCTTATGCACTGCAGAGCTCAGATGCTACTCTAGTATGAAGCATGAAGGTCAGATATTCATCCTTTATTATGCATATACAGGAAGAGGTCTGGGAAGCTGCTGAGGAAGAGGAATGGTGCTGGGACTCAGCAGTCCTCCCTCCCTATCTGAAAATGCAGCTGTGAATATTGAAGGCAGCTCCTGTCTGACGTCCCCTGTGCCCTTCTTTAGGCTCTTTGGACACACTGCTCAGCACAGGTCAGTGTTTCCACTGCTCTAACACACCTGATTCAACTCAGCACTTAGTACACAAGCCGGATCAGGTGTGACGGGGCAAGTTAAGGAATGCACTGTGGCATTCTGTGGAGTTTGAAAAAAGAAAAGAAAAAGGAATAGCTGTGATGCAAGCTTACTTTAAGCACAACTTGATGCGATGAAATTGTTCTGAGGTCCAATTCTCTGGAAACGTGATTTAAAAAATTACACTATATGTATAAATTACAGTAAATTACAGTACATGGTACAGTATATGTGTTGAGCTTTGCAGAATAGGTGAAAATAATAGTGTATAGTTGTTTTTTTATTTTACAATTACGCATGAGTTATGAGTATAAAAACGCATGAGTATATAGGATAACTTAAATGATACAAATCAATAAATATAAATGACAAATGGAAATAGAATAAAATATCTATGTAAAGACATCACATACATTACAAAGTCATTATTCTTTAATGCGCACAGCATAGGTCAAGTCACCCTTAAAAACAATATCAAAATATTTTTATGATTATCCAGTTGGGTTTAGCTAAGAAAGATTGACAAAGTGTACAAATATTATCAATTATATACCAGTTAGCTGGTGACAGAATCATGAGCACCCAGACAAACATCCTATCCGTGGAGGCCCCACATGGCAACCCACAGCAGGATCTGCTGCCAACTTCCAGGTGCCACACACCACAGTACTCCACGAGAGGTCTTGTGGAGTCATGCCCTGAGGGGTCAGAGCTGCCTAGCTGGCACAAGAGAAACCTACACAACACTGGGCATAACGTTTTGCGTTGTAATGTAATGGCTGATCAGTGTATAAAACCTTTAAGGAAATTTAATGGAAGACTTTCATCAAGAAGATCATTGGCGTAAAATCTATGCCAAGTTGAGTACGGGTCAGATGGTCCGTTGTGGTGACCTCTTGCTAGAAGCAGCCGAAAGAAATGAAGCAGGTCAAGATGTCAGCGTTCACTTTTTTTTTTTAAACAAAGCACAATATTTGATAAAATCTTTATTTCCAGAAGAAACATGGGTGGAAGTGTGTGAGTTGTGGGTGTCCCCTAATTGGATCTTTGCCTTTATCTATTGTCTAATAACTTTATTTCTGGTATGATCGTATTTATAGTTGCATATTTTTTCCTAATTTACTCGAAGGTCACCTTGAAGTATATATATGTATATACAAACACAAAATGTCCAATAGAGTGATATATTTTGACTGTTATGACTTGTTATGAACAGTAATACTGTACAGTAGGTCTTGCATTTGAAGGTGAGTTTTAGTTTGAATTTAGCCCATACTGTACAGTTCCTGCAGAATAAACAGCCAGCAGCGATCGCACTTCAACGATTTAGAGGAGCGTAATTACGGGTTTTGTGGCTGCACTGCATGGACTTCCTGTCCCCCTTCCATCTGTCTGCTGTTAATTACCTTTTCTCTCTGGAGAGAGAGAGAGAGAGAGAGAGAGAGAGAGAGAGAGAGAGAGAGAGAGAGTCCAGTATAATCAGCCTAAGTGATGTGACTGATCATAGCTGATACTAATATGATTGCAGCTGTTTGTCATGTCCGTGTTCCTCCTGACCATGTACTTCATTAATGATGTTTTAATTACAGTAAAGCAAAATGCCACTACATCATGTTGCATTGAAGTTTAAAAGGTATTGGGGGAATGCAGCACTCCATAAGGTATGGGAAAGACTGAGGGGAAAAAAAGGATGCAGAACAGAAAGAGAGGAAGAAAAAGAAAACCTACAAAGATGGTCAGATCACATTCACCCCGATGACCTACTGTATCCGACACCTCGTAGTCCACGGCAGGTTTTAAAAATAGTCTAAGCAGCAGATTAAAGGCAGGAGTCATGGGGGCAAATCCCTCCAGCTCCATCACTGCCAGATGCTCAGCGAGGTAGCAAGGACAGATGTACTGACACTCTGACAGTTTAGAAACCATGAACAGTCAAACAAAGCATCATGGTCACTTCAGGACAAGCTCATTTGTAGCAAAATTCTAATAAAAATCTTTGAGTAAAGAGTGAATAACTGATTTAAAGTCCAAGATCAGTCAAGAAAGGTATCTTTAAGTTTAATTTTATTACCCACCCATAATTGAGATGCCAATCCAGCATAGCGCACCATGCACATGTTTTAACATCTGTGCAAATTAGCATCTTCAAGCATGCTTTGTTTGGTGGGAGGAAACCATGGAAAGACAAGCAGCAGCAGCTAATGCAGACACTGGGAGAACTGCTTAAAGACAGTAACCTGAGTGCAGGATTAAACTGGAGGCTGTGAAGCTAAGAGGCAGTAATGATGAACTCTACACCAGCATCCCAGTCTCCCAAGTTTGACATAGTGGTGTAGGTTACACGAATCTCAGCAGGTAGACACTACTATTACATCATATGGACTTAACAACTAAATGTCCAGGCTTTACAAACCTGACAAATTTCATCATTTAACATGACCCACCAATCATGGCGACTTTTCCAGAAATAGGATATTGGGCTGATATCGCAAATAACCAGTTACAGACTTTTGCATTATGTGAGTTATAAAAAAAAAACAGTCTGTAGGTGATGTATCTGACATTTGCCACTAATTGCTCCAAACAAATTTTTTTTTATATTTCAGTGACAACATTTTGCCATGAGAATGTCAGTGTCGTGAAGTCTCCCTGGAATTTCCTTCGAGATCTATCTATCTATCAAAAGTTTGTTTTCACATTCAGCACACAGGGGTCTTCATTTACTATGATCCCTAATATCTGAGTAATTTATGACACACTGTATGACTGCAAATCAATCCCTGCTAGCCTTTATATCCCAAATGAAATCAATCCCTGCTAGCCTTTATATCCCAAATGAAGATGGGTTCCATGTTGAGGCTGGCTCCTCTCAAGGTTTCTACCAATTGCCATTTTAGGGTGTTTTTCCTGCTTGCTCATCAAGGACAATCTGATAATTATGATTTATGCATATTTCCCCACTTTTTATTCTGTAAAGCTGTTTTGCGACCATGACTAATGTTTAAATTGTTGTCTGTATAAATGAAAGTGGGATAATCAGTGTTGTGAGCACCCTGTGTCTTTTGCACAAACATTCCTATGGATTGTTATTCAAATTTTAGGACTTTATTATTGAGAGTAAATATGTGGTATTAAAGATCTATATCTAAATGTACCCGAGGAATAGTGTTATAATTCTGATAGTACTGCTTTTATAGGAAATCCATTGAAGGGATACTGGATAGAATCAATACCTGAATCTCTAACTGAAATTAGACAGGTTCATCATTCTTACCACGCGGCGCATTATAGCCGCAAACACTCCGGACCTTAAATTGAGCTGTAAAGTTCTCACAAATGACAAATGACAGCGTCACGCTGACGTGATCCGTTACGCTAGGTCACCCCGGACACAAATCAATGCTGTAACCGTGTCACAGGCACCATTTACATTTTGCTGGAGTGGGGTTATTTTTTATGCCTAAAAATACCACCTTGCGTGTTTAGGGAGGTCAATGAGGCACTTTAAATAATAATATGGATTTGGATGTGAAGTGGCTTGTTTGATTAAATGTGTTTAAGTGTATTTTAAAATATTATTCTGAATCAAACTTAGTGCTTTTCAGTTTCAGTTGCTAGGATATGACGTTAGTTTAGAAAAATAAAAAATTAAGTTAGGTTAAGTTATTAAATTAGGCCAAATCATCAGATTTTCAATTATAAAAATAATAAAAGGCAACATTTTTATGATATTCTTTAGCGATTTCAACACGCTATCAATGTCACTAAAAAGACTCTGAGAAAAGAATTAGAAAGAGATTTCACAAAGGAGGTGTAGAGGACAACTTAAAACAACACAATGGTAGTAAATCAAGCCTTAACACAATTATCTTCAATATAAAAATTGTACAGCATGTACAATATCTATGCACGTTTCAATCAAAGTTACACAAATCTTATCAAGTTATTTTAGATAAAATAGATGCTCTGTCAGAATTTTATTTCATTCTAAACCCCTATTAGACCTCCTGTTTAATCACTAATTAAAGGTTTTCAAAAAGGACTGTACAATCTTTTTTGTACCCTTTAACAATGAATAAACATACAGTGTTCATCCATAATATTAACACTACTGCCAGGAGAACTGAACAGCATCAGTCACCAGCTTTATACCAGTAAACTAGTGACACGGTCATAAGAACCCAAGGCTCATGCACCACCGCTGGGACCACGACAGAAAAAGGCACAAGAACAACTCGTGCAACACAGTCCACTGCACCCAGGGCCCAGGAGCCAAAGGGCATCGACCTGGCCTCCCAAATCCCAATCCGATAAAACACCCTTGGAATGTGCAGGACAAACAAGTCCGATCCACAGAGGACCCACCCTGCAACCCACAGCACCAAATGGATCCACTGATAACATCCTGGTGCCAGACACCACAGCACACTTCTGAGACCCTGTGAAACCAGACAGGCTAGAGTCATCTGACTCTGAATCTTTAAAATATTTACAAGAATTTAGGATTCGGTGTGTCCCGTTTTTGCTTTAATGTGAATGTATTTAATGATTCGTGGGCACATGGTGTTCAAGTTTATGCAAAGAGAGTATCCTCAGAACACAACCGTTAATAGAAGAGATTAGACATAATTTAACTTTTTATATGAAACAGTTAACTAGGTCAATATAATAAATTTGCTTACATTTAAATAGGAAACAGACAATAGTGCAGAATATTGAATATAAAGTTTTTAAAATAATAAATATTTGCTTTCTTTGATTTAAATTTTGGAGGCATGGTGGCTTAGTGGTTAGCACTGTCACCTTGCACCTCCAGGGCCCAGGTATGATTTCCACCTCGGGTCTGTGTGCATAGAGTTTGCATGTTCTCCCCATGCTTGGTGAGTTTCCTCTGGGTCCTTCTGTTTCCTCCCACAATCCAAAAACATGCAGATTAGGCTAATTGGTGTTTCCAAATTGCCTGTCACATGCGTGTATTTTCGCATGACTTCAATTAAGTGTCTGACATTGTGTAAATAGGAGATTATGATTATGTGAAAATACCCAAATGATCTACAAAATCACTTACGCACTCACTCATTCTTTATACTGTTCATCCTGTACAGGGTCACGGGAAGCCTGCAGCCTGTACTAGTTGCACAAGGCAGGATACACCCTGGATGGGGTTCCAATCCATCGCAGGACACAAGCGCACACACAAACACACACACACACACACTATGCGCAATTTGGAAATGCCATAAGGTCTAATCTCCATGTTTTTGGACTGTGGGAGGAAACTGGAGAACCCAGAGGAAACCCACCAAGCACGGGGAGCACATGCACACAGACCCAAGGCAGGACATGAACCGATATGGAAAGGACTGTTTGTTGGGGATCTGAGAAAGCCATTCAGGACTCTAAAAGAAATGACCCCCTCACACTCAACTCCTCTTTTAACCTGGTGCTAACAGCTGAGCTATAGATCTGCATGTCCAAACAACCAAATCAATAAAGGAGCAATGGTCTGTAGATGTAATTTGGTAACACAGCTTGGACAGGCTGATTAGAAAAAGGAGGATATCCCCCTATGTGCCTTCATGGTGGTCATATTAGACAGCGGGGGATGAGGGATACTTTCTTGTCCAAGCCCAAACAGTACTATTATGACAAAAAAACAAAGAAATGTTGAAAGTTAAACACGGTGTTTAGTCAGATTTCCAAAAAGTGAGCTCGACATGTGAATAATTATGTAGGACATAACCATCAATTAAACCATTAAATTTAATGACAGTTTTGTGTATCTGTGTTTCAGTTCCCAGAACCTCGAAGAAAATATAGCTAGCTTTAGTGATGTAGTACTTGTCAGCACTTGCCATGTTTGCTAGGAAGGTCATGAGAACAGCTACAAACAAATCATTCCTACAATCCCCAGTCAAGAGCAGTGTGTTGAATCTAAATCCATCCCGATCCCAGCAATCAGCTCCTGAGTATATAGGAACAGGGAGATACAGAGTACATGGAACATAAGGTTTAACAGACCTGCTGGAATTTTTGGAGCACAATTGGAGGGGGCAAGGCTCAAGCCAGACAGTTAGGATAGTCTGATGATGAGAAAATATCAGAGAACCGTTTCTTCTTCTGAGGAGAAGAACGAATGAAATGAATGTAATCCACTCTCCAGACTGTGCACTTTTTTTATTAAAGAATAATTTATAGGCTGGTTAGGAAGTATAATTTATAGTGTAATCCATTCATACTTCTAAAATTAGCACCTCTCGTATTTCAGAATTGTGGAGAATCTGGAGCTTATCCCAGGAATATGGAGGGTTAAACAGGTATACACTATGGATGGAACACATTCATACCGTGATTCATTTAACATTTAGCAAGTAAGTCACTTCAAATATTTATTTATTAATTAAGTACAATTTCTTTCATTTTTTTGACACTAGTCAACTTCTTATGTACAACCAGATCCTAGAAATTAACACCTTCTACATATGGTTCACTAGAATTTATGTGATAAGTCTAGATTAGCATTTTCTCTTGAAGCAGAGATCAGCACCTTGGACATCACCCAGGTTCAAGAGCAAACCTGACTAGATACCCAAAAAAAATCTCGAAGTGTAAAACTCACTAACAAGTCAGTTTAGAGTTTAGAGTGAGAAACCGTTAAGAGTCCGGTGAAGTAAAGAGTCAGTGTGAAGAGCAATGAGTTGAAGGTCTATGTAACATTTGTGTAGCCTGACTCAGTGCTCATCACTCCCTCTCTCTCTCTCTCTCTCTCTCTCTCTCTCTCGTTCTGTCTCTTTCTCACCCAGGACGCATGCCATGACACGAAGCCACTGCCGCTTTCACATCAACACCAAATCACCCACGGTTGCCAAAACTGTTTTCAGCACCCCCGCCGACACGCACATACACTCTCTCTCACATGCACACAAAATAAAGTCTTCTCATGTCAAAACTGTCAAATCATCCCGAAAGCAATCAGCAAAAGCAGAAAATAAAATGAGCCATAAACATGACACAAGTAGTACAAACTCCAAACAGTGGGAGACCCTGCATGTCTCTGAGAGAGAGATAAAGAGATGGAGAAAGAGACAGAGGTGAAGTTGTCCATCTCCTCTCAGACTGGAAGAGAGGAGAGCCTCTACCTTGCCGTTGGCCCAGCAGAAGCAGACGTTGCTGGAGGTGCTGAGAATATCCGTGATGAAACCTGAGATGCCCAGACGCATGGTGGATGACTTCGAGTGTGTCAGAGATGGAGAGAAAGAAGAGAGAAGAAGGAGGACAGGTACAGTTCGCCTGGTGTTGTCAGAGTGGACTGTGTGGCAGTGATGAAAGAGGAGAGAGGACAGAGGGAGGAGAGAGTGAGGGAGGAGATGAGAGTATGGGTGTATGAGTTAGAGAGAGAGAGAGAGAGAGAGAGAGAGAGAGCGAGAGAGAGAGGGGGGAGGTTAAAGACAGAAAGGAGAAAGATGCTTCTTCAGCAATTTGTTATTGGACCTTTGTCACACACTCACACACACAACAGGTGCAGCACAAGACCCGGTCAACCACACACACAAGCATGAGCATGAATACACCCAACACACACTCTACAGGGTGTCTCTGTCTGCTTTCCTCAGCTTGTGGCATGAGAAGGAGACGTCTAGGACACACAGCAAGCACTCACAAGACACTTTCACACTATCATCCTCTCACCCTAACTCGCACTTCTAGCTGTGAACAAACCCGTCTGCTCCCGTCACCTCACCATTGATTATTCAGCGACTACATGGAATTGTTAATTGTATTTTTGCCTGCCTTTTTTTCTCGAGTGCTTTTTATGTCTGTGTGGAGGACGGAGTGGAGAGGGTGGGGGGTGGTGGGGGGATCCACTCAAATGGTCCACTGTCCCATATTACATTTACAAATATGAGGATAACGGATATTGAAACATAGGAAAAGATATTGTGACCATCTTAACTACGAAATATACAATTAAACAACCAAAACATTACTACTGTAAATACAGCATTTTAAAGAGAATGTCCCAGCCCACTATAACTACACTTTACCATGCAATACAATCATCAATATACTGTATGTCACAAATCATATTTTGGAACCCAGAATTTGCATCATCCAAACGTTCCGCAGATAATAAAAAAAAAATAAAAAAATAATAATTTAAATAATAATAATAATAATAATACGTTCTTTCAGTCCTTTTTATTCTATTTTAATGATAGTGCTTTTAAATGAAATTTATCGCGCTCCACTTTCCTAAATTTATTTTAAAAGCATAGCCACCTGTAAAAGCAACCTGTAAAAAATTGTTCCCTGACAAAGGTTAACATATTTTTAATCTTTAAATGCATGTTTTCTTAGATGCAATTTTAGAAACATTTAATTTTGAGAGGAATATTTTTATATCTTTTTTATCACTGTAAGTCTGGGTAGGGGAATAGGGTTCGTCCAAGTGCCATCCGGCACATGGGGCGACGGATACTCCCCACCCTAGAGATATATCTGTAATTTCTGTGGCAGTCGATTCCGTTGTCAGGTTGCCAGCTTAACACCCAATTGTATCTGAGCACTTGGGGTGAAGGACCTTGCTTAAGAGTCCAACAGTAGCAGCCTGGCGGCTTCGGGGCTTGAACCGGGGACCTCTCGATCAGCAATCCAACCTATAAGAGGGGGGCTTCCTTCTTTATTATATAGTGGTTATCACTGTCGCCTCACACCTCTACAGTAAGGGGTTTAAATCTTGCCTTTTGTCTTTGTGAATGGGGTTGGCATGTTCTTCCCATACTCTGGTTTCCTCCCACAGCGTAAAGACGTGATGTGTTCAAGTTGCCCATAGTGTATATGTTTTTTGTGTCCTGCCATGACTTTCCACCACATCCAGGGTGTACCCTGCCTTGTGCAATAACTTCCACGAGATGGGACCAGGAAGTGGTCTCGATAATGAAGTGATGTATGTATGTATGGATCGATGGATGGATGGATGGATGGATGATTTCTATAAGAACTACAAAGGTAAATGCCACATCATTTGAAGAATCTGAGACAGATGTGAAGTTGGGAAGAGGTTTTTCATAGTTATACATTGTCATTTTACGGCCAGTCAAGACCTTCTGCTCAACATACAGCCAAGGACATTGTTACAGAAACAAGTAAATAAGGTTTTAGTATTATAGTATTTACCTATTTTCTTGACTTTTGCAACATTAATGTTTTATAATATGATTTATGAGCATTTGATGGTAACTGTTATCACGGTTTCATTTAGGTAAAGTCCTTATAGAAATGGATCAAAATGTACATATTTTAGTTTTTTGTTGTTGTTTGTTTTGTTTTGTTTCCACCATCATGTACAGCACAATGAATTTGAAATAAAACAATCAACACAGCACGTAGCCTTTTAGCACATTTTTGGTTGCATATTAAGAGTTCACATGAATAGCTCACTCACTCAATCACTCACTCAACTTCTATACTAATCCATCAGAGGCACACACACATACACACACTCATTCATACACTACAGGCAATTTGGGATCACCAGTTATCCTAATCTGCATGTCTTTGGACTGTGGGAGGAAACCGGAGCACCCGGAGGAAACCCTCCAAGCACAGGGAGAACATGCAAGAGACTGTACCTGTATGATAATTTCAGTAGTTAACTATTCACTATTCTGTCACAATAACACAATAACTAATAAATAAGCCACAATAACTGGTCATATCAATGCAGTCCAAGCCATCTTTATGTGTATTAAGTGGAACTGTCCTCAGTTATCATATGAATCTTTAAGCAGAACATATGTGACCCAGTCTGTGAACACCCACCCAAAAACATGCTTTAGCTGGGTTTTCACAGACTGGGTCACATATGGTCTGCTTAAGGATCTCCAGCCAGGAAGTGGGGTATCAGCATGGCTCAGGAACAGGCAGGTATGGAGGACAGAAAACAATAAAATTTTCAAATAATCAAATGAAATTCATTCTGATGACATACAATTAATTTCTTCCTCTTCTATATTGTTTATCCTGTACAGGGGTATGGGTTGTGCCTATCCCAGGAGACTTTAGGCATATGGAAAATACCTGAATATTTGAAAATTGTTCAATTTTAACTCATTTGTGAATATTTTTGTAGTGCTGCTTCCTTATGTTAATCTTGTGTTACCGTCTCCATGTCCTTGTGAGGTTCATCCATGTTCTTCAGTTTCCTCCTCAACCTCATAAAAACATGACGGTAAGTAAATTAGCTATTCCAGTTACTGTACTTCATAGGTGAGAATACAGGTCCGGATAGTACCCTGTGAGTGACTGGTTGATTATTAACAGTAAATATGTAGCCATTAAATACTGTAAATAAGACATACATTGCACACTTTTTCTACCTTATAGAACATTCATTCATTCATTCATCTTCTATACCGCTTTATCCTTGATCAGGGTCGCGGGGGGCCTGGAGCCTATCCCAGG
>JAQMYL010000039.1:7695421-7706843 GCA_030014365.1 Clarias pachynema | reverse complement strand
GTGTTTGTGTGTAGATGAGTGTGTGTGTGTGTGTGTGTGTGTGTGTGTGTGTGTGTGTGTGTGTGTGTGTGTGTGTGTGTGCGTGCAACAGGGATGACCGCAGCCTTAAGAAGATTGTCAAGCAAAGCAGATTCACTAAACTTTCCTTGAGGGAGTTTCGCAAGAAGTGGAGTGAGGCTGGAGTCAGTTCATCAAGAGCCACCATGCACAGAGGTCTTCAAGAAATGCGCTACAACTCCTAGTATCAAGCCAGTCCTGATGAAGAGACAACGTCAAAAGCATCATACTTGGGCTAAAGAGACAAGAAACTTGTGGTCCAAAGACTTCTTTTCAGAAGAAAGTAAATTTTGCATTTGATTTGTAAATCGAGGTCTCAGAGTCCAGTGTGAAGTATCTATAGTCAATGATAATTTGGGTTGCCAGATCATCATGCTGGTGCATTGCATGCTTCTGTCTGCTGGCAACCTTTATGGAGATGCCAATTCCCTTTTCCAGCAGAAAGCATTGATGGCATAAATTAACAATTTTCAGAAGCTGAAAATTTCTGCATTGTAAATTTTTTTGGATTTATCTTAGGAAACAACAACAAAAAAAGTTTTGAAATATTTCTTTTGACGTCTAATGAATCTAGAACAAGTTCCACTTTCTGAATTAAATTATGAAAAAAAAAATTCCATGATATTGTAATTAATTGAGATGCACTATACTATACACTCCCCCTACAGACTAAATATATAAATATACCAGGATGAGCTAAAACATCATGACTTCTCACAGAGTATGGAATATATTACCCAATAAATGACACAGTCGACATATCAAAAGCTGAAAAAACAGCAGTTGTTTGGACCAAAGCAACTTTGACAAGAGCTAAATCAGAATGGACAGAGGACTGGGATAGTATCTCCAAAACAGCAGGGCTTGTGGGGTACTCCATGTCAGCAGCAGTAAGTATCTAATGACAGTGGTCCACGGAGGAACAAACCACAAACTGAACATAACAGGCTGTTGGGTGTGAAAGTCTCATCAAAGTACAAGGCCATTAAAGGATGTGTAATACAACGAGTCCTGGTTTCTTTTACATTATATAGAAGAGCAGGTACGTGTGAACTGTTTACATGGAGAAGTGATAGCACCAGGATGCATTAATCGAGGGAAGAAACAAGCCAGTGGAGCGGTTTGTAATGATCGTGGCAAAGCTCTATCAGGAAAACATATGGACATCATTTGAACCAGATACACCTCTGTATGATATGATGGCAGTGGTCTCTTTCAGCAGGATATGAAAGACATCACAACACACACTTTGTTCAGGAACAGGCTGAGTCATATAATGAGTTCAAGGTGTTGCCCTGCCCCTTTAAAATCCCCACATCTCCATCCATAGCAGCTCTACCTTACAGGACATAAAGGATCTCCAGCAGACATCTTGGTGCCAGATAACATGAAGCACCTTCAGACGTCTTCAAGAGTCAATGCCTCGGTGCATCAGAGCCGTTTTGTCTCACATGGAAAACAGACAGTACATTAGACTATTTAAAAAACTTTTACAAATAACACTTTACAGGAATTAATAATCCTATATTTTATTCATTCATGAGCAGATAATCCTCAGCAACATACAGTGTAAACAAATAAACCTGACATAAAAATAAAAAATGATGATGACTCAGCTTCAAGTGTAACATGGGTAACTATTGACTAGCACACACCCGGAAATTTATTGCTTATTATTACTGATCAATTAATTACCATACTTAAGTACAGTACGTACCACAATGATGACTAAATATCCCACACTTCAAACATTAACCAAACAAATGCCTACAGAGTCTGATGCAGATTCAAGAGAGTCCTACAACTTTTATTTTTTATAATCCCCTACCTATTCCTGTCTCTAGTGCCCACTCCCCTGGCTGACGTCTAGCTATCCTCAGATCTCTAAATTACTGCCAGTGACTTAAAAGCCCCAAATGACAAAGAGTGCCCTCTTGTCTCCTTCATTGCTGGTGCGGCGGTTCTAAATAACCTTTTAAAGCCGAATGTAACCCAAGCGGAATCACTGGCAGGGACTGAGAGAGCACTCTCGACCCCGTGCCATAATGAACGAGTGTTGAGTAGAGAGCGGTACTTGAAGGGGTTGATGACTACAATAGAACTATTACTGAATGCACACGTTCTGACTAAATCCACATGATATGAATTGTAATTTGGCCACAGTAGATTAATAAAAACGGGTATAATAAATGCACTGATTTGTATTCCCATGAGCTCCGAGTCAAACAAAATACGATAAGAAGGAGTGCTCTTTCTTTTGAAGACAGTCAACGAAATATTTCTGATCCCAAGGACAAGCAATGTTGAGCATTACAGTACATCTGTCCGACCGACATTATCGAGTTCAGTTCCTGAAGTTAGGTCACATTTCTAAGGTTCTTCATACTGCATTTCTTTTCAGGAGTGGAGGAGATGTGACAGGTCCATGTTTGATTGAAAGATGGTGGAAAACTCTTTAGAGAGAAGATCGTGTAAGGCTATACCATCATGCGTGTACACCCAACGCTCTCCGGTCCAGTCGTAACGTTTCGGTCCACTGCAAAAAAGAAAAAGAACAAATAAATGTAAATGCTAAAAAATTTTTTTTTTAAATCATTCATTACTATGATACAGGATATCCCAGATATCCCAATATGGAGCTTAGCTTTTTATGGGTTTTTTTGTAATTTTTTTCTATATTCAATCTGAGGATTAGTGTAAAGTTCTTGGCTTGAAACACTAGATAACTGGTGTACGTGAGATCTTGCAATCTTCAAGTGTTCAAGTTGCATATTACTTGATAACAGAAGCTTGATCATAGTGGCATGTTAAACTAAAATGTGTCCTGTGATTAGGGGGAGCGTGTTTTGTGTCTGCAATCTCGCAATCAAAATTGGTCAGCATTAGTCAGCCTATTTAAATGGTGAAATGTAGACACTCTGCTGTTTGGTATCATGGTGTTTACCACATTGAACCATGAACCAGAGAAAACAAAGAACAGAGTCGTCTGAGGAGATCGGAAAGAAAATTATCAACAAGCATGTTAAAGGTAATATTCCTGTGACTATAGTTGCAGATTTTATGACGTTTAGGGTCCATGGGACTGCAGGACGTGGCCGCAAGAGGAAAATCGACATCAAATTGAACAGAAGTATAATACAAATGAAAACCAAAGATCCAAAAACACAAAAATTTAAGGTGAACTCCAAGGTCAAGGTGCATCTGTATCTGATTGCATCATCCATCACTTTTTGCGCAAAATTGGACTTAATGGAACGCCCACGTAAATTATTAAAAAAAAAAAAAAAAAAAAAAAAAAAAGACAGACTGAAATTTGCCAACATGCCAAAATGCTTTCAGAAGAATGGACAAATGAGATTGGAGCTTTTTTGGCAAGTCACAGATGCAAAACTGCAACTGGCACAGTGTCTCTTGAATCTGTGCAAGGTACACTAAAATCTCAGGACTATTGAGACATTCAGTAGTGAAACGTACCTGTACTGCCCAATGTCAGAAAACTCAGTCGCAGATCATGGGTGCTCCAACAGGATGAAGACTCAAAAAACACCCAGGAATGGCTAAGAACAAAACATTTGACTGGAGTTGCTTTCTGTAAGTCCGGATCTAAATCCTATTGAACATCTGTGGAAAGAGCTCAACCTTGCAGTCTGAAGAATACACTTCAAACCTGAGACAGCTGGAACAGTTTGGGCCAAACTACCTGTTGGCAGGTGCAGAGGTCTCACTGAGAGCTACAGAAATTGCTTGACTGCAGTGATTGCCTCAAAAGGTTGTAGAATAAAATATTAGGTTAAGTTCCCATCAATTTTGTCTAGGATAATTTTTGTTAGTTAAAAAAAAAAAAATTATTCTGCTGAATAACAATTCAAAAGCTGTCTGATTTTCTTTAATTTATCATTTATTATGTATTTATTTTGTCAGTTTCAAGTTATTTTAGTTACTACTGTGCTCCCAACAAATTCATCCATGTGTATATGAACATTGTTTTCTGAAACCGAGAGAAATAGGCTTCCAGGCATGGAGAATGAAAAAAGGTTACCTTGTAGGAGAGGAGAGCCAAATCTGTCTGTTGGGTGTTTGTTTGTTGATGACGTAAGTGCCATGGTCACCTCCTACTTTCACAGTCAAGACACCACTCTGTGCAGAGCAAAAAAAAAAAAAAAGGTTTTTACTTTGATAGAAGAAAACAAACTTCCCTTTTTTAGTACTGCTGATTTATTATTTTTATCCGTTCAAAACACAATACGAGTAGTGATAGTTTAAGCATCTATTAAATTTTTTAAACATCATTGCTCATGTACCAGGCCATCTCATGCATCAAACCATGGCTGATCTAATGGCTCGACTCAAGCAATGAATTCCCAATGAACACATTTCCATTACACTCCTGTGGAGATACTTGATTAAAAGTGTTTTGTTTGGGACAAAGGAGGAAGATTTATTTGTCACCTCACATCCTTCAGCTCTGTTATCAAATTTTAGTCACAGAGCAAGTCTTTTTCTTTCACTGAAATGCAACAGCCAGGAAAAGTATGAGGTGTTTGTGAACATGAGGTGCTTCAGCTGAAACATGTGCTCTTGGTGCTATTTGCATAAACAGCAAGAGAGCAGCTGAAATGGGAACATGGCTTAATGTTGGCTCAGACAAGCCACAGGTGTCTTTCATATCACGTGGAACATTTATGAGCTTTATTGAGAACAGCAGGGTGTGTTGGCTATGATTGGGTCAGGGTGAGGGCAGAATCTCGCTCCTCCACAACAGAGCTGACAGGAGACTCCTTCTCTGATGTTTATCTGGAGGAGAAGAAGGGAGGACAGAGGGTGTGAACGACCTGTCAGAACACCCCACACACATCACACTTCCACCAGCCACTGAAATTAACCAAGGTGCAAGCAAGAGTGGTCTTAGGAGTACACCTATTCACACAGCTTGTTTGGATCGCCTCGTATCTCACTGGCAGATCTCACTATGTGTCCACTGGGTGGAATAAATCTTACTCTGCCCCTGACACACAAGGTATCCCTCAAGGTTCAGCTCTTAGTCCATTTTTAATCATCTTATGGTCTAATTTTTTTTTGTCATGAAGATGACACTTCACACCACATCGGGACTAGGTCAATAACAAATTACATTTTGTACATTTCTTTTGCAAAAAAAAAAAAAGAAGCTGACAATTTTTAAATTCTTTTTAATTCTTAAATTTTTTATCAAGGTGTATGCAAAGATGTGCCATAGTAATCTTACACATTGCTCACCTACCTAGCCAAAACATCCTAAAAAACATTTTATACACAGACAGACACTGTGTCTAACAGTTTCTACCCCTGGATGGACAAAATCCCAGGCGCACAGCTTTCTACAGTGTCACAAAAAAGCTAATCAGTCTTCCTGATAGTAGCTGTCAGTAAGGACATGGAGCTGACAGAGACTATACTACAGGTTACGTGCTTGACGTGACACTGGACATGTTCTGATTCCACCTTAATGCAAAGAGACAATGGCAAGTCGATTAAGCTCGCAAGCCATACAAGAGCACAAAAATTAAAGGCTTCGGTTAAGCTGTGTGAGGAACACGGACATCTCATGAGACTAAAAATGAGATGCAAAGGCTTTGCCAAAGCTAAACTAGGTTGAAGGTGCTCGTAGAAAGGGGTGAGTGATAAATTATATCTTTGTGTTTTTAGGCTGAATGGCAATACATGATACACGTATCGCAGTGTTTTCTATGAAGTGAGCCAATTGTTCATTTCTAAGTCAAATTTTAATAAAACAGACTGATCAAAATAAAATTCAATGACATGATTTCATTCAAGTCAAAAGTTATGACACCCCTTCTGATTCCAAGGTCTTTCCTGATTTTTATTTCTTTGGGTAGATGCTGAAGGCGTCCAAAATATGCAATAATCTCTTCTGAACAGTTGATATTGAGATGTGTCTGCTACTTATGCTCTGCAAAGTCTTTATAGCAGCTCTAATCTGAGGTGCTGTTAATTGGTGATTTTTAAGGCTGGTAATCTTTCTTTCCTGGCATGGTCTTCATGAGAGTCAGTTTCATCATGGTGCTTGATGGGTTTTGCAAATACATAGCATATTGAGCGAAATGAGGGTCTGTATCAATGACTAAGTTTATTCACTAATTAGGTTTTACTTCAGTTTGGAGGGGCAGTATGGAGATATACTGTATAGTCAATCGCTGCTAGACAAGGCTGCACAGTCAGAGCAGCTTAATATAGACATTATGACACAGGTCTCGACATCTTGTGCATACCAATTCACCAAATCGTATGAATGAATTGTAGCATTTCAAATGCACGATGTATTAAGACATATCCTCGATACTGTATTATTTTTTTCTCTATGACCACTACAGGGCTGCGCGATGTGAACGCAGCTTAAAACGCACTTTCTTCCAGGGCAGAAGACTTTTTTTTGGCTGTGAAAGCATTGCAGCACAAAGCATAACACACTCTTTACACTGTAGCTTTGTAGAATATTTATCAAGATTGCACTTGAATGAAGAAAATTCAACAAGGCAGATAAAATGGTAAGCCCAGGGTTTATGCACAGATGCAGAAGGAGAGCTAGGGCGCGGCTCCAGGGTGTGGGAGAGGAAAAATGCAAACACTGGCACAGTTTCGAGATAAAACAAGTAACATAACATTATAACATTAATCTGTATTGATATCTGTTTTCATCCATTATCTCATTTCAAAATCTACAGATAAACCTTACACAGTCGATATACCACCCAGTCCTACTGTACTCTTAGCCAGCAACAGGAAATACATATGGCACTCTATTGCGTTCTACTATAAAACCTGACATCCTGTAAGAGACATGCATTACCTCAGTGCAGCGAAACAGGAACATCGTGTTTGTGATTAACCTTGTCTTAAAAGGGTCACTCGGCTCACCACACACACCTTCCACTTTCATGAGATAATATGGGAAAGGGCCAGCATGCAAATTTGAAAGTTTTGCTCTAAAACTACACCTAAAATGCATGTAACCTCTATAATTTAGACATGACACAGACAGTAGAATCTTTGTTAAAGTCGGGATGCTATGGCTTGGAAAATTCTTGCCCGACATGGAATTTAAGGAATAAATCATTTAAGAATTAAAACCAAAAGTGACCTCCAAGTGCCAGATTTTCTTCCTTGTAGTTCGAATCATGCAAAAAAAAAAAAAAAAAAAGAGGCAAATTTCTTTTTTTTAATATTGCTTCTAAATAGTTAATCAACAATTATTTTCATAATAAATTGCACACGATTTAAATGTAGCGCAGCCAAAAAAATACGTCAGTATGGGTCAGCTGACATGAGAAAGAAAACGTAGGCAACACAGATTATGTAATAGCTGAGGATGACATAATATTAAAATGCCACAATAAGAATTTGTAATTAATGTAATATGTTAATTTAATTTCAAAAATATATTTCATTAATAAATCTTATCATATAATCTATTTTTCTGTAAAAACAACAACAACTGCACAATAATAATTTCTCCATACATCTTGCAAATGAATCAAGTAATTTACTCACGAGTTATACACATTTCACTAGTACACGCTTTATAATGGTGTCAGGTTTTGGATTAATAAATATTTTAGATTTTAATATTATATTTAAATTACTGTGAAATTTCCACAGTAGCACCAACAGGTATCCGAGATGCTCCTGTTACCAAGGTAACGCACAGAGAAGGTGATGTCTGCACTGGTGACATCACATTCCGAATTGCGGAATTTTGTGGAGGGAAAGTTCCTCTAACTGCCGTTCCCTGAACAGGGAGCAGGGAGTAGGGAGCAAACATTAAAGTACACTGTGGAATGGAATGCAGACCCGTCTTGCCTGATGTTTTTCCAGCAGATGCCTTTGGGTTAACATAAAACAGCTTGAAATTTTATCTGAAAGATTACAGTTACCAGCCAGAGGGTGTTTGTTATCTCAAAGTAATTAAAACTAGCCAATACTGAAGGATAATCTGTATAATCGGACGACCATGATCAAACTGCTCCTTCATGATTAACCTATTGGCTTTTAGCAATTTTAGCAATTCTCACACTTGGGAAGTTACATTTGGTCTTAAAAAATGCTGCACAAATTGTTTAAACTAGTGAGGTTATGACTAAAAAAAACAAAACTCTATTTTATTTTTATGAATTTGTTAATCACATTTGCCACACTTTGTTTGCCAGTACTGTCCTGTTTAATGCCTGCATTATCACATACCACCACATTTCATCTCAGTGGCCCGTTACTGGGTCAGAAACGTTGTATTTCATTTCAGATGCACAGGAATCTGACCTGGTTTCACACACCACCTGCTGAGCAGAACTGACTGACCTGGATCGAGAATCGGTCGTGAGTACAGACAAACAGAGGTCTGTACAACCAGCACTGTTAGGAACGTTAATCTGTACACAAGTAAAGTGTATGTTTGTGATCATCCTAAACAAACTTGGACCATCTTTCTTTTGATAGTATTCAGACGATGCTACCAAAATACCAATTAAAATACTTTAAGGCATTCAAGGATTACTTAATGGGTAGCAAATAGCTGGAAAATTTATATTTTGTCCATACTGTGGAGCTTTAGAACACCATAAATATATAGCCTCCATAAACAATTTATTTGAGTTCTCGTGTTTTTTCTTCTTCTCAGAATTCAGACTTGAAACATGAGATAAAACCTTCTGAGAAAAAAAATTTGAACTCAAATACATTTTTTAAGGTGAAACTAAACCCTTTCAGTGAAGAGCAGAAAGCAATTATATTGGAAAGAAAATCACCATAATACATTTATCTAAACATTTATCTAACAGCTACAAAAAAAGGATAAAGTTTTGATTCTAAATCAATTCTGTGAGATATAGACGCACTGTGTGTATATACTTTATATCTTACAGTTTTTAAGTATATAATGACTGACGGAAGCAGACAGGAGTGCGGCTGTAGCTGGAGATCTACTGTATCAGTGACCCTGCCCTAGAGCGAGTCCCACAGGAAGTACACCCTGAAGCTGTACTTCCTCTCCATGTCTGAAAAGTGTGATCAAGATCAAGAAAAGGGAAAAAATGTCATGTAACATAACAGTGTGCAACACACGCTCTGTTCTGGGTCACTCGACTTCTAACTGTAGATCAACAGCATCGCCATGTGGACATCTACACAAACTGCACCTGCTTCACACAGTGGAAAAAGTGTAGCTCTTTCTTATATCTCTTAGTATTTTATTCATTCACTTACAGAAAACACCACGTCATAGTCAGGCCCTGTGAAGCTCTCGTCAGTGAGATCCTCGAAATATTCTGCTAGTGCGTCCAACGTCTCATCAGCCAGCTTCTCATAGACGGTTTCTGGAAGCTCCCTGTCAAGCAACACATTCTGTAAGTATCACAAGTTTAGAAAATTCCCCATTCAATATTACAATTGTTTCAGATTTTGTTACGATTCTAAACAAACTTAGCAAGTAATTTGTTTCTGCTGCAGTGGAAGCTGTGCTGCCTGGCTGCGTGTGAATAGTTTAGAGTTTAGGATCATGAAGGAACTGGAATCATGTACCACTTTGAATGCAAATTAAATTAAAAGGTTTTCTTTAAAAAGGTTTTAAATTAAATTTTATTTGCATGGCGTTTTTAATGTTTAAATGATATATAACTAAATCGAATTTTCCTCCAACTTTACACTGTATGGTTAAAAAATATGTACTTATATATAAAACATGGCTGCCTGACCATCACACCCAAATGTGGTTCTTCCCCAAACTGTTGGTATAAAACTGGACAATTTGAAAGTGGAAAAACTTGAGTTGTCCTGCATCCCCACAGCCCTGACCTTCAGCCCATTGATCCCCTCTGAGATGAACTGGAATATTGGAATGCATAGACCTACTGCAAATACTTTTGAGGCACGCAGAAGAAACCCATACACTGATTTACCTGTTTTCTTCTGCGAGGGGATCGGTCAAGTGAAGCCCTCTCCTTTGAACGTGTCCATGTCCAACATCTGACCACTGAAATAATAAAGCCATGGAGCGTGCTTCAGATTCCCGATAAAGACAGACTCGCTTTTCATCAGCATTTTAGTAACTATTTATTAATATGGCTGCATAAATATATAGAACACTTACAGCTCTGGTGGCCCACGAGGCAGCTGGATCAAACACTGGCCTCGAAGAGTTAGTGCTATAAAATCCACTTCTCGCCTGGAAAAGAAAAACAAAACAGATTAGGACCAAACAGCTCCATGTGTCAGAGACATCAGCTTGATGATGGAGGAACACCAGGTACCTCGTGACGGCTCAGAGACACTTTGAGGCCAGGCCATGTTTAAGGAACAAAAGAATTACGACTAGCATTACTTTCATAACCTTTATAACCTTCGTCTCATTCCAAATACATGCTGTATCCAACACAAAACACCGGAGATGTCGTGGTCTAAATAAAAGATTACATTAGTAGTAGGCTATGGAAGTGTGAAATGATGAGTATAAGAAAGAAGGAGGGAGAGATAGGGAGAGAGATTTGTTTTTCAGCTTTCAGCAGGTGGTTAACTGTAGCCCATGTTTTTATTTGGGATTGGAATCACCAGGGACCTCCCAATCCACGATACTTATGTGCTGATTCGATTTGTATTGTGATTCTGTAAGTATCACGATTTTATAAATATTCTTATTCTATAGTTTTTTTCAGATGATGTTATAATTCTAAAAAAAACCTGGCAAATAATTCACTCCTACCACACAGGATGCTGTGCTGCCTGCCAATGTGTATAGAGCATGCCACCTGTAGGATTGTAGAGGAACTGCAACATATTACCACCTCAAGTGAAAATAAATAGTTTTTTGTTTTTTGAGCCAGTGTGGCAACACATAAATTGCACCCAAAAGAATTGTGATATGTAACTGAATAAAATTTTCCCTCCATCTCTAGTTTTTGTCCACCAGGGTCCATGGTTTAATCCTGAGGCTGTACTACTACCTGTGTGGTGTTTCATATTTACTCCCTATGACTGTGTGGATTTTAGCTGGTTTATCCAGTTTACTCTCAGAAAGATACCAGTAGTTGATTCGGCTGTGTTAAATTCCACCAAGTGACAATGTGTGTGTGTCTTCAGAAAGATTCGTTGGACCTGTGCACTGTGGCAATGTGTTGTATTATTGGGATTGGGATTTTGTCCCAATGTACAAAAAAGAAACTGAACTCAATCAATTGCCATGATATAAAGGAGTTTTGGGGGGAGTTTCGTCCTGGGGAACCTCCTGGTTCAACACTTAAATAGGGCTTGGCGGTTCGGTGGTTCAGGACTGGAGCTTCATGCAAGTCTACCTGAGTCTCCAATAACTACCTGGACTCCA
>JAQMYL010000039.1:7643344-7656413 GCA_030014365.1 Clarias pachynema | reverse complement strand
TAACAGCTGAGAAACAATATGAACCACTGTTAGAGACAGAATTTTCCAAGGTACTGGGCCACACCTAGTTTGGGTACAAATGCAAACGTGAGCTATGTTGCCATCCTCTAGCCTTGGGTCACAGATGATAGCAGATGCTCATCTTTCATAGCATCGTAATTGCTTTAGATTGCTTTAGACCTGAATTGCCAACAATGTTGATGTTCCCGTCACACAGTAATTGCATCACAAGTAAATATATTTACGTACTGGTGTATTATTCACTGTAATTATTGACTCATTTATTTTCTGAGCTGAGTTATTTATGGAAATGTGCATAAAACCATTTCTTACATTTACATTTACATTTAGGCATTTGGCAGACGCTCTTATCCAGAGCGACTTACAAAAAAATTTCTTCAATATGATTCACCTGAAGGAGTTCTTTTATGAACTAGATTACAGACTCCTGGCTGTTTTAATGATTGGACAAAAATTAAGATGTGTCAAAGCTATTACACATTTGTGTTCAAGATTATATAAACCTTTATTCATGTGAAAAGCTTCCGAGAGAGAGTGCTTTATTCAGGAAGGAGGTCAGCGTGTTCTCTTTATTAACCCATAACTCAGGCCAAATAAACAGACGTCACATGCTTCGTATCTCAGCATCTTTGAGGCAGATATTCATATCCAAAAACAAACTTGGTGCACTCTTACTGCGCACACAGTGATCATGGCCTTGTCTGACACCAGATTTACAGCAAGGAAGTCTCTTGCTTTCCTGGCTGGCTGTTTTAGTTTTTGCTGATCTCACTGCTGAGAACCACACATTCTACACTCTTGGCATATTATGACAGAGTGCCCCTTGTGGCTGCCTCTTCCAGAATACTGAGTGGCTGTTTCTTCCAGAAAATTGAGCGTCTGCTTCATGTAGTGTTACTTTTGTGGATTAAAGCGCTCGGAAATATCTGACTGTTGTCTTGTTTGTTTCCTGCCAATGAGGGCTAATATCACAGACCATCATCTTGTCCTATGTGTTATTTATTAGTATTTATTATCAAAAGGGCATTGTGGTAAACATTGTGTGTGCATGTGTGTGTGTGTACAGGTGTTGGAGAGCTTTAAGATCATGGATTACAGCTTGCTCCTGGGCATACACGTGCTGGATACACACAACCACAGAGACGCAGACGGAATTGGAGGAGACAGCAGGCGTCCTGTCGGACAGAGGGTCCTCTACTCCACTGCCTTGGAGTCTATCCAGGGGGGCGGCAGGGCAGCAGAGGTCGTAACCACAGATGACACGTGAGTTGGTGCTGAAAAGTGCTTGAAAAGACACTATACAGATATATCAAGTTTAATTTACTTATAGACTGAGACACTCATAAAAACTGAGGTTGTCATAAATGCCCTAACCTTTTCATTTTAAATGAATTTTGAGACTATCATAGTTCATAACTATTGAACTTCACCCACTTGGCACAATCAGGTCATGTCATATCTCTGAAAGACTGTTTCCTGTTATAAATGTTGAGTTATGTGTCATTATGACATAATGGTTTCCTTTATCAACCTAATAAACCACATTGACTGGAGTGGAAACACTGTACATGTAATCATATTTATTTTCCTTACTCTGTTTTCTCACAGTCAAATTTCATTTAAAACCTAAAATCTCTGTTTTTAGAGGTTCTTCCCTACTCTCAGGAAATGTCACAGGCTTGTTCCTATGTATTACATAAATAATAGTTTATACATCAATACATGATTTAAATATTTCTTATTAGTCAATTCATAAAGGCCATTCCAACTCATTTTTTGTGATAAAAGTCTTTCCCTGACAGTTGAGCTCATATTCATAGGTTATCGTAAAATAAGCAAATCTGTGCATTTTAATTATGCCTTTAATTATGATCAACTCACTTGATTTTGTCCAACATTTTGATTTGAATAGCTAGTGATTAAAAAAATACCATAATCATCTGTGATATCTTGCGACCTCAAATGCTTAAACAATAATAGAAAGTAAACTTATTGGTTTATTATTTGTTTGTGCAGAATGGGTGGCATCCCAGCCAGAACGAACAGGGGCGAGAAGCTGCTGATTTTTCTGGGTATAATCGACATCCTGCAGTCATACAGGTAGTCTGCATACTGTAGAGTCTAGTGCTGCTCTCTGTTCACCTAAATCAGCACTGAATGGCATTAGCATTATTCGTAACACACTGCTATATTCAGGGTTTTCACAAGCATTCAGAATTTTTGTGAGTTCTACCTTATTCTTATAAATTCTTATATTTATAGATATTAATAGGTTGAGGGATATAGCCTGTATTGTACTGTATATATGTTTCTGTATTTGCTGCAAGTTGTTGATTCATTTCCAACAGTTCCAGCTGCAAGGTCCGTATCAGGGGTCTCAAACCTTATCCCGAAAGGGCCAGTGTGGGTGCAGGTTTTCATTCCAGCTGAGCAGATGCCACACCTGGTAGTCTATTGAATGCCAAGAATGTCGAATTAAACAGGTGGAATCAGGTGTGGCTTCTGCTTAGTTGAAATGAAAGCTTACACCAGCCCACACCGGCCCTTTCTGGATTAGGTTTGATACTCCTAGTCTATTTTAATACATTTGGTCTTATTTTTAAAAAAAAAAATCATTTCTATAGGAGCAACTCACACTGGGAGTGATGTAATTTTTGAGAAAAAAAAAGTTTTCTGTGTGAAAACTTGTATTAAATTTTTTGTTAATGATGAGTAAAACTAAAAAAAAAAAAACTAAAAACTAGTAAAAAATGTTTTCTGATATGAGGGATTGATAATAATTTAATTAACAATTGTAAGGGGAAAAAATGGAAGCCATTGCGATAATGACTGTTTACAGCTGATATAGCATAAGTGATAACAGTAACTTGTTTATTGATCATCCACTACATTAGTTGTAAATTTCGACACATTTTTCTTTAATAATATAAAATCGTAATATTTGCCAACTTGCTTTTATATGGGAGAAATAATAAAACCCTTCATGACATGCTGTTATTAAAAATCATTCAACTTTAAAGTGATACAGTAAATGTTTCATCCTGATTTGGATTATTTTCCTATAACAGAATGCCTCATTGTGGGTTTTTTTTTTTTTTTTTGCCTTACGTGACAGTGCTGATGACTCAGTATTTACCCACTGGGTGTATGCAACCTAAAAAAGAAATGCTTGTTTTTCTAATATTTTACATAAGCTTTTTCTGTGCCAAACCAAGCTGTCTTTGCTCTTGTTCCACTAAGGTTTATCAAGAAGCTGGAGCACTCTTGGAAAGCGCTTGTCTATGACGGTGTAAGTTGATAGATTGTGCATCAGCCTGTCTTTTATGAACAAACCTTATTGATGCTGTTTTATGAAATCAGACACCCTGATCAAATGGTTCTTTCTTTCAATATCTCTAGGATACGGTGTCTGTCCACAGGCCGAGCTTCTATGCAGACCGATTTCTCAAATTCATGAGCACCAGAGTCTTCCGGAAAATTCAGAGTGAGTTTCTGGGGAGGGTTTCTCTAGAATTTCTGTAGCACCTGCATAAATGTAGAACAGGTTATAAAGGCATCAGTATTACATCACTGCATGTTAGACATGCTTGTAATTTACATGAATATGCTCCTAAATCAACAACACATGCAAATGATCAAAAAGACTTTGGAAAAAACATTCATTTCGAAAAGTACCAGTGAACCCTTGAGACAGAGAAGGATGTTAAAAAACAGAAACTACTTGCATTCTCATTCTTGGTCTAAAGCTTACATTCTCACTTTCATTAGCATCATGTGATGTTTATGCTAATGACGTTTATGTTGACCTACAAGAGCCCTTCACATGGTGAAATTGAATTATTTTCTGCTATTTCTGGTTCTGAAAACCACACTGGCTGAATTCTCAAAAAAAAGGTTTTTGAGCAAAATTGGGTTCTCTACCTTTACCATGTATTACATGAACACCTAAGTTCAGAAAACTTTAAATATATTTCATTAGATTGGAGTTAACAGTAAACTCTAGAGCTATTTTTTCAATAAAAGAGTGTGTATGACTAAGAGCATTGATTGTTTTAAGGGCAAGGATTGATTAAAAAATTTATTGATTTGATTTTTTTTTTTACATAATTTGCTGTATATAAATTAAAATGCCCTAATGCTATCGTATGGTAATGTTAACAGTCTTTATTAAATCCTATTAAATATCATCCACATTTTTGCTGGACGTCCTTAAATAGTTCTCTTTATACCTACAATACATATATGTAAATATTACTCAGTTCTAAAGAGTTTACTACCCTTACTTGCATTTCCATACTAATATTAGTTTTATTTGCATGAGCTGTTTTGATATGAGGCTTAGGGACAGATTTCGTATTTCATAATCTGCTTTTGTGTCCCATGATGAAGATAAAAGATAATGTATCGTGAAATTAATTTGGATCTGTAACTTTGGGAGCATTATTAATGAGAAGGGAAATGAAATGTATTCTCTGTTTATTTCTTTTATATACTTTTTCCCTCTCACCACTCCTTTTCAATTTTCTGTTTTTAATCAGCAAACCGGTATTCCCCTTCTAAGAGAGGGCGTCACTCCATAGTCCCGATGAAATCGTCCTCTCAGGAGCTGCTGTCCCCTCAGAGGGAGGAGAGAGCGGAGGACAGGGTTGAAAGACTAGTGACAGCCCGCAGCCTTGCCAGTCTGGATGGGCAAGGTGAGCAAACTCTTCACCATGAAGTTATACAAGTAATGGGGTGTAAATTATAATATCTTTAGATAGGGATAGGTCAGGTGCAACAGAAAAGTTCATGAAAAGATGACGAGTTTGAATCCTGATGATGTCACATCCAACCATTTGTAGGGAGCTGGCTGTAATTTTGGGTGGGCCAGGGTGTACGTGCTTTCCCATATCAATCATAGCAACCTGAGCCAATCATTGTCATCTGTGATCTCATACAGGTGGAAGTGAGTGTATAGCACTTTCCTCCGAGTGTGTTTTGCAAAAACACACAGACAGTTCCCTGGAGGGGTGGGTTATGTGGGGAAGGGTATCCTGCATAAAACCTATGCCAAGTTGTTGTGTGGATCGGATGGCATAATATTGTAAAACAGTTGATTTTCAGCTTATATAGTGTAGCTTAGTTAGCAGAAAAAGACTGTGTACCACGAGTGCCTAATTAGGGTGATATCTTTCCAATAATACAAAAACTTACAAAGATTTCTCAGCTCATTTATATCTTATAATTAACATTTGACTGTCAGTGAACTTACAATATTATATAATTATAGACCATAAAAAATGTACCGTACTGTTATTACCGTGCAAAAGTCTTAGGAACCCTGTGTTGTTGTTGTTTTTTTGTACAAACATAGTTATACATAAAAAGTTATTACAAAAAGAAACTCTTTTTGATTTGCAAACTTTAGTATTACAGGTAAATATCTGTAGGTCAGAAAAGAAAGCAACATATTATGTAAAAGCCCACTTTTTAGACATAAATAAATGGTATAAAACAGAAATCTACGGTGGGCGGTGGCCGGTTTAACAGTAGGCAGCGTCATCAGTTTATTAAGAGAAAAGTGCCACCTAAAAACTAAACTGGAGGCGTGTCACAGACGTTTCCTCACTGAATGTAACAGCACATATGACAGGCAGAATTAAGGGCTGATGAAACATTGGAGCAGCGTGAGGAGCAGCAACAAGCGGCACACTTCATTCGCAGATAGTGTTAGCACGCAGGCGTCAGGATCTGCGCGACGGTGGAGCCACTGGAACCTCTAGTAAATAAATTCATGAATAAATAAACAAATAAATAAATATTGCGTCCGGGCTTTCGATGCATGAAAAACAAGCAGAAGGACTATGGATGGTTCTGAAGGATGTCCATTATAACTAAACAGCCTTGTACAGTAGTTTCCTTATGAAACTGCTTTTTATAGTATTTTTGTTAGTTTTTTTATATAAATATACTGTATATAAAAATGTAACTTTTCCCCTTTTCCATTTTCTTCCTCCCCAGCATTTGCTTCTTATCGGAGACCCGACTTGGTCCCGGTCACACCCACCTACGGCGAGCCTTCTTCACTGGCCCCTACTATGTATGTTAGTGACAGATACCTGCCTCCCCTACCAAGCTATCGGTAATGACCTATAGCCATACACCCACTAATACACACACACATTGTGCAAGCATGCAGACACACCATATCAGTGAAATACCTTGAGCCACCACACACACCTGCCGGGTTCCCACCCTCGCTCCGCTCCTGCCACATCAGTCATCACGTCTGGCCTGTCTTTAAGAGGCCTATATTTAGCCCGTGATGGAGATAATAAACCAGATCTCTGCACTACAACCCTCTAAATCCACTTGATGTCTTCCGTTCACTGTATCTCCCCAGTAGCAGTCAGTACACGTGCCATGTTTTGCTCTCTTCACCTTTTGCCGTGCACCTGTTTACCAGGGAACATCACCTGAATATTTCATTAGCAGCCTAAGAGACCTAACAATAGGGTGAAAGAGAATGTTACAAAAAAAAGCATTTAGCACTAAGGCAACTAATACCTTGCTTGTTTGGCAGCTGCGGTAAACAGGTCCACTTCCTTTGTCACCTGTCACCTTGTCCACTAGCACAACACAATGAAGGGATTATGTTGTGTTGGTGGACAAGGCGACAGTCTGGACCGTAATAACATGGTGTCGATCTGTCTGCGTGATCCATTCAGAGGGAGAGGTAAATACAAGGTGACTTCAGTGGTTTTATTTTCTCTTTGATGAAACAGCACACGTTTCACCATAACTCGGAAAAATAAACATAAATCAGGAGCTATTGTAGCCAGTAGCTGTGTAAATATATGCACAGCAGTGTGTTTTGACTTAATAGAGGTTTACTTAAAGTTCAGTACATATTTGTGATGGATTTTGGATACAATTTTGGAAATTCTGACGTACTTTGTAACGTACTGCCTTGGCTCATTTGGGACGTTTTTGCTTTGAGTGACATCTTTTGCATATGGAGCACACAATACCAGTCTTTAATGAATTTAATGAATCTTTGCCAGCCCTTAAGTTGAATCTGCACCATAAATGAAATTAAAATATTGCCAGGATGCTGCGCATACGTCAAACTGTGGGCACGTCTTAAATCGACCGCTGGACAGAATTTAATGATACTTTTGCAGTACTTAGATATTGCCCTAAAGTTTAACCTGCACCATAAGTGAAATCTAAATATTGAGCGATGTTATGAACAGTTATGTGGCTGATTTAATAAGCTACTAATAAGCTACTTGTTCAATGTATACAAACACCTGAACCAATAGATAGATATACATTAGAAAAGCTATATTGAATATTTTTGCTGGGATTAGACAAAACGTAATCTTTATCTGATCTACTTTTTCGATTTCTTATCTATGATTCACTTTCCGATTACTGGACAGGGAGTGTTTTTGGCTGACGACAAAACAAAGCGTAAACAAAGCGTAAGATACTCAACTTTTTATTTCTTTGTACAGTTGGATAATAACTAGGCATCTGCTGTACAGAAAGACAGGCAGACATGTACAAGGGCTTCAACCTGAAATAATAACAATAAACATCGGACTAGATATTTTTAAAATCATTGTAGAATCTAACAATTGATTGCCTCAATTAATCTATTATCCCAGATCTATATTGTATTCTGGTCAACAATAAATTGTACTAGGACAGACCAGGGTTAATAAACAGCCTCGGTGACAAATTCTTGCACTTCTAACGCAATTCTAAATCCAAGAAGTAAAGAGGTCACAAGGTGCACATTCCTCAGCTAAACTAGGTGAGATGGTAAGGTGACATACAGACAGGTGACAAATTTAAAGGCAAAAACAGCAAAACCGGTCTCAGGCCGGTTTCAGTGCACATTGGCATAGATATTTCACTCCCATATCTCCCATAATTGTCAAATTCGACTGAGATCTGGTGAGTATGAAGGCCCTCGCATATGAATAACACAATTTTCATCCTCTTTTAAACATGGAGGTGGATTCATTCTGATCAAAATAATCAGTATTATTTGCACTGTTTCTTCGCTCATATTGGATCAGAAAATAAATTACCGCTCGCTACAATGTAACAGAGCCATCAGCTTTTTGCTTTAATCTGTCAACAATACAGAAAACTATGAAAAAGAAAGTTTCTAGTATCAGGTTTCACATACAAGAATATACACCGATCAGTAATAACAAAAAAAATAAAAAATCACCTGCCTAATGTTGTATAGGTCCCTCTTGTGTCACCAAAACAACTCTGATCCATCAGGGCACAAGATCCGCTGTGGTATCTGGCACCAAGGTGTTAGCCGGAGATCATTTAAGCTATATAACTTGTAAGGTAGGGCATTTATGGATCAGACTTGTTAGTCCAGCACATCACACAGACACTCAATCAGGCTGAGATCTGGGGAATTCGGAGACCAAATCAACACCTTGATCCCTTTGTCAAACCATTCCCAAATGATTTTGCAGTGCATTAGGGTTTATTATCCTGATGAAAGAGGTCACTGCCATCAGGGAATACTTGATCTGCAGCAATTTTTGGTAGGTGTTACGCATCAAAGTGACGCCCACATGAATGCCAGCACCCAGAGGTTTTTCAGCACAACAATGCTCCGGGTATCACATGTAGTCGGAATATGGACTGCGTTTATCATGTTCATCATTCTGGCTCTCTTTTATGGTACCACTAATATCACAAATGTAAATATTCTGCCTGCTTCTGTGTCATGATGGTGTATGTCTCTGACGCAGATATCCCAACTCGTACTCGAACTACAGACTGGAGGACAGCGCCATCTGTCTGACGTCTGAGCAAAGCACAGTAGACATGGACCGAGATGACGGTTCAGTGCTGGACGTTTATTTCGTGAGTATAAAATCTGACCTTTGGTTTTGTTTGCAATATTTTCTGATGCTTTGTTAGTAATTAATTGATATATTATATTTATGATTGAAACAATCTTCCACTCTCTGAATGGCTGATATTCTACCATTTCAAGCATGATCCATCATCCAAAACATCTTTACTACCCAAATATTGAAACCCGTAGATGCTTGTGTCTACACTAGTTCACCAAACTCATGTCTAACAGTTCAGTAAGCAGTAATCTCATTAATCTTACTATTCCAGGATGATTCCAGGAAAATTTGGTTTGCAGTTGTCTAAAAATGAACCCACATAGAATATCAGACCATATACGTATAAAGCTATCTTTGTTGGAAACAGCCGCATCTTGCCCTTGAAAAACTAAAAGAGATAAAAGTACTGTAGTTTAAAAGTTGAAAGGTTAAGACTATTTAACATAGACAAGTACACAAAATGTTAACCACTTACATGCTAATTACATGCGGTCTTACTAATGATGTACTGTATTTAAACAAATTATTTATAATGTATTCAAACTTTAATTTGGATAAAATGGTTGTGTTCCAAGTGACCTGATCATTTAGACATATAATATGGAAAATAAGGAGCATAATTGACTTGTATTCTTCTTTTATTCTAACAATAATCTGGATGATGCAACTTGAACATGTTACTTGTAAAAACTTTCTTACTAATGATAAAAATGTTTACAGTTTGCTTAAGGTTTTTAATGTTTAATGGGTCCACATATTAAAGGATGAATCCTAATAATTTTAATGATAGTATTTCAATGTAAAATGTAGTTAGAGTGGCGGCATGGTGGTGTAGTGGTTAGCACCTAGGGTCCAGGTTCGATTCCTGCCTCAGGGTCTGTGTGCGTGGAGTTTGCATGTTCTCCACGTGCTTGGTGGGTTTCCTCCAGGTAGTCCAGTTTCCTCCCACAGTCCAGAGACATGCAAGTTTAACCAATTGGCCTTTCTAAATTGCCTGTAGTGTGCAAATGAGTACGTGCCTGCAATGGATTGGCACCCCATCCAGGGTGTACCCTGCCTCGTGCCCTAAATCTCCTGGGAAAGACTCCAGCCCCCCGCCACGACCCTGTGTACAGGATAAAGCGCTATATACAATGAGTGAGTGAGTGTAGTTATAGTAGGCTGAGACAGGCAAAGTGCTATATTTTAAGTGGTGTAGAGTTGGAGAGTAGATTATATTAATGTTTTATTTTATTATTTCTTTATTCTGATTATTGAAAAATGTTTTTTTTAAATAAAATATTTTGCCTTTTATTAATTAAATATAAAATTACATATAAACATTTATAAATATTCATGAAACATACACTATTCAATACTGTAAACTAATTACTAAACCATTTCCCTTTTCTTTATTTCCGTATTACAGTAAGGAGACGTGTGGTGATGATGATCATCATCTTTATCTCCATTTATCATCACACATTCTCCACACTACTCATCCAGGATACACACCAGAATTTCACAGAAATGACTGCTGCTCATGAAAGACTGGACATCTGCCATCATCATGGATGATAGAAAAGGAAATGAGATACGTTACCTGTGCCATGACGTTACAGCAGGAGAGGTGGTGTTTTATGGCTGCGAAAAGGAGAGTATGCTGGAGTCTGCAGCCTGGGGCCAAAAGTAGTCTACAATAATCAAATAGAGCATGTGATTTATTGTGGATAAAACACACTTCTCACAGGTCAAAGACTGTTTAGATCATTTTTGTATGTTTGCATCTTTTTAGCTCTTTTGCACCCAGGCATCGCACAAACCACAGATTATTCACAACGTGATTACTCAAAACTTATCATCTGGTTCCGAAAACACAAAAGTGTCATATAGAGATGATTGCTTTTGTTTATATCACTAGCATATCTAGTAGACTAGATTAAAAAGTAGTTCAATTCTGAATGTTTAATTCTTCATGAAACAAGACAAAGAACTTTCTCAGTGTTTGAGGAATAAGTTATATTCTCAGCTGGATTTGAAAGACACGAACTTTGTCCTGTTTTAATTATAAAACCAAAAAATGACTTACATGTTCACGCCAGGTTTGATAATAAGTCTAAGTTTAAGATCAGTCCCAGATTATGAGCAAAGTCAGGGCTAGTTCAGTTTAAACATGTAAACTTTGTGAATTTGTGTGAAGTAGATGTTTCGAAAATGAAGGACCTTTAGTAGATCCACTGTAGCTCCACAGCGAAGGTTTTGTGTTAGGTGGGGAGTGTTTAATATCTGTGAGTCTGTTCCGTTAGGAGATATATTTCATATTGAAGCATCCTGTTACATGCTTTATATTATTTGACAGTGTGCTTCTGTTTTGAGAAACAGACAAATGTTTAATGAGTGAAATGTATAAATATAGTCTTTTAAATATCATTATTGCACCTTTGTAGATTATAATTTATGAAACTGCTTTCAATAAACACTGTATATTGTATAGGTTGGGTCATGAATGATTATTTTTTGCTCCTGAGTGACATTGTCAAATAAATCCAGTTTCAGGCCAAGGTTTACTAATTTGGGGACACATTAATAGCAGATAACACCACAAGGCGGTACTTCCTTTCTGTTGAGGTTTTGCTATGGTGCCATGCTACAGCGCTCAATGTATTCTCCTCAGTAACGAATATGAATTGCTGTATTTTTTGTAAATACAAAAAAAATTTCCTCCATTAAGCAAAAAAAAAAAAAAACATCTAAAGGATACTACTGAAACTACTAAAACTGGATTAAGAACTGAAAAACACAAGCTAGAAGGATAGTGGTGAACCATCAAACACCCTGAATGAGCACGATGGAAGATTACTTGAATGCTGTGGGGGCATCTGGGATTGCTTCAGGCCTAGGTTCAGCAAGGGTATTGATGAGGCCCAAAAAATGAGGTCTTCCCTGATGGCACAGTCATAGTCCAAGATGAGAATGGCAGGATTCATCAGGCTCAAACTGTGAAAGAGTGTTTCCATGAGAAAGAGATATCACTTTCATACATGAATTGGCCACCACAAATTCCAGACCTTGACCCCATTGAAAATCTTTGGGATGTGCTGGAGAAGAGTTTACCCAGTAGTTCGACTCTCCCAACATCAATACAAGATTGATTCTTAGAGAGAAATTCATGCAAATCTGGACTGAAATAAGCTTAAGCTCATCAAAATGATGCCATGGCTGTAATCAAAGCAAAAGGTAGGTCCAATGAAATGTTAGAGTGTGTGACTTTTTTTGTCCAGGCAGCATATCCATATAGCATGCTAGCCAGGAAAAAACATTTTTATACCCTGAGCCAACCTTAACCCAAACAACTAAGTTACTTAATAAGGTCTTAGATCATATTCAAGGTGAAGTATTTTACCTTTGCCACTTATACACAAAGGGTGTTCAGGTTAAACTGGGCCTTACTTCCAATTAATTCTTGGCCATGTTTGGGCCATTAAAAGAGAGCCAGCATTTCAGTTATGAAGCAGGCAGACCAATCATAGCTCTTTTCTACCTAGATGGTATCCAAGCACTAGTGAAACTCTGGGATAAGTGCATTAGTGTAGCTTACATAGAGAAATAAAATGATTGTCCCTCGTTTTATTTGTGTGTGTGTGTGTGTGGTTGTGTGTGTGACTGTGTCTTTTAAAAGAATTAAAAAATTAGTCAATAGAAGTTTGAAGAGATTTAAATTTTTAGATTGTATAAAAGACAGCCGAAGCTTTCTGAAATCATATGATGTTGTTATACGTGACATTAAAAGTCTAGTAAAAAGTGACGTGAGACAATACGTCTGGCAGTATAAGTGTATAGTGTGAGCAGAGTGGTTGCAGGTTTGGGTGTGCAGGAAGGGTGAGAAAAATGTCATGCAGAGCTAACATGTCATGCAGAATCAATAACAATTGCAGAACCTCAGCCGGCTTTAGTCAACACATCAGGGCAAGGGCTTTTATTCTGTTCCATTCTCTTTATAATATACAGTAATGCAGTTTCTCTAACATTATTGGGCTTTCATTGAGCTCACTATTTTATTGGGATTTCTATGAAACTTTGAAACTATGAAACTTTTTTTCTTGATAGTCAAAAATCAGTCAGTCAGTCAGTCATCTTCTATACCGCTTTATCCTGTATTCAGGGTCGCGGGGGCCTGGAGCCTATCCCAG
>JAQMYL010000039.1:7615998-7627913 GCA_030014365.1 Clarias pachynema | reverse complement strand
TCATAAATGCTCTACAGAATGAATGGGCACGAATTCCCACAGAAACACTCAAAAATCTTGTGGACAGCCTTCCAGAGTGGAATCTTTTATAGCTGCAAAAGGGGGACCAACTCCATATTGAAGTATACACTGTATGGATACAATGGCATTTCAGATTTGGCCAAATTTTTTTTTATCCATATCCACAGGAATTACTTGCATAGGTTTGGCTAAATCCCTCAGTAATCCCTCATAATATGGTAATGTTTGTATCGGAGAATATTATAAAGTGTATGACTTGTATACAAACTCAAAAGAACCAGATGACATAATGACATCACCCTTACAAGTATCGTAAAGGTGGTTTATAACTTGTAAGAAGAGTTCACTGCTCCAAACTATGACACTTGAATGTGTTATCTCTGTAGTTTCACCTGCTTTATGGCCAGTATCTATGCCACAGGGCAGCTCTGACTGTAGTGCCAGCAGTAAATCAAATCACAAATTAATTTAAATTCACTCGGTTTGGTACATTATAGGTTAATTAATCATTGGTTATAATTCATGGGAAATTGTATGGAGGGCGCTTCACATAATCTATTCTATGTTTTTTTGTGGGGGGTTTCAGCACGGGGGCACTGGTGGCTCAGTGGTAGGTGTTTCACCTGCCATGCGGAAGGCCTGGATTCGATTCCCAGCCAGTGCCCAAACCCCCCAGCCACTGCATGCAGTGCCGGTCCCAAGCCCGGATAAAATGGGAGGGTTGCGTCAGGAAGGGCATCCGGCGTAAAACCTGTGCCAAGTTGTTGTGCGGACTGGATATTCCGCTATGGTGACCCCTTGCCGGGAACAGCCGAAAGACCAAAAAAAAAAACAAAAAAAAAGTAGCTATGAGCACGGCCTGATGTACCCGTTTTTCGCCGTAGACAACGGTGCCTACTGTTATGGTTTATGGTGAACGCCTGTGACATGTCTGTGATGGAACTACTTGTGCAAACACCGACCACAAACACTGACCAAACAGAATTTCTGTTTTTATTTATAAATGTTTGTTTTTGTTATTATTTATTAGGCTTTGGTGGCTCAGTGGTAGGCTGCTTCTTCTTGTCTGCCACACGTCATCCTTAGTACCAGTTCCAAGCCTGAATAGAATGGGACGGTTGTGTCAGAAAGGGCATCTGGCATATGCAAATAGAATGGTCCGCTGTGGCTACCCCTTGACATTATTATTATTATTATTATTATTATTTGTCTTATTAAATTTACCAGTGTGAAAAAAAGACTAAGAACGGAAGTGTTTGTACAGTAGTTGCTGTAATGTAAGACAGAACTCGAGCTCGTTTGTTTCACAACCTTAAATGTAATTTCACTTTTTCATGAATTAATTCAGAAATGATTCGCACTCCGGTTATATTAAAACTTCTGGTGGCCTCACTGTCTTATCAGCGCTTTCTGTTCAAGGCTACTACCTCCCCAGTCATTGCTTCGCAGGTGTGAACGTGTTATATCAGTTCTTTTCCAAGAAGGAGCCGGATGCCTGTCTACATCCACGGGTGATGACAACATTGCATCCTTCTATAGTCCAGATCTTTGCTCCATCAGACTTTTACCCGTTTGATCCCCCTGTTTTTCACTCACCCTCATATTTCCAACCACGTGTGGTTGAGTGGATTGTTTCTGATGGATTTAGCTGATCTGGAAAACCCTGGGTTATTTTATGTCTCACTTGATGAACTATAGAATCTCACAAGAATGGCAAATATTATATCCGTCCTGTTGCTTTCACTGCATGGTTTTGAGGCATGTCTGAATAAAAGCCATGAGGGACATTTACACAAAGGTGAGGTATGTCTGAATGACAGAAAGATTGTATGGGTTGATAAAGCTTATGTTTAAAAAGGGCTCTATAGTCCTGGTATCCAGCTCCATATTATTCTCATGTAATTGTATTTGTTACATTCAGTTGTGCTTGTCCAGTACCTGAGAAAGAAAGTTGGTTCTTATAGCCATGTAAATGATTCTTTCCTGTAACATTTCTGAATGATGTGTAGTGTTTCTTGTTTGCTGATGACATGCCCTTTAGAACAAAGACTGATAAGACAAAGGCAGCTTTAAAAGACTCAAATCTTACAGGAGAGATTACATTGAAAATGAACCCTGTCAACCTCATTGGTTTTACAAAAGTTGTAGCTATGTTGTGTAAGCCTCTTGTACCTTGCTTTAAAATGCTTTGTTGTTACTTTAAAACATTGTGAAACTGTGAGGGTACTGTTGTTGCTGCTATTAAATAATTACACAGATTGGGTGAGATGCCTTTGAATAATAGATAAATGACATGGCTGTTTCCTCTCTGTAGTCCACCAGGACATAACAGTAGTGACTAGTACTTCTGAGATGTCCTACAAACAGGAGCTTTGTATGTCTTGTTTCTGAAAGAACTTAAACAGCATAGCACTTTAGGGTATATAGTGTTTCTTGTTTCTTTAACATTTTCTAAATATACATCTGTCAAAGTGAGTTTTGCTTTATTGCAGGGCGAATACATCAGGCCATGGTAACGTCTTTAAATGAAGATAATGAAAGTGTTACAGTGGAGTGGATAGAAAGTGGAGACACAAAAGGAAAAGAGGTAAGCCTAAAGATTTTGTGTAAGCTTATAACACTGTGTAATGTATGGATGAACAGGGCATGTGCTCAGAGGTAGGATAAGGGCAAGTAGCTGCACCATACAAAACTGGGCATTGTGCTTCACAAGCGCTGATGCCATTTTCATGCAAACAAGAAAACTGACACTTTTTGTTTTGTGAAATCCTAGTTAAACTATTCTGTAATTTATTAGGAGAAAACTTGGAGACTTTTACTTTAGAGTTTTTATAGGCTTAGGAAAGATTACCACTTAAAAAAAAGCTAAATTCAATATAAAATTTGGTTTGCTTCTCAATTTATAAGTGAAGCCTTGGCTAGCTTTCAAATAGTTTCCTTTTATCAATAAAATTTTATTGTTCAGTGATCGATAAAGAGCTCAATGGAAAAATAAAAACACAAGCTGTAGTCAGAAAATATTTTACTGTTAAATCCTGATGATGGCCTGAAACTTAGGAGAGCATAATTTGCTCAGCTCTCAGGATGGGACTCCTAGCCCTGATGAATACAGGGACACTGGTCATTCAGGGTTCTCTGTAACTTATGAATAAGTTTAGTTCCAGGAGCACTTTCGTAAGTCCGACAAAGTAAGTCTTGTACAGGTAGTCCCCAACTTATAAACATTTGAGTTACCAATTTCCGCAGATACGAATGGACCACGGTTCTACGAACATTCGTATATGCAACCAAATCGTGGAAGTAGCTCATGTGGATTGTACAAAAAATATATACTGCAATGCAATATTTTCAGTGTGTAAGTTAATGTATAAAATGGCTAAAGTCCGGTATATTGTATGTGTGCAGGTGAAATGAGGTTTCACACATGAAGCAAGTTGGAACATATAATTTTGGCAGACACATTTGCCCAAGATTAGAAGTATAACAGTTTAAAACTAAAAGGGGAAACTCAAGTACTTGTAAACATACATCAGCAGTTCTTCCTTTTTTGTACTGTATTTTCACAAGGCCAACATTAATCTCATTTGAAGGGTTTTGAATTTAGGTTTTCTGATACTTTAATATGCAGTTTTGTACTTTGTTCTTTTTAGGTAAGACCTATTGAATGTTTTTTTTCTTCTTTTTTTCTCTCTTTTAACAGATTGATCTAGAGTGTATATTTTCACTAAACCCAGATGTTGCTCCAGAGGAGGAGATTTCTCTGAGCCCTGTAACACCACCACCTCCCACACCTGTGTCTATGAAGGGCAACAAGATCCCCAAGGTTTTGACAGATAGTTCAAGCTCAGCAAAAGATTACTTAGCTTTACTGGTTATCATTATGTCTCAGGTTGACCGAAAGTGCTTAAGGTTTTTCTTTCTAATAAACTCATCACAATATAAACCTAAGATATTCATGTGCAGCTGTTTAGTGATATATAGTTTACCTGAATGTGGAGAGAATCGTATGCTCCTTATAGTTAAATCTGAAATGCTTTTTGCATTCCTAATTGAAACGCATAAAAATTTCATATCTTCCTACGCAGAATCGAAGGACTATTGCTCCTGGCAGGGCGGAGGTCCCGTCTAGAGACAACAGAGGTATGTATTATTGTCATTGTGGCTTTCATGCTATGTACAGTAGTGTTTTAATTGTGAGGAATAAAGCCACAAATGTTTGTCTGTTTGTTACGCTTTTAGTTGGATCAACACGGGCGCGTCCTGGCCAGCAGCAGCCAGAGTCAGCCCTCCCTCCACCTGCCCAGCAACCAGTTCAACCTACCCAGGCCCAAACACAGCAGAGCCAACAACAGCAGCAGAATGGTAATCACATGCCTTCGATTAAAATAGCACTGTAATGGCCTCCAATGGAGTGAATCTTACTGAAGCTTTACAAGTGCTTTGTTACAGTACCAGTCCAAAGTTTGGGCACAAGTTTAGAATTATTCTATATTCTAGAACAATAGTGGAGATTTAAAAACTATGAAATAACATAAGGAAGTAGGTAATTATGTAACAACAATAAGTTGTTATTTTAAGACAAGGAGTTCAGCTGTTCTGGAACAGTTCTTGTCAAGTATTATCAAGTGCATTTCCAAAACCCAACAAGCACCATGATGAAACTGGCTCTGAGGAAGACCATCCCAGGAAAGCAAGACCAAAAATGATCTCGGCTGTAGAGAAGTTGTTTATTTAGTGTTACCAGCCACAAAGTAGTATAAGTAGCAGACACATCTCAGTATCAACTGTTCATATGTGATTTTGCATATTTTGGATACGTTTAGCATTGTTTTACAATGTAGAATGAAAAAAAAAATCTGTGAAAGAAATTTCTGTTTTTTGGTAGACTATTGGTGCTGATTGCTCTACTCCATTGGTTCTCAAACTTAATATTCAGAGGTCTAGATCTAATTACTATTCAATGTCAAAGGTCCAGATGGGTTGGTAATAAACAAATGACTTTTATTAAACTTGCTTCTAACTTATAAGCAACATACATTCGTGTTTAACGCTGTCTAAGACAAAATACATTTAAACCTAGTGCAAAAAAACACTGACTGCAGGTGCTTGACCAAAGCAACTCTAACTTTAAAGCAACTTGCATAAGTGTTGGAAAGATTTTTTTTTTTAAATGTTCCAGATTAGCCCAAAAGTAATGCCACTGTTTGCAAGTAAATTATTCCAACTTCTAACATTAAAATTTTATAGGTGTTTTAGAGAAGAAAATTACAAAAGAAGAAATTTTCATTGACTGATTATCATGCCTAAACAAACTATATGAGTAAAGTGCATTTTTGCCTAAATAAACTGACCTAAACGATAACACAGATAAATGATTTTGAAGTGAAAGTTGCATGATGCCCTAAGGAGTGTCCAGTTCATGATGCCCGTTCATATGTGGCTTTTGCGAGCTTGTGCTCGCGTGACGGATAGAGCACGGACCAGTTGATAAGAGTGAAGCTGATTCTGAAAAGTTCTGAGAGCGTGGCCGCGCGTTGAAAACTCACGAGCGCCGCGACGTCGTGAGCGCACTTGTCATGCGTGTCCATTTAAAATCACAAAACAGGGCGCACAAAAGATGCGACACGTGAACGACAGTCAAAAAACATTGGCACTAAAATTGTGTGGATCGTGACGTCCTCAGCGCATACGGGACGTGATGTACACTGACAGAGGACGCCGAAGCCTCGCCTTTCCGTGCCCGCAGGGACAGAACGCGAAAGCTTGTTAGCCGTGAGCTAACTCACTAATTCTAAACGGGCGCCTGTGAGTCGACCCCTTGAACTCTGTGACGTCAAATACCAAACGCTCGACAGCGGTTAACGTTGCCATGACAACGATGTCAAACAAAGAAATTATTACGTTTAGCCTTAATCTCCAGTCAGGGTCGACGCTACCATCTCCAAACAGACTACAAAACTAACTGTTTATTAATAATTATAAAATGTCTGCTTTTCAAGGTAGGAAACAGACACTTTATAACCCTGTGTTATTGCATTGAGAAGCCCTAATCTATTGCTTTTTCTCTAATTTGGTGGTGATTTGTACGTAATGAACTATTTAAATTAGTAGAGCATTTTATTCAAGCTTTTCACCTATATTGGTTTTCAGTCTGTGTTTAATTGTTATGCAAATTATTAGCAGTTGAACATAGGCACTTGGAGAGAAGAGGAAAAGATCCTTAAAAAAAGGAAGTAAATGACACTATTGTTTAGTCAGGATTGTCTGACTGTATTGTCATGATGTCTGGCAGCGAGGAGGAAGTCCAACTGTGTAAAAGAGGTGGAGAAACTGCAGGAGAAGAGGGAGAGGCGACGACTTCAGCAGCAAGAGTTAAGGGAGAAAAGAGCGCAGGTCTGTATACGCCAATGACGTTTCAAAGCCCATCATCACAGTATTGCTTGGATTATCATCTGTTGTTTTGATGTAGCAATGAGAATAACACACACACACACACACACACACACACAAAGTGGTCACTGTGACAAATTTACATTAAGATTCACGATTATTTGTCACTAGAGTAAGTACAGCAATACTTATAGTGCAAACTAAACTTTCAAATTTAACAATTGGGGAAAATATATAGAGCCATATAGCCAGTTCTTGTGTAGTGCAAGAACCTTGTGCGGTACTTGTACTGAAACTATAGTTTCAAGAGAGAGCAGTTTCAAAACCAGTCACAGACGCACTTTCAGTAAGAAGACACATCTGATAATGTTATATCATCCCAAGCAGCACTTTGTTCTGTCATTCCAGATTGACTTAATGTTTTATTTATGCCTAAGGCGAGCTTAAAAACTAGCTTCTAACACAAGGCTGAATCACAAATCTTCCCTAAATTCTAATCAAGTGTGCTACTTGGCTTGTGCGAAAAGAGCATTGTACACCTACATAGCATGCACACACAGGCATACACACACTCTCTCTGTAACACACTTTTGTGATTTCCACTTTTTTCAGTTTATGGCAACACACACTAATTAGTCATGTTTTCCTCATTTGTGTGTACTTTTTCCACTGAGCTCACTCTTGGGCCCTTCACACTACGCTTAACCCTGCCCTAACAGTTGACTGTTACCACAAACTTGATTTCCATTTTCTTCTTCTTCATTTTAACCTAACTCCCATAATTGCCATTCACCATCTTTAAACTTTAATTAATAGTTATGTTTTATTGCTGAAACTTTCTTCCTTGGTTTTAGATATAGTTTCATCTGGGTTTATTAAAATACAACTTTATCCTATATAAAGTATATATGTATCCTATAAACCATTTCAATAATCGATAGATAAATTATCAAAATAGTCATTAGTTGCAGCCTTATATGTGGTATGATTAATGATATTTTTAATGATGTTTTGAAGGAGGTAGACACGACTGTCCCCAACTATGAAATAATGCAGATGATCAGAGACTTTAGGGCAAACCTGGATTACAGACCACTAACAGCAGCAGATTTGGTGAGTATGAACTAAAGTACATTGTTTATCTTGCCATGGATGTCTGCTTTTAATGCTGATTTTAGAGAAGATAAAAAAAAAAGTGTGATCCTGTTGGTGTAATAGTAATGATGTAAATAGTAACACTTCGTGTTGGCAGATTGAAGAGCACAGAATATGTGTTTGTGTGAGGAAGCGCCCTCTAAATAAAAAAGGTAAAACTGAATTTTTTCTTTTACTATGATTTGTATTCTTAATTTTTGCATTATGTGTCATTTAATCTCCAATTTGTGCAACCAGTTTAGGCTCATTATATTTCCCCATTTTAAAAAGTTATACAGATCACCGTTACATATAAACAGATGATACTGTATAACGTTTTTCATTTCCTTCGTAAGGATGTTTAATTCTTTTTTGCGTTTTATAAAGAATGAATGTAACAGTTGTATTTTAAATAACTTGAGTTTGTGTAGTGAGCTGTGGTGTTAAAGAAACATGTCACTCCTGTGTTGCAGAAATGACAGCGAAGGAGCTAGATGTGATCACCATCCCCAGTAAAGATGTCGTCATGGTCCATGAGCCTAAGCAGAAAGTAGACCTCACCAGATTCCTAGAGAATCAAACATTTCGGTTTGATTATGCCTTTGATGACAGTGCAACAAATGAAATGGTTTATAGGTGTGTTTGTTTTTTATGGTCATCTATACATCTTAATTGGAATTCACTGGTGATAGAATTTGTCGTTGTCCGTGGTGGAAATTTAGATTAACAAGTTCTTTTGTACAGGTTTACAGCAAGACCATTGGTGGAAACCATCTTTGACAGAGGAATGGCTACATGCTTTGCATATGGCCAAACTGGAAGTGGAAAAACTCATGTGAGGGAACATTTCCATTATAATTAAAACATGGGAATTATATGATTAGACAATGCTTTATGTAGGTATTTCCACTTTGGATAAGTCATAAATTGTAGTGCATATCACTTATCAAATGGAATTGCACTTAACCTTGATCATAAACTACATGTAAATTTTTTGTTTTGTTTTTTGTTTTCTTCAGACCATGGGTGGAGATTTTTCAGGAAAGAATCAGGATTGTTCAAAAGGAATCTATGCATTGGCTGGTAAATGTTTGCAAATTTGCAGCTTTTCGGCTTTTAAGTTCATTATCTTAAAAATAATGTTTTGAAATTACTTAACCTAGGATACTTAATTAGGATAACCATTCTCAAAAAAGATTTTTGTTCTGTCACTTTTACTCCTTGCAGCTCGTGATGTTTTTCTTATGTTGAAGAAACCCAACTTCAAGAAATTAGACCTTCAAGTCTACTCAACATTCTTTGAAATTTACAGCGGAAAAGCAAGTTACACAAACACTTCTGTTCATCCCCCCGGAAAACGTTCGATGTTGAAAATCAGTTATTTAGTGGTTGTAAATGGTTAGCAGATGGAGAACATTACTGAGTTCACACACAGTTAGGGATTTTTCTCTATGTACGTTTATGTTGTACTTTTATCTGCCCCAAGTGACTTTTTGTGGATTTTGGTGCTGTGCCCAGGTGTTTGATTTACTTAACCGTAAAGCAAAGCTGCGTGTCCTGGAGGACGGGAAACAGCAGGTGCAGGTGGTTGGGCTTCAGGAGAGAGAGGTCAGGTGCACTGAAGATGTCCTTAAGCTCATTGAGATGGGAAATAGCTGCAGGTAACTTTATATATCATTGTATTATGCTCTCTCTCTCTCTCTCTGTTGTTGGTCTTTCGGGTGCTCCCAGGAAGGGTTCACCACACTTGGTCCGCACAGAGTTTACGGTTCCTGACACAACCCTCCCATTTTACCCGGGCTTGGGACGGCACTGCATCAAGTGGCTGGGGTTTGGGCACTGGTTGGGAATCGAACCTGCGTCAGAATGTCCGAATCGAGCGAGGGAGAATGTTATGAATTTTTTTTTTTTTACTTTCATCAGTCAAGAATTTACATACACTTCCTTATTATTCGGTAGAATTTCCCCATGAAACTGTCTCAATTGGGCCAAACGTTTCAGGTATCCTTCCACAAGCTTTCTACAATAGTTTCCTGAAATTTTGGCCCACTCCTCTTGACAGAACTGGTGTAACTGGGTCAGGTTTGTAGGCCTTCTTGCTCGCACTTGCCTTTTTAAAGCTTCGCCCTTTCCTCCAAATATACAGTTTATCATTATGGGCGAACAATTCCGTTTTAGTTTTGTCAGGACATGTCTCCAGAAATTATGATCTTTGTCCCCATGTCCAGTTGCAAACTGTAGTCTGACTTTTTTATGGTGTTTTTAAAGTAATGGCTTTCCTCCCAGAAAAACCTTTCAGCTCATGGTTGTATAGGACTCGTTTTACAGTGGATAAGGACACTGTCTTACCAGTTTCAGTCAGCATCTTCACAAGGTCTTTTGCTGATGTCTTGGGGTTAATTCGCACATTTTGCACCAAAATCCGTCTCCTTCCTGAGCGGTATGATGGTTGTACATTCCCATGTTTTTTATACTTGCGTATTATTGTCTAAACGGATGAATGTGGCACCTTCAGGCATCTGGAAATTGCACCTAAGGATTAGCCACAATTGTGGATGTCCACAATTCTTTTCCTAATGTCTTGGTTGATTTCTCTTGATTTTCCCTTCATGTCAAAGAAAGAGGCTCTGTGTTTGATGCGTGACACCAGTTAATTCAAATGGCATCAATTAACCTATCAGAAGCTTCTTAAGCTGAAAATAGAATCATCTGGAGTATTCTTTTGGTTTAAAGATGCAATAGACTTAGTTTATGTATACTTCTGACTTTGATGAAAGTGATGAAAAAAAATGCATATAAATTCTCCCTCGCTCGATTCTGACACTTAACAAATGCAAACATTTATATTTATTCATCTAAAACAGAAAAAGGTTACTCTGATTTAATGTGACAGTAAATAAAAAAGTTAATTTTTTTTAAAGTTTATGTAAATATCTGGTTTTAACCGTATGTTTAAAATATAAACTTTTTTTTTTTCCCTTCACCTTTTCCTTTCAATCCCCAGAACGTCTGGACAGACCTCCGCCAACGCTCACTCGTCCCGCAGTCATGCTGTCTTCCAGATTATTCTGCGCAGGAAGGGAAAGATGCATGGCAAGTTCTCACTGATTGACCTGGCAGGAAACGAGCGTGGTGCAGATACATCCAGTGCTGACCGGCAGACACGACTGGAAGGAGCAGAGATCAACAAGAGTCTACTTGCACTAAAGGTTCGTCAGTCAGCAGAGAAAACCTGCAGTTCCTGTTACATTCGGATTCAAAACCTCTTTCATAAAAATCGGATCATTAGTAATCATTTCCTGTGAATGGTTAATACATTGATGCTTAAAATGTCTGGTGCCTTGTCTTCATCTAGGAGTGTATTAGAGCCCTGGGGCGGAACAAACCGCACACGCCATTTAGAGCCAGCAAACTTACACAAGTGCTTCGAGACTCATTCATTGGGGAGAACTCGAGGACATGCATGGTGAACATGAATTCCCTGTTTCACACATATTTTAATCCCACCTTTTAAATGCTGGTTTATTAATGGACAGCTTTGATTATGATTTCTTATTCTTGATCAGATTGCCACCATCTCTCCTGGAATGGCCTCCTGTGAAAACACACTAAACACCCTACGATACGCCAACAGGTAAAAGTGCAATCTCTTTGGTTTTCTGTATGTTTAGAATTTACAAAGGTACTGATATTTTGCTGTTTACTTTTTGAAATACAACTAAAAGAATGAATTGTGTATTAGTGATTTTGTGTGCAGGGCAAACAGTTGTGCTCTGATTCTTCCTTTTACTCTCTTTCTCACTTTACTTCTCTTTCCTGCTTATTCTTTGCTGCTCCAGAGTAAAGGAGTTTGGGATTAGTCCCTCAGACATTCCATTTTCCCAGGGAGGAAGTCGTTCTGGGCTCTCTCCCACTTGCGAGTATGAGCACAAGCTTATTTATCCAGCTTCCCATCTGCCTTAGCAGCAGATCCACATTGTTCAATCTTTGTATGTGTCTAGCTGGCTGATTTTGACAACCATGATGCATGAGAAGAAGCTTGCACCTTCATGCTGACTCATATGCATAGATAACACACACAGCCTCCCATTAGGGCATACAGTAAGTCCCTGACTTAGGAACAATTTGAGTTACAAATTTCAGCAGAAATTTTCTATGGGATTGAGATCAGGGCTTTGTGATGGCCACTCCAATACCTTGACTTTGTTCTCCTAACAAATTTGGAGTTATGCTTGGGCTCATTGTCCATTCGGAAGACCCATTTGTGCCTTAGCTTTAACTTCCTGTCTGATGTATTCAGAATCAGAATCAGAAAGAGTTTTATTGCCAAGTACGCTTGCACGTACAAGGAATTTGTTTTAGTGACAGAG
>JAQMYL010000039.1:7603449-7615898 GCA_030014365.1 Clarias pachynema | reverse complement strand
TTATTCTGCCATTGGTGCAATTACAATGTATCTAATATTTGTATTAAAAAAATCGCGATACCTCGATTTAAGAAAAATTTTTATCGTATTAAAATGCAAAATTCGAATTAATCGAAAAAATCTAAAAAATCGCCCAGCCCTACTTGTGAGAGTATAATTCAGAGCCAAAACACCAAACCCGATGTTCTGCGAGGTTCCACAGGGTCTGCAAGCTAATTAAACCTGTTAAATTTTACACGTAGAAAAAAATGGAAACATAATCACCACGCCAAAACTGCAAAACCTGACGGTGAATCACGATAAACCATACTTGCAGCCACTACTTGAAACCGCACTGACTCCGCGTTGGTGAGATGTGGGTATAAGACTCGCTTTGTCAGACTTGCTAACAAATCTGTCTTAGGAGCGTGCCCACAGAAAGTAACTTGTTTGTACGTCGTGGACTTACTGTATTAAAAAAAAAAAAAATGCTGCTTCTCTGTCTCATCTTGAGTGGTGTGCTTGGTGAATATTTTTCATCAGCCTCCCACCTATTATTAATTTGCTTTCATTTCACTTTCTAACCCGGGGCATGTGTGATGTACCTTTGTTGTGTGCATTAATAAAAGATCTAAGATAATAAGCAGTAAGGTGAGTGGTGAGAATGTCTAGGCACTTTGGGACTTGATCAGACTTTTAAAAATTTTTATTACAATTACAAAGTGATTCTTTATGCATCTGCAAGTTTTTTTTTCCTACTATGACTACTGCTTTTAAAATATTATTTTTGTTACTCGGCTTAGTGTTTTGGCATGTTAATCTGCACTTTTTGTAATATTATATATTTTTTTGTTTTTACCATATAGCAAATGAAACATGTATATTAAGATGCCTGAAATACCCAGTCCTGCTTTAGTCATTTTATATAGGTTTCTGATTATTATTTAAAATATCTTTTTCGGTGATATAAAAAATATTCCTCTCAAAAGAACCAAGTCAAGATTGCATTCACACTTAAAAAATATCACACAGAGTGAAGGAGCTGACCGTGGACCCAAACAACATGGCTGAAGGACTTCGACCCGCCATCAACGCTATCAACCAGCTGAACATCATGGATGAGGAGTGGGAGCTGATCAGCTCCCCCCAGAGAGATGACCTCAAGCTGCTCTGTGAACAGAATGTACGAAACAAACTCATAAAGACTTCTTAGTCAGAATGTATTGAAATATCAGAAGCTTCTGTTCAGTGGTTTTACATATTAAATTTTGGATTAATCTGAGTCAAATATAAAGGTTTGTTTCAATTGTCTGGGCAGAAATTGGGTGCTATTATTAATTATTATTTTTTTTTTTTTTAGGAAGAGGAAGTCTCTCCTCAGCTCTTCACTTTTCACGAGATGGTGTCCCAGTTGGTGGAGATGGAGGATCAGGTGCTGGAGGAGCACCGAGCAGTGTATCAGGTGTGGGCTAAATTTGGTTTTCATATGGTTATTCCTTCCTCTAAAGTGTGAACAATTTTCTTCTGTCTCAAAAGTCATGAAAAGTATTACTCTACTGTCTGATCAAACCACCAGCACCTGCCTCGTGCCATTAAAACAGATCTGACTTATCTTGTACTTCCTTTATCTCTAAAGTCCTTTACGTTGTGAGGTACGGCCTTCATTGATTGGACTCGTTTGTCCAGAACATCCCACAGATTGAGATCTGGAGAATTTAAAGGCCTTAAACTCTGTCCTGCTTTTCAAATCATTTATGACCAATTTTGTCACTGTGGCACAGAGCACTGTCGTTAGGGAATTCTGTTTCCATGACGGGGTTTACTTGGTCTGCAACAATGTTTAGGTAGGTTTGTGTACACTAGGTGATGTGTTTCAAAATAACATTAACATGAATGCCAGGATGCAAGGTTTACCAGCAGACCCCTTCTCCAGGCATCTGACTGCCTCTGCCATCTTGCCTTTTCCCATAGTGCATCCTGATACCTTTCCCTGGTAAGTGATGCGCACCCGGCCATCCACATGAGGTAAAAGAGAGACTCATCAGACCAGGCCACCTTGTTCTGTTGCTCAGTTGCCCACTTCTAAACCACTGTTCACTTGCTGACTAATATATCTCACCACTGTAACAAGAAAATCTGTGTTATTCACCTTACCTCTTATTGGTTTTAATGTTACGTTGGCGTCAATGTAAATACAGTAAAAGGGTTTTTTGTTTTCCTTCAACCGTCATTTTATGTGGAACCCTTTTTTTTTAAATCATAAACTTGAATGAATGATCGTCGATATTCATGTGCCTAATGGTGGGTGTATTTCTGGGTGCAGGAGTCAGTTAGGTGGCTAGATGATGACAAGGTTTTGCTGGAGATGACCGAGGAGGTGGATTATGATGTAGATTCCTATTCCTCACAGCTTGAGCAGATACTTGACCAGAAGATTGATGTCCTTATTGAGCTTAGAGGTAACTCTCATACTGAAATCCTTATTTTCCTTTAGATTTTTCACAAATTATTTGCTAAAATGTTGAATACGCTTATCTTAGTCTTATGGTCACTACAAATGACAAATTTTGTAAATAAATAATTGCAAAAATTGCAATGTAAATTTATTACACGTAATATACCCATAGCCAGGAATGTATATAGGGTTTGTTAATAATTTAAATGTTACATTCTTTTTCATAATTTTGAGGTTATAAACACATACGTACTGGCAAACATCCTCTTAGTGACATAATTTGTGCCATTATTTGCTGTTAGTCTAGATAAATGTTTGAATACAAAATGTTACATTGAGTTCCATATCAATCAAAAGAAAACTTGAAAGTTTGAAATGTAGTTGATGACTAAATAAAATTATATTAGTGCATAATGATTCATAGGTGGAATGTTTGGTTCTTTGTGCCTCTTCTTAATGGCTCATAGATTTAAAAAATTGCCAGATTCCTTCAGTTTGTGATCACTTAACTATGAACCTTCACAAACTGTCAGTTCTCAAGAATTGTGACAGATTTGCTAAAAACCGCTACAGTCTTGTTTTCAACTGCTATGAACGTCATGTGTTGGCTGAATTGGTTGATGGAGTGATGGTTCCCAACCAATGCAGCTAGCTAGTCTGTTTGGCTGCATTTCATGTTGACATGTAGCGTACTAGAGTATGTGGATTGGTAGAAATGTTTATTTCCAACAATGTAGTGTGCTTAAACAGGGAGAATTTGAGGGTTTGTCCTAGATTGTTTGCTAGGTGCTTGTTTTTTGATGGGCATGCTGAGTTGCATGATATGAGCTTTTTCACAATCTGGATTTAAGTGTCCTCATGAGTGGAAAAGCTCTGAAAATGGGTGAGTTTTTATATGGTCTGTGACTAAATATATGTAACAAGTCATTACAAATCATAGGGGGTTTGAGAGAATTTGTAGTAGTTTCCATGCTTTGGAAATTACGTGATTACGTCATTGTTAATGCATAGCCAGTTCGTAGGATGTTAAGGCATATGATATCAGGACAAGACAAACATGAATAAGAGAACAAAGAACCAAAAATCTGACATGAATGTTACCATGAATAGTGAATGTTCTCATGAACAGTTCTGTGAAAAAAATTTTTTAATCTGTATTTGCTATTTCATGCTATGAAATCATGTAATATTGTGCAATCTTTCATTTGACAGATAAAGTGAGGTCATTCCGCTCAGCGCTGCGGGAAGAGGAACAAGCCAGTAAGCAGATCAATCCCAAGAGGCCTCGAGCTCTGTAGACTGAGACTAAGGTCACAGGCACAAGCATGACAGCTAGATACTCGGCACAGTTACAGAGGTTTCAGCAAATACCAAATATCCATAATGTGTCTGTGCTAGAAGACCTGCTAGTGTCAGCAGAGATGCTCCGAATTCGAATGTCTCTTTCTTTGGCTTACATGTGAAATATTCAAACCATTAGATTATTGCATTGATGTACTGCACTGCTTTAAGTGGACTGCTGATCTTCAAGCAATATCTGGCAGAAGCTGCAACCGTACCCATCTACTAATGTAACATCCAGCACAACATTACACTGAATAAAAATTTGAAGATCAGCATGTGCCTTAAGAAAGCTGTACAAGCACAGCCATTCACATAAGCAAGTAGACTTTATTTGTTGTTAGAAAGATTGATGGAGTGAAACTCTGCAGTAGACTTGGGGAAATAGATTTCTTTGTATTTGTATTTATTTACTTATTTTAAGTTTAGGTAAAATGACTGTTAAGTACACAGTCCATTTTTAAGGGTCTTTACCACCTTCTTTATTTGAAGTTGTTCTAAACTTAATGCATGTGCTTTTAGTAACCTGTTCCCCATTCTCTGTTACCAGCATGGCAGACCAGGCCCATCTGCACTTTATACTACCCTTTTTGTCTGTGGGTCTAATATTGTTGGACCCTTGCTCAAGTTGTATTAATCTGTCTTTTTTAAGGGGGCTAGTTATGTCCCTTAGTGTTTAATTCAGTCACACTGTTCACCTTGGATTGTCTACATGTTCTTCAGGAGGTTGCTGCTGCTCTTGGGTGCGAACAGAGCCGTTTTTTCCCCCATTTTTTAAGTTTTATAAGAACACTGTCCTCGTTTTAACCATTACACGTTTTTACTTTGTGTCGTGGCTCTTTTTAACAGACGCAGTCACTACAGCTGATCTTTTCACTATTTACACCAAACTCTGGTGACTAAATAGCTTATGCTTTTCTTTTCTTTGTAGGGCCTCAGGAAAGCGGGATATTGCAGAGATAGACAGATCACCCAACCTCACTTCAGCCAGGCACTAATTAGGTGACTTTAGAAGATTACTTCAGAAAAAAGGTTGCCAGAGAGACAAAAACAGATAGAAAGTGATTGTAAGTTGTATTTTGAGAGAAGGATTATTGTCAGAGATCCCTGAAAGCAAGATTGTTGTATTTGCTATGGGAAATTTGAAGAACATAATGGAGAAAAATCTCATCCTTTGATGCATCTTATGTAAGCAGAGGGGACAAGCAATATTAGACAGTATTTTAAATTGCACCTATAGTTCACATCATGCATTGGTACCAGTACTTATTAGTACATGTACTGAGAATTTGATGGTCCTGACAATGCGATCTATGAAAGACCTTAATAAATATTTATGTACAACACATTCCTGGTAAGGTAAATCTCCTATAAAACATGTGAATCTGACAGACGTGTACATGTGAGGTTTGTTTCTAGAACGTGGTTTTACCAAAGGAAGGAAGTCAGTACATTGCCATTGCAGCCTGCTGAAAGAAAACATGCTATTACTGCAGGACCTGAAACGGTTCCATGTGCCAGCTTTCCACTTTTATGGAGGTAACCAGAGAGAAGTGCAAGATCCTCAATTTCTCTCTGGAACAAAAAAAACTGTGGGTAGAGCTTCAGCCTTTTTTCACCCATGTGCAAATTTCTGATGCACACTAAGAATTCCCAACCTCTCATCACATAGTGGTTAATGTTTACATTTCAGTAAATTTTAAAAGTATAGTGGAAATCTTTAGGTTTCTATGTAATTTCAATTCAGGCTGCAACAATCGTCATGCATGTCAGTATACAGACGTAGATGGAGGATTTTGTTTTAAACAGGAAGAGCAGACTTCAGCAGTCTTCCCTTCATGTCTGGATGAACATTTGTGGTGTAATTTCTTTTGTTTATTGTATTCCCAAAATTAATTCTTAGTGTGACAGAGCCCAGACATGCCTCCTGTCGAGATTTTTTTTTTTTTTTTGGGTAGTTCATGAAATCCAAAATGTGAACCTACAATCAGAAACAATTGGAGGACATGGAGTAGAGTTTGTTCATCTTCACATTTGTTGGCTAGTTTCTTGCTCGGTTCATACTGAATGAACGGTAACTGTATGAAGGATTTAATTGAAAATGTAAATAAGAAATCTGACTGATCTCTCTGCATTAACAAAGATTAATTTAAAAAGAGAATCAAAATGCATCCAAATTGTTCTCATCTTCCTTTAAAAGTTTTTGTTTTTTTAATTATTATTAATAAGTTCTTTTAAACCTGCTCTTACACTGGCTTAAAACAAATGAAACAGCAAAAAAGGCTTATTTTACATTTTGGGATAATGTAGCACCTTGAGATTAACATCTAAATGATAATTGGTGCATTATAAATAAAATGCTTTCTTATCAATATTATCAAAATACAGTCCAGCCATCCTGTGTTTTGAGTTTCATGAAAAGTGGATCCCAGCAGAGTTGAATGCATGAAGTAATCTAAGGGAAGAAAGGAACAAGAAGCAACGTTGTTAAAAGAATTATTTTCGCTTAAGAGTAACTCAGTGAAAACATTTAAATTGTATTCACTTACACCATGAAGTCATCTATGTCCATTGATCGTGCCCGTTTGTCACTAAACTCAGATTCCTGTAGAACGCTCTCGATTTTCTGGGTAATGCTGAAGTCCTGTGGTATGTCCTATTAATATAGGATTAGAATGGCCTACAATAAAATATCTGACACCAACTGTGCCAAAATAAATACATGAACAGCACCACAGAGAAAAGAATTTTACATAATCTACCGTAAAGACTATTTTGATGAAGAGTGGGAGAAACTGTTTACTTACTATGGTGTGCATGGAGCAATGAATTCTGTAGTTCTTCTCCAAAAGCTGCTCAACAGCAGTAGACCTTGGGGTGGGGGAGGTCGGGGGACGGAAGGTAGAGTTAAATGTTTGCTTTTAGGTACTGACAGATGTCAAGTCGTTAAACTGAAATAAATACTTACTTGAAGGCTGCATTCAGAGTTTTGTTCTTTCTTACAAAGGCAATTCTGACAAGACCATCCCATTCCTACCAGTAAAGAGAAATCCAACGTTTTAATAACTTACTCAGTGTTAAATGACAAACTGGCTGAATAAAAACACCCCAGGTGGAACTGAATCAAAGATGATTGTTCAGTGAAAAAGTTTACATCTGGCCTTCTTTACATGTGGATGTTTTGCTTGTATTGGGAGCGGTTTTCTTTTGGTTACTTTATACAGCTACAATTACAGCGAAGAAAAATGTTAGATATTTCTTTGAACATGGAAATGAATGACAATTCCGTAGCTGTATAATGTGAGAAACTGGAATATTTGCTACATTATTCATACTAATAAAAGACTTCGAGCTTGCTTTTGCCACGTCTGCTCATTTCTGAGGTGATACTGTAAAGGTTTATAATGAATCCTGCCGTAAGATTTCAGGCATAAAGTGTTAAACATCTCCAGGACTCAAAACAGCTCCTTAAAATAAAGTATTGCACACTAGAGATGGAGGATCGATTCATACGATTTGTGTGTCGTGATTCTTTTTTGTGGCAATTCATGTATCGCCACATTGCCTTCGAAATCTTTTTTTTTTTTTATGTTGGCATTTAGGTGGTAAAATGTTGCAGTTCCTCTATATTCCAACACTCTGTGCTGCCTGCCAGTGTGAGAATAGTTCAGTGTCCTGGGTGGTATGCACACACTTCTGAACTTCCAGGACCACGGGTTCAATTCCCTCCTCTGGTCTGTTTGCATGTTCTCTTTGTAGCTTGGTGTGGTTCCTCACACAGTACAAAGACGTACAGATTAGGTTAACTGGCATTCCCAAGCTGCCTGTAGTGTGTGTGCATATAACACCCTGTCCAGGGCGTACTCCCCTTGTGCCCAAAGTTTCCTGGGATTGGCCCCCAGTGACCCTGGACAGGATAAGTTGTATAGAAGATGAACAAATGAATGAGTTTGTTGATTGAATCAGGATATTTTAAAAACTGAAATACTCACAGAATCACAATACAATCTATATTGTACCAGCTGGTCCCTCATGATTTCCTTCCCTAATACACAATATCCTTCCGTGGTGGGTTCATGTCAACCAATTATTAAATGCTAATCAAGTGTAAATTAGTCCCTTCTTGTAAAGAAATTTTGTCTTACAGCAAACTGTGTTGAAAATAAGAAAGGCAAAAAAAGCCATGAACAAACCTGAAAATTGATGGGTGGTGGTGGATTTTTTGGTTCTATCCTGACAACACTAGATTCCACTTTGGGAGGAGGTCTGAAATTGTTCTTTCCAACCTGAAATAAGAAAGCACCGTCACATGACCCGTCCATTCACTGATTATAATTATAATTTACTTGCTAGAAACCAAGAATGAAACACAGAAGGTTGATCCTGTTTACATCCTTTAGGTTATTTTCCCCAATGACAGCATGCCTCAAAGTACATTGAAACTCTGCTGAATACTGGTTCTCGAGGACTGGATTTTAAACACTATTAAGTATATTTAGCTTTCTTTAAATGAAATGTGTTCATGTGGTCTACCTGCCCTAAAACCCCCTGTGTCAGTTATTACTATAGACACGACCTAAGTATTAGAATGCATTAATATAACCGTTATTAGTCTTGAAGCATTACAACAGAATTTGTCTTGAGCTTTGGAGATGCCTACCTTCATGAGGTGGTCCACCCTGGCTAGTAGTTGTGTGTTGATGGACAGTCTGCAGTACAGCTTATCTCCAGGCTTCGCCACCAGCCGCATGGCAAACTCCCTCTGGAACATCAGCACTGCACATCTGTCTCACATGCACACACCGCTCCAAATTAACCCAACATTACAGAAACTGTATCAAAGAGCTGGAGCCGATTAGAAAACTGGTCTTTTTGAAACCATGAGGTTCTTGCCTATAAAATATCTTCATACCTGAAGAAAGGTCTGTGAAGAAGTAGCTTAAAGACGAAGGGTGACGAGATCTACAGAATAAGTAAGGATGAAGGATGAAGTTAGAATGTAAGATAAATTCATCCATATAAAATGTATAACAACATAAATGATAAAATCTGGATCATTACCTGATAGGGCAAATTTGCTACACACACATCAAAGAATGGCAGTTCAGTCTTCAACACGTCACCGACCAGAATCTGTAGCTTCGTCTGCATCGGCCTGTAAAAGTTATACAAGGTACAAGATGAGATCATTTAACCACAAGAAAAGCCATTCAATAGTACACTTCCCGCCATAAGAAAAGTCTCACACACAAGATTTTGTTGGACCAGATTTTGCTTTGATTACAGCTGTAATTTATTTCTCTCTAAGATCTTGTATTGATGATGAGAGAGTCAGATCACTGTGTAAACTCTTCTCCAGCACATCCCAAAGATTCTCGAAGGGGTTACGGTCTGGACTCTGTGGTGGCCAATCCATGAGTGAAAATGATGTCTCTTTCACAATTTGAGTCTGAAGAATCCTGACACTGTCATCAGGGAAGAAAAGAAATCCATTGATGGTCATTCAGTACATTCAGGTCGTCTGCTGACCTCATATTTGAGCACAGAACAATGTTGAGCCTAGACCTGAACACGTAAAGCAACCCCAGGTCATAACACTGCCACCTCAGGCGTGTATGGTAGGCACTAGGTATGATGGGTGCATCAGGGTATGAAGAGAGGCGGATGAAGTGATGCAGCCATCACTCTGGAACAGGGTAAATCTGAACGCATCAGACCACATGACCTTTAACCTATGCTCCACAGTCCATTCTTTATGCTCCCTGGCAAATCAAAACCTTTTTTCCCTTTTATCCTCAATGACAAATGATTTTCTTAAGGCTACACAGCTGTTTAGTCCTAATCCCTTGAGATCTCTTCGCATTGTGTGTGTGGAAATGCTCTTACATTCACTATTAGGCCAGTAATGGTTAAAGCCCTTGAGCAAAGCTCTTAACCCGGTCTACTCCTGGCTAACCCTGCGCTCTCACCCCAGCTTCCTTCCTGGGATATGTGGGAAAAAAATCATTTCACTGTGCTATAAGGTACATGTAACAAATAATTAAATTTTATCCTAATATCATCCTATTAAACAAAGCTGTGATTTTTTAAATTTTTTTTATTAAGCGTTTAAGTGATTTCCCATTACACTCACTCAGGATGTTTTTCCGACCACAATAATTCCTTGAAGATGATGGTTCACCATTTTTCTTCTAGGTTTTAATAATGTGTTCGATTTTAGTAGTTTCAGCAATTTCCTTAGTTGTTTTCTTTGCTTCATTGCTTCCAAAACAGTGACATCTTTGCCACGCCCACAGGATTTCTTCTGACGTGGTGGTTTAATAAGTGAGAAGCTACTCACTGCATCAGTTATGGTTAAATAACTTGTTGCCAGATGAAAAAATATTAAATCAGCGGAAAAAAAGTCACCCAATGGAAGGCTCTTAACTTTTTGATTAGTTAAATCCAGATGGTAAACTTTTTTTGGCCAATCAGTGTATAAAAATACAGCTTAATTAAACTCAATCACTCACGTGCACTGCACTCGTTTCTGAAGTTCAGCTACAAGTCTGGTGTCCAGCTCACAAGCTACTACCTTTAAATGACAGGAAGTACACGGTGGGATTGATGTTCTTGTTCAAAACTGAGACAAAGAAAAAGAAAAAAAAAAAACGCTTTTAAAGCATAACTACTTTTTTGGCCTTTTCCAGAAGCTTCACTGTCATGTTTCCAGTTCCAGGTCCGACTTCCAGTACCACATCTGTCGGTCTCAAGGCCGCCTGGCGGATGATGCACAAACAATCATTTAATTATTCACTGTTTTCAATGAGAATCTTATTCTAGTGTAACTGTAACAAAATTGTTATGTGGTGGCTGTTTTAAGAAAATAATGCCAGACTAATCACAAAGGCAGGTTACCACTTTGAAATTGATTGTTTTTCAATAACAGTTTGCCTTGAGGTCTTTTATTCCGCTTCTATCAAAGGATTTTTTTAAATTAAGAACAAGTTCAATGTAAACAATTCAAACCTTCAGTTACTGTCGATTTGTTACTTTCTTTGCATGTGCAACCCAGCTGATTAAGTGAGATTAGAAAGAACTAAAAGTTTGGACCCCCTCCCCTATTTCTGGAGTGGTCTTCATGAGAGCCAGTTTCATCTTGGTGCTTGATGGGTTTTACAAATACACTTGACAATACTGTTCTAGCAAAACCTGTTCCAGAACAGCTAACCTTCATGTCTTAAAATAACAACTGTTGTTGTTACTTAATTACCTAATTCCTCATGTTATTTCCAGAGTTCCAGAATGTAGAAAGTTAATCCAAACTTGCATCCAAACTTTTGACTGACACTGTAGAAAGAATTCATGTCTAATTGTGTGTTGTTTATCCAGTAAATAGATATAATATTATTGGGTGATAGTGGGACATGGTTTGTTATAATGCTGAAAGTGTGAAAAAAAATATATGATGCATGTAGGAATTATCTTGGTGTATAACAATCAGTTATTCATCTTGAAACAGAGTCGGGGGGTTTGTAGCCTATCCCAGGTCACTTTTGGCACGGGGCGGGGTACTGGACGCTGGACGGGGTGCCAGTCCTTCGAAAGGCTAAACACACACACACTATGGGTAATTTGGGAAGGCCTAAACTGCATGTCTTCGGACTGTGGGAGGAAACTGGAGTACTCGGAGGAAACCCACCAAGCACGGGGAGAACATGCAAACTCCAGTGGCGGGAATCAAACCCAGTCTTTGTGAACGTGTCTGTAGTTTGTATGTTATTCAGGTGCTTAGCGGGTTTCCTCCGGATACCCTCGGGTTTCTTCCAACAGTCCAAAGACATGCAGATTAGTTTAATTGAGGTTCCCAAATTGCTCATAGTGTGTGTGTGACCACTATGCTGAATTAGCACCCTGTCCAGGGGTACCCTGTCTCAACCATTTGTATCTACAGACCTAGTGAGCCATAATGCTTTAATCACAAACTGTGGCCTAAAATGTCGTGAAGTTTCTCGGAGGGAAATGTGACAAGGGATAAAAACCAGACAGACATCACCTTCTCAATAATGCCATTAACCACTAAGGGATTCTTCAGGATGTGCTGTCCAATCCCAGTGTTGAACATGATCCCTGAAACACAAACACTGAACATCACCGGTATGTTTCATGACAAATCACATGATTTGAAGACTCTCAACAAGATCAAACAGCTGACTGACAACACACACACACACACAATAATAAAACGACTCAAATCTCACGCACTGACCTTGACTTTTCACCTCTTGGTGCTGTCGGGTTTTCTTTTCCGCTTTAACTTTAGGCATTGTGATAACTCTGTCGATCAAATCCAGAGACTTTGTAGCGATCTGGGCAAAACTTAGTGTCCCCAAAACATGAGCTCACAACACGTGTATAAAACCGGAAACACGTCACAGTTTTTTCGGCTGTAGAAGTAAAGTAGCAGTTTTTGTTGATTTACTGCCACCTCCTGGCGACGATGAAACCCATATACCGGTGTTATGCTCTAAAATGCCACCCTGCCACGGATTGCCCCCCCTACTTAATCTCTTTCAAATATTATATTAGAACATAAATTCATAGGTTTACAAATTACAAACGACACCAAACGAATTTGATTATAAAATATAAAATATATAAGCAATATAAAAAAAATGTTGTATCTGTGAAAAAA
>JAQMYL010000039.1:7575534-7588197 GCA_030014365.1 Clarias pachynema | reverse complement strand
GCTGTAGAACGAATAATTTGAGTTTCCCATTATTTCCTATGGGAAAATTAAATTTGGTTTACGAGTGTTTTGGAATATGAGCCCACTTCCGGGAACGAATTATGCTCGTAATCCGAGGTTCCACTGTAATTGTAAAGGTAAATGTGATTGTCCCCTAAAACTAATAACTAGTTGTCCCACCCTTGGTGGCAAGAACTGAATTCAAGCATTTGCTGGAATCACTGTGGAGGAATTTTGGCCCACTCTTTTATGTAGAATTGTTTTTATTCAGCCACATTGGAAGGTTTTTATGAAAATGTCTTTTTTTCATTGTGTTAGCTAAGTGCAATAGAAAAATCAGTGAATTTTAGGAGTAGTGTACTTTTTTTTTTTTTTTTTTTTTTTTGCTCACGTTAATACTAGTGTTCAATCTGAATTGTAAACCTCCATGTAACATTAGCTAGTTTGTGGGTCGGAGCATATTAATAATTCGGTGTATATTGAATTTGTTAAATGGTTTAATTGGAGTTAGGTAGGACGACAGGATGACATTCACGTGTGTGTGTGTGCAACGTGAGCACGCGAGGTTCAACCTGCACTGAATTTCAGAACAGGAGCTGCGCCCATAAGAAGCAAAGATGGCGAGAGGGAGAGACAGAAATTGACTACTTGAAAGGAAAAATAATCGGCAGATTAACAAAATAATTGTGAATTGCAGTCTTGCTGTGATTGGAGGACTTTGGGGGGCGGAGGATTGCCGTATTTTTGTTAAACCTTTAAAAAGAACTCTTCTTTAATTAATCATATCTTGATTGAGTCATTTAAAAGTCCAAATACATATGGTCCTGACTGAAGCTAGTAAAATAAAAAGCAATTGCACTGAAATAATTAAAATTTTTATTTTTTTTTGCTTTCTCATCCATGATAAAAATAATGTGTTAATGCACAAGTGTGTCTGCAGTTTGAAGAAATAAATTGGATTTAATTTTGAATCTCCCTTAAAAACCAATTTGAAAGAAATGATGTAATTTGTGGTTTGCCTTGCTGTCTGGTAATCCTGAAGAAGACGAGCTAAGATAAAACAGTTTGTTTATTAATGGCAGTATGACATGTAGATATTCTAATATTGCTGTATTTTTCCCCATCATTAACAATTGTTCTGTTTGCAGCGAGGCGGGCCGGAGTGACGGATCATTGTCCAATCCTGCCGGCGCTGATAACTGCGGAGAAGGTTTTATATCGTTGGCTCGAATTCTCCTGATGAAAAGAGTTTCACTCTTCTAGACTTATTGTTCTAATGTACATAGGGATAATTTTGAAATATAATTATTCAATACTTCATCACTTCACCCACAGTGTTGTGTTTGCAGCCTGGTTTTTTTTTATGACAACAGCAAGTTACTACTTTCTAGGTTCACTGTATTAAACCAACATTACAGTTAGTTATTACTATTAAAGTTGGATAATTTCACTACTTCAACATTTAAGCCAGGCTGCTCAGTTGTACACTTTCTTTTTCAATCAGACATCACAGTAGGCTCAGTGTGTTCGTCTGGCACAAGAAGTACAATGATTATTCTGCATACTTTGTGTAAATCTGCATTATTAAATACATATTGTATAAATCAGTTTGCTTTCTGTTTTACTTCAATGACCACCATTTCAGTGTGTGCAGTCAATCTGCATTCTGTGAAAGATTTATTTTTATGATTATTTCGTACACGTATTCATCAGTTGTCACTTTTGTGAAAGGTTTCCCACATGACCCACAATGCAGTTGATATCCAGGACAGATGAATCCAGGATGATGGTGGTTTCAATGGAAAACCTTTGCATGTGACTGATCATCATAACCTGGTATTTTCACAATCCTTTTTTTTTTAAAGGGGGGACAAAACACGACTTTGAATTCCTACTCCAAAAGTCTTTCCTCATCAGAGTTTTGCATACAGTACAACATTGTGCCAAACATGGCTGCTTCTAATGTCAGCAGTTAAAAATCTCACTTCATTAATTTACCTATTTTACTACAGATCAATATACCTTGCCTGACTCGGACACTCTAAGATTTCATTCAGTCACCCGTAGCTTTGATTACAGTTACACAATGTGGTGGACAGTTCATGTGTGAAAGGTGATTCCTCTTTCTCCCAAAACCACTCTTTCACAATGTGAGTCCTGGAATATGACTGTGCCATCAGGGAAGGAAAAACTCCATAGATGAGATCACCTGGTCATTCAGGACATTCAGATCATCAGCTGACTTCAATTTGTTGCCACATAATGTTGCTGAGCAACCTGAGCAACCGAAATAACTCCAGATCAGAAACAGTGCCTCAAAAGGGTTATGGTAGCTCCACTATGCATGATTGGTGCCTGATTACTTCTCTATGGAAGTCTTACCTATTTTATGGAGCTTTATGATCCCTATCAAATTGAAGGGGTTTTCTTTTGGCCACACAGCTGTTTAATCCCAATACTAAATCTCTTTCCAACACATTTCTTCCACAAAGTTGGTTCAGCATTATATTCCCAGGTTTTAATAATGTGTTGGACAGTTCTTAGTCCAATCTCTTGAGTTGGTTTAATTGCTTGATGCTCAGGGCCAATAATTTGATCCCTCTAAGATGGTGTCCTATTTATTTATTGGTCAGACAGTGTACTTGCTAATTGGCTACCAGCCATTAGTGTAGTGGCTACACTACACATATAATACAGGGCTACATCACACATACGCTGAGAGTTTTAACCGATCTAAACACTCGAAACCATGAAACTCTCTCACAACTTTTTCCAAAGGTTTATTTCTGGATGTTGTACATCAAGTAATAAAGTACAACAGAAAAATACAAAATAATGCCTAAACAAATGCAAAAACAAAAAGCAATATAATTGTATTTACATGTTATAAACAATATGTTGGAATAATTCAGTTATTAAATGTTATGATTGTCTATATTTCTGGATAAACATTTAGTTATATGTCGTTGTTACTCACAACTGTATTTTCCCTTTTTTGTTTTTTAATACAAGTTTTCCCCCCATGAATAGATCAGAGATCATTAATCTGTCGGAGTTGGAAAAAAAAAAAAGAAATACAAAACGCAAAAAAACTACAGAGAATATCTACTGAGGAATTTGGGAAGGTGACCCAGTACACGTTGCACATGAAGATTTCTGATCATTTTATACAATATTTGAATATGAAAATCTGGTTCTGTTGCCTCAGGGCACATCTGAAAGGGATGTAGCGTTGCAATGCACGAGAGGAGACGTGGTCAGACACTGCTGAAAGTGGATTATGTCAAATGAACCATTTTCACATGCAGTGAGTAGGAAAAGCAACATCTCGCCCATCCTAGATCTTTAAAACTGTTTCATACAAAAAAACAAACAAAAAAAATATTACATTCACACTCCAGCAGAAAATCTGGAGTTTGTGCACTGAGAGCGCTTGCATTTGAGGCAGCAGGGAAGTTTTTCACAAAGGATCTCGAAGTAAAACGTAGAAAACCAAAGCTGCATGTCTTCAATAGGAATGTCAGTCCCTTGAGTTATCTAGTGAAAAATCCCAAACGTCTGCAAGACTATTCCTCCTCCAGCACGTCCACACACACATATGCAGCAGCAGCAGTACAGTTGAACCCTCAGCACTGTGATCCAGTACTCATTAGGTGCAGTTTTTTTTTTTTTTTTTTCACATTTACTGATAGCAGCTTATTTGATGAGAATGCACTTCCACACCCATATGAGCTGAGGCGACACGTCTTGCACTTGTAGTGGAGCGTCCCGAAAGAAATCACTAAAGAGAATGTGCCGTGCCGATCTCTGTCTGTAATGACCGGCATGTTTCTTACTGCAAAATAACTTGTTATAGGAAAAATAAAATACACAGAAAAGCATAATGTCTTTAGGCAATATTAGAAGAATTACGACAATTAAACAATCTGTACATATCTACATGTTATTGCCGTAATAAACAAGAACTTTTATATATATTTGTGTACACAAACAATGATCAGCCATCACACTAATACCACCTAGGTTTTTTTGGCTCTGGCCCCTCAGGGTGCGACTTCACAGGACCTCTGGGTATATGCCGTGTCTGGCACCAAAGTTGTGGTGCAGAGTCAACAACCTTAAACTTTTTGCCTGCTAGACCCCCTGGGTGGCAGGCTGTGATTCTCTGGGTGTTCTGATAACTTTCTACCTTCTACCATGAGATTGGGCTTAGTGTGCTGGCCTCTGGTCACTGTGGGCCTTGTGTGCCCGTGATCCCGTCACCAGTTTACTGGTATAGAAATGATAATCAGTGTTATTCAATTCACTTGGTGGTGGTGTTACTTTCAGGGCTGATCGTTGTATGTATTCATGAATCTGTATATCTCTATAGATATCTCAGCAACTGTTCCCTAAAACATGTTTTGCACTCTGAATGCACAGAACAAAAACAAATCTTTCATCTTGTTTCATCTGCTCAGTACGTACAGTATACAAAAAAAATTGGCAGGATATAATAAGATTTTTTTTTTTTACAGTACTGCAAGTCTAACAAATAGGGCAAAGCATCTAAATTCCGTCAGTAAATCAGGAGCAAAGTCTGGTACTGAATAGCTGAAAAATCACAATAATTAGCAAAGCATCGACTATTAGAGCTACAAGAACCACATAAGTGACCCGTAATGGCAGACTGGCGTTTGTTCTGTAAGTGTTTTCTTTTTTTAACTCGATTTTAAAACTGCAGCAAGCATGATAGCTCAGCATCTTCCTGAAAACATATAAGAAAAAAAAATCTATAATATAATGTAATATAATGTCACCAAAGTTTTGGGCTAAGTCTCATTTTATACATTTTCATTTTAGGGCACAACACTAAAGTCGAAATGACTCTTTTTCCCCCAATTCCTCTACTAATCCCAAAGGGGCCAAACCTCATAAAACCAACCAGCCTGAATAAAACAGCAGAACTGGATCCGCGCACACATCATTCAACACAAGTCCTAGTTATAAGGCGTACCTAATGTTTCAGCTGCCTTTTACCCGGAAGTCTTAGAGAAGAGAATAGTAATGGCACCCTCACTACTCATTCTTCCATACCCTCTGCAAGACGTTCTCGTCAAAAAACCCTGATGATATGTGGATATGTTGTATTTAAAGCTTAAATACACTTAAAACCAGCCAAGCTAGAACTAATCACAGCTACCAACAAACTGGACAAAAATAGGAAATCCTCGTCGTACAAAAAACATTTGACGTCCAGCGGTAATCTTACGGTTCTCTAAAGATGCAGGCAGGAAACATGGCATGCATTCACAGAGAGTAAACATAAGTAAACTATAGAGGAGCGAAAAGAAAAAAAAGAAGGACGCCAAAATATTTTAGCTCGTAAGAAGTGCTCTTCATTGTAACAGATATGTGGTTTTGCTGTAAATCCCCAATATTAAGAGAAAAAGTTGCCCGATATACAAAACGCTACATTTGCCGAACCCTGGTGTCTCTCGGCTTGTGTAAACATCAGAAACAGTACCAATTTAGGAAAAAAACAACAAAGGAAAAAAAAAAGAAAAAAAAAAAAACACCTTACAAATAATACATGATACAAAACAGAGAGAAGTCAATGCAGTTTCTGGCAATTAGTTTTTTTTTTTTTTTCACGGGAATGTGAAACTGAAGGCTTCGGTTAGAGGGACAAGCATTTGATGAGAGCAACCATCGCAGCTCTCCACCTCCAGCATTTCTGTTTTAACTGTAAATCGATGCTGATATACGATATTATCCAGAAAAATAAATGGCTATTTTAACTCTTGAGAAATCAAGATTTTGTTGCTCTGTACAATAAAGACATCACTGATGTCATATTACAAAAGAAGTATATTTATACATAATTAGGAAAAAAAACTAAGGGTCAGTCAGATCTGTACAGGTTGGGAGGAGGTGTGTGTGTGTGTGTCAGTCAGACTGCAGTGCAGTGTGTTGGTGATGACGCGAGTGTGAGCTGATGAAAGCGTTTGCATCTCCGCTCGCTATGCTGCTGAAGTCTGTGAGCGATACAGCCATCTTGGCTCCCGTGATGCGGTGCGTGTCTTTGATGAACGAGTCGGCGAGGCCCATCCGGAGGCGTTTGGACGGACGTTCGCACTCCTTGTTGCTGCACACGCCGAGCTGGCTGAGCTCCGAGCGATACAGAGCCGAGTCGAGGACGCCGAGGCAGCCGGCATCACCGCTTGCGCCGTAGCCCAGAGTAGCTTCATCATGAGTCAGGCCTCCACGGTGGAAATTCTCCAGAGGGGGAAAATAGGACGAGTCCAAACAGCTCACATCAGCCTGACTGCACACGGACGCCACGCTGTTACTCAGAGCTGGACATGAAAGAGAAAAAGTAAAGTTGCTAGAATTTTTTGTGCAAATTAAAATAAAGACTATATATAGTACATGTGGATTAATTTGTTGGTTACGGTCTATTAAAGAAAGAAAAACCCACAATGGGTCAATGAACTAAAGTGAAACTGACAAAAGTAGTAATAATTATTTATATAATAAATAATAAATAATTTAGATTATTGACCTGAACCACTTGTGTTTCATTTATGCTTAAAATAGTAAATTTGTATTTATATATTTTTTATAGAATAGCAGCTCTGACAAGAGTGAAAGTACAGGACAAATGCACTTGCTATAATACAAGTGTTTCTACAATAAACACCTAAGACACGTATTTGTATTACGGATGGACTACATGATCTAAATCTAATGAGAGAGAGAGAGACACAGATAGGCTATATTTCTATATATGATCCTAATATGAGGACTGTTGGGTATTAATATTTTGCCAAACTTCTTTCTGTTCGAAGACATATAATTATCGGCTGCCAATAAAGATACAGTGAGGAGAGATTACAGTGTACACAATAGTAGAGCACGAGTCTCTGAGAATGTTCTGGAAGAAATTCTAAATGTGTTTAGAATAAAGGAATTCAGAAAGTGGAACTTGGAGTTATCAAACTGAGCCGCATAACACCACTCGGTGATGATTACTTCCGCATCAAAGCGTACCTGGTCATTTTTGTTTATGCATATTGCACTTTGAAATTAGAGCAGAGAGTCATGTTTCCACAAATACCACCTGAACACACAGACCAGGCACTCAATAATCTACCATGCACACACAAGTTTTTAAAGAAGTATTTAAAGATACTCAGGGATATACCTTGTTAGCAGATTTGATTAGTATGACTTTGTGAAGAGAGGACTATGTCTTTAGCACTTTTAAGCTGAGAGTGAATCATCAGTAAAACTCATTTGCGCAGGGCCGTTTTAGTTTATTGCTACTCTGAGGCTTTTAGCTATGGGTACATTTTAAAGAGAAATTGTAGACAGTACTGGCGGCACTTCCCAGCCAACTACGAGCTGAATGACGACATGTTTTATCATCATTTACATAACCAGCAATGGAACAGACAGCAAAAATGTAACGTGTACGAGTACTAGTAAAATGTGCTAAATCATCACTTCTATGTACAGTGGAACCTTGAATTACGAGGATAATTCGTTCCGGAAGCGGGATCGTATTCCAAAACCTAATAAAATTTTCCTATAAAAAAATTTTATGAAAACTCATTCGTTCCACAGCCCAAAAAAATAAATACATAAAAATAATTAACACAAAATATAAAGGAAAAATAAAACAAATTAGCCTGCACTTTACATTAAAAAAAAAAACTAAAACTAAATCCTGATAGATAAGTGTTTCTGTTTGTGCGCACAGGCGCTGTGTGTGTGTGTCTGTGTTTGAATCTAATAAGCTTCCCTCTCCCCCTTCTCATCTTACAGTTACCCTTTCTCCACTCTTTTCACACACACAAGCGCGCGCACAGTGGAAACACTGTTTTATCGGAAAAATAAACAAGAAATCTCTCTAATGACGATTGAGCGACACACTAACGGAATCACTGCTGTATATAAATTAACCCGCAATTTACCTTTGAGAAGAATTGCGACAAAGCAGTGTTTCCATTAGAGAGAGAAAGAGTGTGTGTGTGAAGGTGAGAGAAGGAAGGGTGTGTGTGTGTGTGTGTGTGTGTGTGTGTGTGTGTGTGTGTGTGTGTGTGTGTGTGTGTGTGTGTATAAAGACGAGAGGTGGGCAAGTGTGTCAAGGGGCACGGTCAGTTGTGATCACGTGACGCTCTGAGTCAAAACAAGAAGCGCATGCGTGATACATGATACTCGGTGCTCGTAAACCAAGACAATGCTCGTTTTTCAAGTCAAAATTTATTATAAATCTTTGCTCGTCTTGCGGAACACTCGTAAACTGCGTTACTCGCAATCCGAGGTTTCACTGTACTTGTAAAATAACCTTTAATGCTTGGAATGCATAAATGCATTCATTCATTCATAATTCATTTAAAGTTTTTTTAATCTTATGTCTAAAACTCACCCTAAAACATCATCATAAACCAGGACACTTTGCTTGCGCTTTGCTAAGAGTGCGACACTCACCTGTGAGGTCACTGGCAGTGATCGTATTGAGAAGGCCAAGCTGCTGCTCTGCAGACACCTCCATCCTCCCGCCAGCTCCACCTGAGCACACGGATGTAGAGCCGTCCACCGCCAGACCTTCTGCCTGGTCCACTAACCGGTCCATCAGGTCTCTGAGGAGGAAACCCTTACTATGACTGTTGTACACTTCTTGGGAGACTATTAAAAATTTATTTAAATGGATAATATGAGCTGTTTATGTGATTGCTACTGATGGTGACATGTCCCACTATTTTTTTTCTCACTACTCAAAACATTTGCGTTTCTGAGTCATGGTTTTGTCAAATTTTGCAACAGTAATAGTCTGTTACCAGACAGCAGACAGTATGTAAGCCTAGACGGTCTAAAAAAAATTTCAACAAGCTGAGAGCTTTGGGTTCAGATTCTCCTGACCCTCAGCATTAAAGGATAACAGAACTATAATTAGGTACAACCATCTTTTTTATAAACACTTATTAAACAAACAAACAAACAAAAAACAACCTTAAAGGCATGATCACCTTTCTGTTTTTGTTTAATATGGCAGCATATGATATGATTTGAAAAAAAAAAAAAAAAATGATTATGATGTATGGAGATTTAAACTGCAATATGTAAATATTAAATGTAGAATTTATTATTCAAATGTATTTATCTAGGCTTACAAAAAATAATGAATAAAGTGGATGTTTGCCAATATTTATTTAAACAGCTTTAAAAGTAAAAAAAAAAGAAAAAAGAAACAAATACTTAAATGACTCTACATAAATTCCTGATTATGAGTATATTACCCGTAATACATTGTATTTTGCGATTTCTTTTTTTTTTTTAATGCAATTAATTGTGCAACTCTACTTGATAAGTTTCTGTAAACAATTTAAAATACTTACGTCACTCCAGGGTAAATGCTATACTTCTTTTTCCCAAACCGGTTCTGCTGAACAAAATAGTCAAACCGTTCAGACTTCTTCCACATGTAGTAAAAAGCTACACACTCCGCCACCGTCCTTGTTGGAACCTAAAGATGACAAAAAGTTTAAAGGAGAATTTAATTACAAAGAACCACATTTTTAACTTATCTGACTTTTCCCAAACAATAAAAAATGTAAACAAAATAAGCATCACTGTTAAAACTTGATTCAATTAAAAATACCAGCACCAACCTTGTTTTTCTGAATTAGATGGAAGTTTTTTTCATAAATCTGTAGCGCATGCTCAAAATTTCTGCACTCTTCTTCAGACCACGGCGGCGATTCTTCTGCAAAGAGAACATATAAAAGCAGCGATGGATTACCTTCAAGGTTACAAACACACAACAGTGGACAAATCATTCTCGTATAATGTTTGGAAGAGTACCTTTTGAGGATTTAGGGTTACTGCAGTATCGCTTTAAAGCCTCGGTCGTATTGTAGTTACATTTCACAAGCTCGTACAAAGCCTGAAACAAGACATGAGGTCATTCAGTAAATACATGTAATGAAACACAACTGTATCCAGAGGCAACTGGAGATTGTGCCAGTTGCGAAGATCTTGAGGCATCCAGAGAAGGACCACCTCCAGCTGGATTCTGCTTCATGATGGTTTTGATCTACACATTCTGCTCCTGAGCTTCCAGTGATCCAGATCCTGCTGACTAATCCCTGTGCTGAACTGGACTCCATGATAACTAGGACAACTTTTGTTATACTGATGTCGTTATATAATTCCTGTTATCCATTATAACCCAGATGAGGTTGGGTTCCCTGTTGAGTCTGGTTCCTCTCAAGGTTTCTTCCTATTGCCATCTCAGGGAGTTTTTCCTTGCCACCCTCGTCCCATCAGGGACAATCTCACAATCTCATTACTATCTAAACACTTTTTTTTTCTCACTCATACACACGTCCATCAATTTTCATTTCATTTTGTGAAGCTACTTTGAGACACTGACCACTGTTAAAAGCACTATAAAAAATATAACTGAAAATTTTAATTTAATATAAACCTACAGCAACATATCAGCTGCTCTCAACTTGCAACTATTAACTAATAATTTAACTATAATTTGGAGTATTTGCATTATTCTTTAATAGAAAATTGAAGTGTTTTTTCGCTCTGTGCAGCCTGAAGTTATGTACCTGTTCGTTGTCTCGTATGTGTCCACCACATGTCGAGTTCTCTATGCTACCGTCCACAGTCTGAGACAGTGCCTTTCTGAGGTAGTCCTGCACTCTCTTCTCCGACAACACATCAGGACACCAGAGCAAATGATCCTCCTCTTCAAACACTGCAAAACACACAAACAACCCGTAAACAATTTAATTTGGATGATTTGGTAATGGATTTAAAGTGGATGATTTGGTAACAAGACACACAAAGATTTTTTTATTTTTTTTATTTTATTGACTATCGAGGTTTGCAGAGTGTTATGTTAAAAAATTCTGTTTTATGTTAAAAAATCTTCCAATCGCCTCCACCTTACCACTTTCCCAAACTTCTTAAGTACCGGTTTGAATGCCAGACAAAATGATTTTTTAAATGTTAATGTTCCAAGCTTATTCTAACCAAAATTAGTAAAAAATAAATAAATTTTAAAAAATGCCACTAGAGAACTTTTTCGAAAAAGTGAAAATACCCAATGATGAAAAAGCGGAGGAGACTGCCAAAAACGGAAAGCTGCATTTAAAAGAAAATGGCAAGTGTACTACCTAAATTACGCGTTTATCGCATACTCCAAACCTGCTCTGTATAACAAATGTATTATTTCTATTGTGTATTACTTAACAGTACGTTTGAGACGACGTCAACTCTCTGATTTTAACACGTCTTTTTAACACGCATGAACGACAGCAAAGTGGACTATCCTGAGATCACCAGAAAAGCACTGAAAACCCTGCTTCCATTTTAAACAACCTACCTTGTAAGCAGGGTTGTCTACAGCGACAGCAACGAAAAATTACAGAGGTGACTTGACATAAAGGAACACACTTCGGGTATCATTGTTTCCCATGACTGGAAGGGACTTTCTTGTGGCAGGGAAACAAGCTCATGTCTTGATAAGTCTGATCAGTTTTGATGGCACAAGTGGACCTATACAGGGTCTTAATGTTATGGCTGATCTGTAATAATCTCATTATTCCCAAAACTACATACATAGTAATTTATCTAAATAGTAGTAAAAACAATCTACCGGTGTTTTTACAGATGTATGTGGTGCAGCAGGCAATGACACAACATCAAGGTTCATTACATGTTATCTGTCTACTGAAAGAGTAACAAATAAATTAGTTAAAAATCTAATGACATGTAATTCTGATTGTCTTGACTGATTTGTCCATTTCTACAAATTATTTTAAATTATTTATAACATTATTTTGAACAGTGTCTCTTTTCCAACTATTTTTTTCCCCCCACTTACATTTGTCATCAGAGTAGAAGCTCAGGCCCACAGGAATCTCTGCTTGGTACTGCAACCCAACCATTATTTCCTGCAAGTGTAGAAAATCAGCTCCATTTCCATTTTAACGACAACACAATGATAAAGGTGATAAATGATACATCCTGATATGCCAGAACACATGATCAGGGCATTAACCTCTTAGATTAATCTAGTTACACTTTCTGTATGACACTGACCTTCCTTGAATCTTCTGGATTAAGACCTTCCTCCTCTCCCTCAGACTCCTTATCACCGTCGTAAGTAATGTTGGCTGAGATCAGACACAAAGCACATCAAGAATGGATTACTGCCTTTATAATAAGACAATGACAAAGATTAAACTCAAACCATGTTAGCAACGAATCATGAATCATCACCTCCAAAAACAGATGCAAAGTTATGTACAGTAATAGGATGATGCTAATCTTCCTAAGATCACAGACTCATTCAAGTGATAAAATTGTAGATGCAATTAATTATTAGTTTCTTTATGAGTGCATTAGCTGCTATTTTTACAGCACATTGAGGTTTTAAACTTAAATGAAGCAATAAGGCCTCCGAGTGGCGCAGTGGGTTAAAGCACTCGCCCTACCATCTGAGATCGCAGGTTCGAATCCCGGTGATGCTGTTTTCCTCTCACAGCCGGAGGCACAGACAGAGCTAAATTGGCCGAGCTCACTCAGGGGGGAGGGATGAGAGGTATTAGTGCTCCCACATTAATTGCACGGCTCTACGCCATTCGGGGCGTCTGCGAG
>JAQMYL010000039.1:7557518-7568957 GCA_030014365.1 Clarias pachynema | reverse complement strand
CCCCCCCCCCCCCCCCCCCCCCCCCCCCCCCCCCCCCCCCCCCCCCCCCGCAGGAGATCTTTATTCTGTTACCAACATATTTGACCTGAAGATAATGCAGCGTGCCACTTTACTGACAATTCTAGACCCATCTGAAGACCCATCCTTTAAGATTTTCAGCATGAACATTAAAATTATTTATTGTTCAGTTAATCTTCAAGTCATATTTCAGCTAGACTGTTAAAAAAGACAGGTTTAAAACCATTTAGATAGCCATGGCAATTTTCTTCACTAAAACAACCACATTTCTGGTTGGGAACTAGACATAAACTAAATTACTGTAATGCACATCACGAATTCCTGACTCAACTATTCTTTTAGATTAAGAAATCAGCTGTGCAAGGTAAAAAAATTCCCACTGGAAAAAAGAAATTAGGAGACATATTTATTCCATTTTCTTTAAATCAGAGTTAAAAAATTAAAAGTATTTTTGTAATCATTTATAATTTATACAGTTGCACTTACCTTTGCATTTGTATACTTTTACTTTATACTTTTTATACTATAACATAATTTACATTCAGCATATATGCATGGTCTTCTTGTGTCCCATCCAGGGTGTATTCTTGTTTCACACCCAGTGTTTCCAGGGTAGGCTCTAGATTTGTTCCAGTGCTGAACATGATGAAACTGTTAATAAAGATAACTAAATTAATATGACTATTCATGCACAAATGATTAAAAAAAATACTGCATCCAAAACAGGATATTTTGAGAAAACAGGTAAATGTAGTCAGAATATTACAGGGAGAGATATAAAAAAAAATCTAGCAAGATCTATACATTACACAATGCAGGTTCCTGTTACAGAAGAAAAAAAAATAGAAAATCAGAAAAGGGCAAACCCCACCTGCTATGTCCTAGTATTTTGACGATGGGGCAAAATGTCCCCGTCGTTGGCCATGCTAGAAACTCCTTAATGTTTCTCCACTATGTAGAAACTTTGAGATTTAAACTTAATAACCTTTACTAAATCAGTAACAGCAGAAATACATGAAATGTACATCATACATTTGAGCCTTTTGTGTGGTTAAGTTAATGATACTTAAATGTCTCGATTCAAACGGAGGTGACTCATATTATGATTTCCACTGATGATGTAATCATGAAGCTCAGCTTATTACCACTTATTACTGTAAGAGCTTTGTTCCGGACTCAGATGTGCATCATGACTGCACCGAGAGCACACTGACCCGGGTGCTGCCAGTGTTTCACATCGTTGTGTTCAGCACATATTCCTCTCCCATACTACCCTCTTCTTATACCAGGAAGTCCTAGTATAGTATGTGAGACAGGCCTTAGCTTTACACACTCATGGGCAGAGCCGCCTCAGGATGCCTCTCCCACAGTCTGATAAGCATGGGAAAGTCATGCAGCCATGACTATATATCCAGCTATAGATAAGCAAACAATTATACTGTTCTCTGGCTCAACCAGCCTTTGATGTTTTAATGAACATAAAGTAAGAATTGTTATTATTTGTTACTCATATAAACAATAGATGGAGATCTTCTAAAAAGTCACATGGCAATGAACAGATTGAATTACTCAGACTTGTAAAAACCTAGTCTTACATGAATTCTCTTAACATAATAACAAAATGAAGCCTGTTTATATTTGTTACGAAGCTGTAAAACAATTATGTATAGTAGGTCATAAATTCTTGACATATCTAAATTTATAAATCATATAAAATATTTTTCTATTACCAAAAATAAAATGACACATTTTAAGACACAAAGGTCAGACACAAAGGCAAGAAGTGTCATGTCAAGTGCATTTGCAAAACCCATCAAGCACCATGATGAAACTGGCTGTCATGAAGACCATCCCAGAATTAGCAAGACCAAAACTTACCTCTGCTGCAGAGGAGAAGTTAATTTAGAATTACCAGCCTCAGAAATCATCAGCCAATTTCCTCGCCTCAGTTTAGAGCCGTTATGAAGGCGTTGCATTATTGCATATTTTGGATGGCTTTAGCAATGTTTTATAATGTGGAAAGAAATAAAAATTAGGAAAGACCATGGAATTAGAAGGTGTGTCCAAACCTATATAATGGTCTCCGCTGTAATGATGTATTTAATTAAGATTGTACATACATTATATTCCATCATTGGTTTAAGTTTAGTAACCACACCAGAACTGAACCATCGCTCAACACAGCCATCTACCAGGTGATTTCCGTTTGCTGACAAGCTTCATGGAGATGCTGATTTCCTTTTCCTGCAGGACTTAGCTCCTACTAACAGTGCCAAAACTACAACTAACCCGTTTGCTGACAATGTTATTCCTGTACTTGATTGTCCAGACAGCTCTCCTGACCTAAATTCCATAGAGAATATACTGTATGAGATACTGTGAAGAGAAAGATGTGAAACACCCGACCCACTCTGAACAGGTATTGAGTGCAAAAATTAACAGAATTTTCAGATCTGTATTGTAGACCCTTTTAGAATAGATTTTCGGGAATATTATGGGATACAGTGTTTTTTTTTTTCATGATCTGTGAGCTATAATGATTAAAATATAGTAAAACAAAAAAAGGCTTGAAATATTTAACTTTACATGTAATGATTCTCTTCACATGCATACACACACACACACACACACACACACACACGCGCGCGCACAGATCTTTGTGTGTTGCCAGGCAGTGCATTTTAGAATACCTACCACTTAAATGCAATTAAATGTCTACAGCCATTAATAACTCAACTCTCAACCTGACAAATTACTAACCATCATAAAGAATGACTTGCATACAGTATCTTATACACCAGGCCAAAAAGTATGCAATGTTTAATCTGGATGAAACTTCAAAGATTTGCTGCAATCGTATTTGAGAGTTAATAAGTAAAACTTCACCCATGGGTAAAATGTCCTCGAGACATTAAATCTTCATCAGCTCTGAGAGTCAAGCTCTCAGAATAGGCACCAATGTAAATGAAATATTTTTATTATTATTACAATGTATACAGTATAATTACATAATATATAATTACAAACTTAAAAATGTACAGATTTGCATGTTTGTATACACAAAAACGGCATGTTTATCTGAAAAGTAATATTTTTACTGGGGCTTAACATTTTTCATGCCTTTGCTTCCTGTCTCTCCGAGGAAGAGGGCCTCCTACATCCTCTGCAGATGCTTCCAGCATCCTCCTCTCTCCCTCCCAGCCCATCAGCCCTCTAGTTCCTCGTTAACAAAATATATGGGGGGATGCCAGATACATACTAATGTAGTTATTCCCTCAGCTGTAATTCTGATATAATTAGTAGGATTTGATCATTGTGTCCAGTGGAGTGCATGCAGGAGTCGATCACCTACTCCTTTCCAGGTTATGTAACGTAAGTGGTGTGCCGATGATGCTCGCAGGAATATCTCAAATGCAGTCACGGAGGGTTAAGCACTCTTCCAATGCGTCATTAATGCAGTAAAGCACTGACTCAGTGGATAAATGAAAATATGTTCTAAAAAGTGGGGAAGAGAAGGACAGAAAGGAAGCAAACCATAAATGGCAGGCCGGGGTTATTCCTCTGAGTGTGAGTCAGTGTTCAGAGTATGTGGGTGAGTGAAAACCCCTGCAATGATGATGGGGTTCCCTTATTATGCCTAGGCTGAGAGTTACAGCTGCATTTTGGTACTGATTAATTTAAATAGTTACAGTGTTTAAAGCCTAAAAAAGCGTATATGTTTATACAGTACACGAACTGAGACGAACACATTAACAAATACCTTTGAGGTCTAGTTGTCATCTATTCATCTTCATTAACCACTTTTATTTTGTCAAAGTTGAGGTGAATCAGAAGTCTCTTCCATGAATGTAAAGATGGAAATACAGGTTAGACTAGACACAAGACATACCATGAACAAATGTGTAGACAATTTACAATATCAGTCAAAAGTTTGGGTACACATCCTAACTCAATGGTCTTTCCTGATTTTTATTTCTTTCTACATTGTAAAACACTTGACGATACTAATCTTGTGAGAACTATTCCAGAACAGCTGACCTTCATGTCTTAAAGTAACACTTGTTGTTGTTCCATATATGTTATTTCTCCATTCTAGAATGTAGAAAATAAAACACTACATAAAAAACATTGAATTAGAAAGTTTGTCCAAACTCTTGACTGGTACTGTATCTACGAAGATGTTTTTGAGAGGTCGGTTGAAACTAGAGAATCTGAAGAAAACACCCACACAGACACCAGGAGAACATACAAAATTCTGCACAGGCAGTAACCAGAGCTAAAGATCAAACCAGTGGCCCTGAATCCATGAAGTAGCAACACAGCAACAGCCCACAGCATCACACCCCAGTTCTAGTTATCAAGTCAGTTTGGGTTTTATTCTCATCTTTCTGCTCATGCTTGGTGGGTTTCCTCTGGGTACGCCAGTTTCCTCCCACAGTCCAAAGACTTTCAGATTAAACTGTTGCTGTTTTCAAGTCGCCTGTAGTGTGTGAATGAAAGAAGTGATGCACTACATTTACATACTGTAATGCAAATAGTGCTTGTTAATAAAATATAGAATCACATAATTAGTGCCACATGTAAATAAACTAGTCTTTTCAAGAGTGCAACAGAAAAGTACTCTTTAGATTGTCTGTAGAATGTAAATCCAAAACATGATGATGGCGCAGCAATCTGAGGCCATGCTCTCTTGAAGGGACAGATGGCATTTCTCTCTTTTATTTTATTGTAGGTGTCTGTGAAGTCATGCATGCAGAAAAAAGGGGGCAGTGGTGGCTCAGTGTGATAAGGCTCTGAGTTATGGATTGGAAGATCGGCGGTTTGAGCCCCAGCCCTGTTGGGCCTTTGAGCAAGGCCCTTAACCCTGTCTGCTCCAGGGGCGCTGTAAAATGGCTGACCCTGCACTCTGACCCCTGCCTAATAACTGGGATATGCGAAGAATAAAGAATTTCACTGTGCAGTAATGTATGTGTGACGAATAAAGGCTGAACTTAAAAAAAGAAGAGGACATGAATAGATAGGACTTTACTCCAGGGGTGAATTCTTGCCAGTAGTATGTAACCAAAAAGCAAAAATATAACTCATGAAGATGGTTGAGTCTTGTACTGTAAATTTTATATTGTTGTTCGTTTTTCAGCTGCTCTCGTTGAGGGGTTGCCACAGTGGAACAACTGGTCCCTACAACAACTTGGCACAGGTTACAACCCTCTCAGTACTGCATCCGGTGGCTGGGGTTTGGGCATTGGCTGGAAATCGAACCAAATGTACTGTAAATCTCCTCACTTTCTCTTTATGTCTTTTATGACTTTCTCTTTATGTCTCCATTAATTCCATTTACTAACTGTTAGGGTTGAATCCCAAGTAGTATAAAATGGGTGTAAGTTGGAATCCCAACTAGTGCCCTTGTTTCTGTGTTCGAAGCTGGTTTGTGTTGTAGCTCCTGTTAGCTATGAACAAAGCACTGAGGTGAGCGATGAACCCGTCAGCGTGCTGGGGGAAACTCATGCTTCATACAGTAGCTAGCAGTAATGAAAGATCAAAACCCAACAATGAAAGATTAAAATGCAACACGGTTCAGAAGGAGACCAAGGGTTGTTAAAGATGACATAATGTTAGCAGATGTGTGTACTTGTAGAAGGTGCTACCATGACTGGTTTTGAATGTGGGTTTTGGCAGGCAGCACCGTCCTCTGTCACTGGTAGCTTGCATGTGTTATGGGAATGTTGTGGCAAATGAAATGACTAATCTGAAGACACATTTTAAAAAGCAAACTAAGAGGTAGAATTGCATTTGCAGTATATTATTATTATTATTATTATTATTATTATTATTATTATTATTATATTAATAATACTATCAAACTATTATCAGAATATTATAATAATCTATAGCAATAAATTTTGTATTCAATTATTTATACAAATGTTTCTTTTCTGGAAGTGTGTATACATTTGAGTGTACGGGTGCCCTCCATTGACTTATATGTATGTACAGTATAGTAAAGTATCTGCCAATAAGATATTTGTATTTATGCCAAATGCTTAGAAATAGGCTTTGCAAAATCTTAATTTCATACTGAAAACTAATAAATTATATTAAAAAAAATTTAACTAATAATAATAAACTCAACTTGATATCCAACATATTATATTTGTATCTCTTGTATTGCTCATTACTGCTGCTCATTACAGCAGTAGAGCTCAAAACAGGGTTGATTTCATTATCTATTCAGGTAAGAATATTGTTTCAAACTCAGACCTCAGCTGCCATGTTTGAAGAAATAATTTACAAGGATGTCTAAATATCAGCCATCTGTGTGCGTGAGGCATGCTCTCGCTTGTGGGAATGTCCCAACACATTATGGACTGTGACTGACATGAAAATGTGTTCTGACACTGCTTAGTCACTGCGATCACAAATGGGGAAGCCAATAAAAAAAGTTGTCATCTGTAGGTGCAAGTTTTTCTACCTGGGAAATGAGGAGAAGTTGAACTTATGTTGCTTTGTCATCATCATCATCATCATCATCACCATCAAATATCCACTTTAAAGCTTTTTAAGTAAAAAGAAATCACCCCTTTTAGATGAATCAGAGGTTTAAAATGCATGAGAATGCAAATAAGGGAAATGCCAAATGTCTGTAGCTGTGAAATACTTCTGTTTACTGCAGCAACTCAGGTGGCGTGCAGATTTGAGATTACAGATATCTGCAGCTAAAAGAATATTTACCACTGAGATATGATTCCATATTGCAAACAAAGGGAGGTGCAAAACAATATTTGCAAAACATAGATAGATAGATAGATAGATAGACTGATTGATTGATTGATTGATTGATTGATTGATTCAAAAGCAAAATTATATTATGAAACATATGCAAAGCTGTTTTATGCTGCATTCATAATACTCGAAAGCATGCAGCATGTCATATCTTAACATATCAGTCCAACATCTGTTGCAGAATGTATTACTAATGCTAGACACAGATGCAATCTGTGCACATTGTCACATGTGCAGAAATGATGCATGGCATCACCATTACTGATTATATCAGCTGCTTCAAGTGTGGTTCACTATTATTCACACAATTTCCAGACACATATTAAAATTCTGTTAATAGGGGGATAGTTAAAATATATACATTTTCTCTAAGTCACTTGATGTCCTGCTCACACAAATCTAACTCAAACTCAAAACCTAATCTTAATCTGAGGCATTTTGACTCTTTTAGTTTTTTATACAAAAGCTGCAGCTGCATGTGCAGTAAAAACATGTGTATTTGGTCCTTATCAAAAATACAACAGCTCCAACCCAAACGTCAACGCACACACACACACACATACTGTACATACAATCATACCAAAATTACTGCTAAGTGTATTTCTGTACTGGGAATGAATAACAGCGAAGGTCAGGCATGGTTGCCAAATCCGTGTGAGAAAACCAGCCTGATGGCCATCAATTCCATTCTAATTCCTCAGCTCAAAATCTGACCCTCCCAAAAAAAAATTGTCCAGGATCATGACTAACTTTTGGAAATGTATTGCAATAGTTACAACAAAATTCAGTATAATTACTAAAAAAAAGATTTACTGTACACAAAAGTAAACCATGCAGTTGATGGTATTCATACTGTTTACTGTCATACTCCTAATGTATTAACACATCATCTCATTCACCCTAAGAAATGTCGGATCAACTTTATCTATGTCATCTATTCAGTACAGTATGTTCCACACACATATAGTGCATGCAGGTAAATTTTTCACACATGATTTCTTGGATGAATAATAGTTATGGAGATTTAATTACATATCGTTCACATCATCTATTTTACTGGAACTTGCATGCATTTTTGAGAATCTTATATGTTTTCCATGTGATTACATATTACTCATATAATCACATGTGAAAAACCATGTGCTCACTTGTAAAAAGTATGTTTTTTTATTTTTTATTACTATGCTACAGTATATTTTAACTACAACCACACACATACATACATATATACTGTACATACACACACACACACACACATACATACATATGCATTAATGTGCATTTACTGTTAAAATCATTTCGCTTACCAAACATGTATGTAATTAACTATGTAATCTTTATGCGTAGATAAAAATAAATTTTAAAAAAAGCCTATATGCATAGAACTGGCAACCCTGCTCAGTCAATATGTCCATGCCCAGCTGCTTCCCAAAACAATCAAGTGGAAAAGGCAAAACAGGATCTAGATCTGGGAACTCCCTTTGACTTGGTTGACTTTCTCATGATCAGGGTCAAAGGCTTTTACTAGAGGAAAAACAACAAGAGCTACTGTATGTCATTAGCCATGTTATTGTGAACTATCGAAATGTATGATAAACAAATAACATTATTACACTACTAGCTCAAAACTTGTTCCTTTTTTGCTTTCTTTTTTTCATCATGTCCTGTTTTTTTGTGTATGTGTGTGTGTGTGTGTGTGTGCGTGTGTGTGTGTGTGTGTGTGTGTGTGTGTGTGTAAAATGGGACCTGTTGCTTTTTTTAAAGCTTGTAGCAATTTCATGTTATTTAAACACAGTCTAAATGCAGAAGATGTTCCGGAAGCACCGTACGCATTGCACAGTGATTTGCTTTTCACAGTCCATCTAGCCCATTATTAGAAGTGCAACCGTCTGCTGCGTGACTCATCTCAGCCATTATTAGCTTGTGAGTTTTTTTGTGCTTAAAATTTACTTGGCAACTCTGCCTTTAGCCATATTGAGCTGTAGTCCTCAAAATGGAGAAAAGCCCATTAGGGACTTTCTACTTTCGATCTCCACTGTGCCACCAAAATAGCCGTACTTACGGCATTTCTTCCAGCTTGCCAAATAAAGAAAACACTAATGAAGCCACGCTTCAGTGGACTTAATAATAACAGTATTATTACTGTTTAGTTAGGTTCTACAGTATGTGTGCTGTGTTTTTTTTTCTAATTGATTTATCTTTCAGAACTATTTTATCCTCTTAAGGGTGACTGTCGATCTATATTGTATTATGGGAACGCCGGACACAAGGCAGGAATACAGTTGGACGGCAATCCGGTACAGAGGGAATGTAACTGTAAATAGCTTTTAGGCTGTAAATAGCTCTTTGATTTAGAATTCCACTATTCATTGTGACCTGGAGTGGGGATGAGTTCCTTAAAGACCTCTTCCTCAAGTTTTCCTTTGGCATAGTTGAGTCACAGCTCAATAACATGTCAAAAATTCAATGGGTTTTCGACCACCAATGCTGTTCCTTTCTGAAACTATAGTGGCTTTTCTAGATTCAAAGCTAAATACTAAATACAACGTCATCACATGTACACTAGCGCTCAAAAGTTTGGGATTACTTGCAAATTTCTTTGTTTTTGTTTAGTGATTTATTTTCAAAACTATGAAATAACACTGGAATGGAATTACATAATTATGTAACTAGAACAACAACAACAACAACAACAACAGTGAGTTGTTATTTCAAAACATGGAGGTCAGCCTTTCTGGAATAATTCTTGCAAGAACAGTATTGTGTCAAGTGTGTTTGCAAAACCCATCAAGCATCATGATGAAACTGGCTCTCATGAAGACCTTCCCAGGAAAACAAGACCAAAACTTAGCTCTGCTGCAATTCATTTAGAGTTACCAGCCCCAAAAATCACCAATAAACAAACAGCACCTCAGATTGGAGCAGTTCTGAAGCCTTTACAGATCATGAGTAGCAGATACATCCCAATATCAACTGTTCAAATAGAAAGATTATTGCATATTTTGGACGCCTTCAGCATTGCTTTACAATGTAGAAAGAAATAAAAAATAAATCAGGAAAGACCATGGAGTTAGAAAGTGATCCCTAACTTTTGAGCGCTAGTGTATGTACAGTAGGAAGCTGCAGAAGCAGAAGCAGAAACAAGAAATGTTAACATGCAGTAATGTAATGCAAGGGTAATTCTTTCAAAATTCATAATATTTTATAAATTCTAACTTGTAAATTGTTGAACCTTTTTTCACTTTTGTAATCTCCTCTATTTCATATCTGATGTTGGTCTGGCCACAGCAGACCATCTGATCTGCATACACAGATTCCTGATGCAACCCTCCAATTCGATCAGGGCTTGTATCCTGCATCCGAATGGCTGGGTTCAGGTTGGAAAGCAAACCCTGTCCTTCCTCAGTTGATAACAGTATTGGTCTTTTGAGTTATTACTGTACTCAGTAGAGTTCTGAGACTTTGAGACTCCTCAGTAGAGTGCAGAACTAATAGATGTAGAGATTATAATGTCATATAGGGTACAGTACATATATTTATCATCAATGGTGTGTAATATTAATGGATTTAGGATTTTTTTTCCTCATGAATACTTTTAGATATAGAGGATCCCACTCGGGCGACTCTTATTGTTTAAAATGGATCAGAGGATAATGTGATGCAGTTGTGGAACAAAACAGTTCTGCCAGTTCTCCACTTAAAGTCATAGAGCCATGGTTACATATGCAGCCTATGGATTTTCTTAAACAATTGTATGAATTTGTAGGCGTGACACCAAATATTGAAAAAAAAATAATAATAATAATGCTTTCATGCCTGTTTAGATCCACCAGACATCTTAAAACTCTTCATGACCTAATCCGGGTTAGTGAAAAGCCTTTACATTATCACGACCACATCTCATTCATCTCTGTAGTAATTAATATCAAAAAGAAACTGTACTTCAGCAGAAAGCACTGCATTGAAAGCTGCACTGTTCAAAAGCTTCAAAAGCCTCCTCATGGACATGAGAAACCTTGAAACAGGCTTGTGAAGATCTTTATTCTGCCCTCTTCAATTCTCATGAGGACACACACACACACATACACACACACCAGATACACAGATATTGATATTTGTCTTATGTAATAAAGGATTCAGTGCAAAGGGGTTATGTTCTGAGTATTTTTCGTGCCATTTCACTGTTAGTTAATTTCATCCACCATCCTATGCATGTGAATTTCTGTAGCAATTCATACAATGTACATGAAAAGGCAGGAAGTGTAGTGTGCAGCAAGTTTTGTGAATGGAAAGTGAATAAAACATCTCTCTTGCAAAACTGCTTATGCAGATGTGACAAAAGAGGTGACCATCAGGCAGGAAGAGGGTCAACAGGCAGAGTTCCCCAGGATTTCCTTGACCTCAGTACTGGACATCCATTACTGTCTTCCTCCAACTTCATCTGTATAAATAAAAGAAAGGTTTCGTTGGGACATTGGTCAGAACTCCCTTTTTCAATGCTTTCATACACTGGAGGACTCGAAACCAGTCTCAGAAAACTTTCTGTCTGTATGTCTGTCTGTATGTCATTGGACTACGGTTCGGAAGGTCCCAGGTTCAAACCCCACAACCACCAAGTTGCCACTGTTGGGCCCTTGAGCA
>JAQMYL010000039.1:7530109-7550601 GCA_030014365.1 Clarias pachynema | reverse complement strand
AGTGCAATAACGGTGCTACCGTATTTTTTACGGTAGAATTCTGGCAACCACAGCTGCCGGTTTTTTACCGTAAAATGGACTATTTTTTTTTTTACAGTGTGTTTCATCAGGTCCAAGGTCAGCGCAGCCATCTACCAGAAAGGTTTAGACCACTTTATGCTTCCCTCTGCTGATCAGCTCTATGGAGATGCAGATTTCATTTTCCAGCAGGATTTTGCACCTCCTCACACTGCCTAAAGTACTAATATCTGGTTTAAGGACCATGGTATCCCTGTGCTTGATTGTCCAGCAAACGTACCCGACTTAAACTCCAAAAAGAATCTGTGGGGTACCGTGATAAGGAAGATGCAAGACACCAGACCCAACGATGCAGAAGAGCTGACGGCTGCTATGAGAGCAACCTGGGCTTCCATAACAGCTCGCCAGTGACACAGACTGATCGCCTACTGTACATGCCACGCTGCATTGCTGCAGTAATTACTGCAAAGGGAGCCTCGACCAAGTATTGAGTGCTGTACATGTTCATACTTTTCAGTAGTCCAACATTTCTGTGTGTGTTTTTTTTTTTTTTTTTTTTGGTCTCAAGTAATATTCAAATTTTCTGAGATACTGGATTTTGCATTTTCATTAGCTGTAATCCATAATAATCAACATTAAAAGAAATAAACACTTAAAATATATCAGTCTGTTTGTAATGAATCTATATAATATATATACATGTTGCACTAAATACTAAATAAATGAACTTTTAGATAATATTCTAATTTATTGAGATGCACCTGTACGTGCACCCACACAAGAAGGTAACTCTGTGTTTCCCACAGCCTATTACACTTTGGTCTACCAACCAAAATATTCATTTAAAAGCAGCCTTGAGCTCAGAAAATTAATATTAATGAAAGACGCGTCACTGTACACCAAGAAAGTCTACCAACAAGGTATTAGACATATTTTATAGAGCAGCCAATGAAAGTAAAAATCAATCATAAATAAAGTGTATGATCATTTATTAAAACTATATGACTTATTTAAGTTTTTTTTTTAGTGGCTGCTGAATCAATAAAGGCATGTTGGGCTGAGTGTATCGCCTGGCATGCATGCGCCATGGCATTCTTTTGGCAACTTTAGTGTTACAAAATTTACTTCCATACAAAGTTACTGTACATACAAACTTAGGCCAAGATCTTGTACTGATGATGAGAGCGGCTAACCATTCTGTAAAGTCTTCTTCGGCACATCTCAAGGTCTTTTAAGTTGGCCAATTCATGTGTGAGAATTGGTTTTGAGAATTGATTCCTCAGGCTCCCAGAAGCACTCTTTCACAATTTGAGCCTGATGGACCTCGGCATTGTTGTCCTGAAATATGCCCGAAGCAATCAGGGAATAAAAAATCCATTAATGAAATGACTTGGTCATTCGGTACATTCAGGTAGACAGACTTCATTTCATTGCTGCACAATTGGAAGGGAGAGAGGCAGAGGAAAAGATCTACACCCTGATCTCATCTGATCTGACACTCCATAAATCGCCAACAACAAAATATCTGCTAATCAGCCCTCTCACAGTTAGACAGACCCCAAGCATGAGTCACTCACATGCCCACAAGCGTGAGACAACACACCAGCCATACTGCTCGAAGACGCATTATGAACAATAGACGGTAGACACGTGATCTTTCTGTCTCACATGAGGCTTTACATAACAACAGTCTGTTTGAGTTTTCATTCTCTTTCATCATTAGGACATTAGAAATTTCCACCTTGGCTCTTTTATTTGCAAAAGAATACTCTTAGCTTTTCAGATTTCAGCATTTCAGAACTTTTGCGTCATGCTACCATATGATTACGGCCAAAACAACAGTTGAAATGGTCACTACAGTGAGGCCAGGCCTCACTTTAACCACACTTCCTTTTCACACTATTGTTCTTCCATCCAGCTGACAAAACAAGGGATATGGATTTGGATATTACTTCATGAAGTAAACACCGGCCCTGGTTTTTCTAATGGCCTTCACTATAGCTGACTATTTCCAATAGGACCCTGGATATACAAAATATACAAAATGCAGTTTTTTAAATGATAATTTAATTTACAGTATATGGGGAAAAAATGTCCAAACCTACCTGGCCCTATGTGATCAAGTAATTGGCCCCTTGCTAAATCATGAATGGGCGGCACGGTGGTGTAGTGGTTCTCTCCGTGCTTGGTGCGTTTCCTCCGGGTACTTCGGTTTCCCCGCACAAAAACCTGCAGATTAGGTTAATTGGCGTTCCCAAATTGCCCGTAGTGTGTGAATGAGTGTCTGTGTCTTAAGTGTCTGTGCCTTGCGATGGATTGGCACTTTGTCCAGAATGTACCCCGCCTTGTGCCCTAAGTCTCTTGGGATAGGCTTCAGGTCCTCCGTGACCCTGAATACAGAATAAAGCGGTATAGACAACGATGAGTCAGTGAGCAAGTAGATAATTTTTGTAAATCTGGGGTAAATTTCACTTACCACACACAGGCCTGATTACTGCCAGACGTGTTGAATCAAGAAATCATCAATCAAGTCAAGTAGCCTAACAGATTTAAAAAAGCAATACGACCTAAAGAAATTCAAGAACAGATGAGAAACAAAGTAATTTACATGCATCGTCCTGGAAAGGATTATAAAGCCATTTCTAAAGCTTTGGGACTCCAGCGAACCATGGTGAGAGCCATTATCCACAAATGGAGAAAATTTGGAACAGTGATAAACCGCCCCAGGAGTGGCCGGCCTACCAAAGTTACTCTAAGAGCACAATGATGACTCATCCAGGAGCTCATTAAAGAACCCAGAACAATATTTATACTGCAGGCCTCACTTGCCTCAGTTAAGGTCACTGTTCATGATTCAACAATAAGAAAGAGACTGGGCAAAAACTGTCATCCATGAGAGGTTTTGGAGTGGCCTAGTCAAAATACAATTGGTCTTAGATTATGCAGTGTCTCTACCGTCCATGTCACTATGCAGTAAATTAGCTGTTACTACAGTAACAGAATAAATGAATGAATATAAGCTTGTGATTTGACTTGCTGCCAGCATTACACTGAGAGTAACTCTGTTGCTGTGGTGCTAGAGAGTAAAATACATGAACAGCCATAACATTGTAAAATAAAATATTATGCCCTGCCAAATCTTGTCAATCTGTTTGTGATCCTTAAACAGGCTGTTTTGCTGATGCTTGAAAACCCTCCAATGTAGCTCAATTAGAACAATTTGGCATAGATGAGTGGGCCGAAATTCCTCTACTGCGATATGAAAAACTTATGAACACTGCCAGTTATTGCAAAATCTTGATTGCAGTTGATGCCACCAAGGATGGCACAACCAGTTATTAGGTTTAGGGGCAATTGCTTTTTCACAGGTTTGGAATGAACTTCTGGTGTTTGAAATTCATTGAAAATCCTCACTCTGTTTTTGAGCCTTTAATGGCTTGGTTTAAATTTAAAATGTCAAGGCGGCACGGTGGCTTAGTGGTTAGCACTGTAGACTTGCACCAGGTCCAGGGTTTTATTCCCTCCTCAGGTACCTGTGTGCATGGAGTTTGCATGTTCTCCCCGTGCTTGGTGGGTTTCCTCTGGGTTCTCCAGTTTCCTCCCACAGTCCAAAGGCATGCAAATTAGGCTAATTGGCGTTCCCAAATTGCCCGTAGTGTGTGAATGAGATTGTGACTGTGTGTATGTGTGCCCTGCGATGGATTGGACCATGCCCTACGTCTCCTGGGATAGGCTCCAATCTCCCCGTGATCCTGTATGCAGGATAATGAGGTATAGACGATGAGTGAGATGATATCTGGGTCATACACTATGTGGCCAACAGGTTGTGCCAACAGGTGTTCGTGGGATTAATTTCTTCACTTCAAACTTTGCAAACCTGGTCCTCATAGAAATTACTTTGTGACCAGGGACACTGTCATGCTGGGACAAGTTCAGGTCTCTAAGATACAGTGAAGGGAAACTGTACTTCTACAGCATGCAAAGATATTGTATGTATGGGGAAAGACCCACATGGTCTAAGATGGTCTTGAATACAGTATGGTTAAAAAAAAGCATGATTATTACAATAATTGTAATAACTATAGCATAACGTTGCTTTAAATCTTTTTCATGCATGGAAATGTTACATTTTAGTGTCTGATTATTTATTTATTTATCCCGGTTAACAATAGATTAACAATAACATGCTACTTTGTTAAAGGAAATATAAGATAATTCGATAGGAAGTCATTATGTGCCCTGGTTAAATATAATTTAAATCATAACGCTCACTATGTTATTCATTGCCACGACAAATTACCAGTTATAAATATTATCCGTTATTGATACAAGCCTTTGTATTCGATACAAACATTTGTCATTCACTCAACAGCCACTCTGTTTTTCTCTTTTTAAAGACAAAACGCAGCTTTCCATGTTACTGAGCAACCACTCACTGCAGTGTCCTTTGTCCTGAAGACTTTGAAACAAAAAAAACCACCACTCAAATACATTTTAATAAATGTAAATCACATGCTTTTTTTTTCTTACATAACAACGATTTAATTTGTTTCATATTAGTCTTAGATTATGCGGTGTCTCTGCCATCCATGTCACTATACAGTTAATTATAATAAATGAATTAATATAGACTTGCTGCCAGCACTACCCTGAGCGTAACTCTGTTGCTGTGGTGCTGAAGATTAAAATACATGATCAGCCATAATAACATTGTAACACGAAATATTATGCCCGGCCGAAATAGTGTAGGCTCCCCTTATGCTGCTTGGGTAGCTCTGGTCTCTCGGGGTATGACTCCACAAGACCTCTAGGGGTCTGTGGGTTGTGGTGGGGGTGAATGTGGATTGGATTTGCTTGTCCAGCCATTTCATGGGTGCTTGATTGGATTGGGATCTGGGGAGTTTAGGCTCTACAGTGTTGGGCTGCATGGGCTTTGGTGCACTGGGTGTTTTACCTTTTTGGTGCTGCATTGGCTTTTCTGTGGAATTGGACCAGATTGGCATGAGTGAGCCTTGGATGCCCATGATCCTGTCAACAGTTTACTGGTATATAATTGATATTCAATGTTAATGTTATGGCTGTTGGTGTATATACCTGTGCATTCTCACATTGTATAAAAAAGTCAATACAATGAGTAGTAAGTGTTCAAATCATTAAATACACTGTGATTTTGCACTCTTAAAAAGCCATTGGAACTTAGGCAGCCTGAAATACATAGAGTACATAGAGTACACTCTCAACCTCTTCTTATATAGTGACATATTCTGCTAAACAGGAAATGAGAAAGGGCCATCCATTATACACTACATATCAAAATATACAGTAATACTTTTATTTAGTTTAAAGGAGGATAGCATGGCACCAACAGACATATCTGATGCTGAAATCATTTCAGTAGCCATCTCAGTCTTCTGTGTACACGTCCACAGGTTAAGGCGGTGGTTCAGATCATGAAATATCAAATCTGATCCAATTCCTGTGCGGTACCGAAAAATAAATATTTAGTAGAGTGTGATTTTGTTGCAGTAACTATGTGAATTAAAAAAAGTAACATTAAAAAAATCTAGTCACATGGTCTGTTGTTGCTCGTGGACATTTAAGGTATTATATTGAATGATCGATTAACAGAAAGGCGTAATGGTTATGACGATTTTGCTCTGTGTGCGTAAAGAATTGTGAAGGCAGTTCGATGCTGAATCGCTTAGGAAACCACTGCTGCTGACGTCAACTCAGTTTGCTACCTTATTGAAGAGATGTTGCGTGTGTGTGTGTGTGTGTGTGTGTGTGTTGGAGGGAGGCAGCATTTTGAGAGCTATCAAACAGATATTCATAGCCAATGGAGTCAGTTTCTTTTTTTGAACCAATCTGGAACAAAGATTGTTTTGTTCTTCTGACTAATCATACTTCTGTGGCAGCCCAGCGTCATGCATCACTATGGGTTTGCAATAAACCTTTGTTTTGTAAAGTTGTTAATATAAGCAAATAGAGGTGGGGGAAAAGTTGATTCAGTCATGAATCAAGATTTTTTTTTTTTGTGACGATTATCGTCACACTGACTCCAAAATCGATATTTAAAAAAATATTTTCACATTTATAATAGAGGCATCACCCAGTGACCATTATATTGTCTGACTTTCAGTTTGATTGGCCGTGACCGGTGAGCATCCGATCAATCTCAGATATAATCGTTCCAAACTCTGTGAGCGGATTTGTGGCGGTAAAATGTTGCCTTGTTTTTATAATCCTACAGGAGGCACACTCTGAACTACTTAACACATTTTCATCCTGTGTGGTACGAGTGAATTATTAGCTAAGCTTGTAAGCTTGTTTAGAAAGATATGTTCTGCTCAGTAAAAAATAGCTTTTTTTCTAAATTTTATTTTAAGTTAAATGTTAATCTCTTGTATTTGAAGTTATTTTGTATTGTTTAAATGCTGTGCTTGGGATTTAAGTAAAAAAAAATTATAATGATTTTATTAATGGTTTAAAATTTTAAGAAAATGAGACATTTATAAAAACTTCATACTTAACGAATCGCAATTTGAATTGAAACAACACCGAGGTATCTTATGGACTGGTTATGGGTGATTCCCATCCCTTCTAAATACTGTAGCTTTTAACATATGAAACATTTCATTTTCATATGGTGGAATTGCCACCTCATATCACCAAACCTCAATAAAGCTCAGTCTGTAGCTCTGCATGGAGTTTCACATTCTCTGAATGTCTGCTTGGCCTCACTTTTCAATGATGTGTTAGTGGAAGACATGACAGAAATCAATAGTAACAGATTTCTGTCATGTCTAGCGTGTATTCCTACCTTGCACCTTATAATCTTGGAATAGACTCTGCGTCTACCACTAACATGAGGATGATAAAGTGGCTGCTGTAGATGAATGAACATTTAAGGTTACGCCGCACCCTCTAATTACCTCATTTTTTCCCTCTGCCGGGACGGCATGTATTCGCAGATCGGGAAAAAGAAACTGCATCACTTTTCCTGTGCTTGACGTAATGTTTCCCATGGTGATGAGCGAGGTGAAACCCACACAGTTATATACATGGACAAACCTTCTACTCTGTTTCAGTGGCTCCAGCTAAAGCACACACAAGCCCACACAACTGTTGGCAGGCTTCAAAAAAGATTTTTTTCCGAGGCCACTGAAGCATCCATACTGATGGTGTGTGGGCCTGTAGACCATCTGACAATCTCTTCCGTCTGAAGACTCAGCAAGAGAGAAAGTGGGATGACACTCATACGTAAACACAGAAGAAGTGAGGAATCTTAATCAGGGGGAAAAAAAAAAATCAACACTTGCCATGTTGGCAAGGATCATTTTCAATATTTATTAGAGTAGATGCTGACGGTGGAAAGCAGCTTAGTGTAATGTACAGGAATACGTCACTGGATTGATCATAGTGACGATCTTACTCATCAGTAGCTGAAACATATTTAGGGGATTGCGTATGCCCGATGTCATAAAATGACTGCCAGATGTGTCTCGATGTTTGATACACGGGTTTTAATCTAACATCAGCTGATTAGGTGGAGCCGTTACGCATTTTCCTCATTTGTCTGATCATAATCAATTAAATGCAGACTCAATGAAAGCATGTATACAATATACGTAATGTATAGTACGTACAGTATGTCTATGCCAATAATGATTGATCTATTATGATCTACCGATCACTTCAATAAAAAAGCAAGACATGTGATTACCTCAATGACCGTTATTAAATATGACTGTACTTAAATGAGTCACATTTATTTAATTAGACAGTTATCCAGCTAATTTTTCCCCTGTATGCTGCATGGTGTTGTCATGGTTATAATGATGGTTGCTAACCTGCTTTTGACCCTGAGACGGTTCAAACATAAGTTTCCAACAGCATCTTTTTTTCTTCTTCTTGATTTGTTTGGCATTCAGTCAATAATGCTATTATTATGTGTTGAGCTAACAGAAAAGAATGCATCAAATCCTACTGATGCTGTACATTCTTTAGAAATGTTACCTGGAACTTCGCTTATTTTAATGTGGTTGTCACTTCCAGTACGGTGGCTTCGCACCTCCAGGGTTGGGTTTTTGAATCTCAGTTCTGGGGTCTGTCATGTGTGTGAAGTGTGCTCGTGCTTGGTGGGATTCCTCTAAGTCATCTAGTTTCCTCCAGCAGATCAAAGACATGCATTGTACAGTAGGTTGATTGCTGTTTGCATATAAGTCAGTAATGTGTGATTGTTTGTGCAACTGTGCGAGTTTGTGATATGCAGTTATTTGGCATGCCATCCCAGGAGTACCCTGCTTGTGCCATAAGTTCCCAGCAATAGGCGTTACAGGATAAGCAGTATATATAATGGATAAATGGATATACTGTGTACACTGCATTATACGGTACATACTACAAAAATCAGGAATTATACTGTAATAATTAAAAAGAATAACACAACATTCAGAATTTAAAATATTAGCTTAGTTTAATTATTTAATAAAAGTAAATAAATAATTATTTACATAATAAATATTTGCTATTTACTAACAAATGAAGTGGTCTCACACATACATTCACACTCTGACATGCAAAAAACAAACAAACAATAAACTAAATGGTCTCTTCAACAGACATTTTTTGCTTTAAATCCAGCTTTCACTTCTGAGTTTCCCTGGTTATCCTCCTTTAACCCCTGGTTCCAGCCCAGTCTCTCATCTCCAAGCTTATTTTCTAAAAACACAATGCTACATTCATTTCTCCTGCCCACTTTAACCTCCGCTATCTTCATGCCACAGCACCTACTTCGATCTAATTAAACGTTCTCTAACAGTCTTTCAGCATTAATTAACACATCCACATTAATTAACAGTTCCAGTTTGCTTCTGTTCAGTTCAGTTCACAGATTCTCAGTGTGCTTGCATGCACACACACACACACACACACACACACACACACACACACGGTGAGACACAAAAGAGTCTCACGGCACTTTTTTGCATCTCTGCTGGAGCATGTTGAGCGCATATTCGATTCGGCTGCGCAGCTCCGACGTGCAGCCGGCCCTCAGGAGGGCACTCAGTTTGAAAGTGGAGGATGCTCGCTCCTCGTTGATGTACGTCAGGAGGTAGTCGTCCTGCTGGGTGCACAGGATGAGTTTGGTGTGGTCGTGGTAGAAGTTTACCTGTTTGGAGAGATAAAAACAATTTGTCATCCTGGAAGTGAAACAGGATGTTGAGCATTGTTACGCCAACTGTGAGTCACTGTGATACCACGGTGAGCGTAGGCTTCTTCTTGATCTTAAAATAAGCTAACCGGATCACCAGACTATTTAAGGCAAGAACAGTATGCGGTATTTCTACAAGGAAAAATGCACAGTAGGATACTAGGAAGTCGTTTTACAGGTAGACGTGTGTAAGAAATAATGAGTGGAGAGAGAAAAAAAAAGAAAAAGAAAAAAAAACCTCTGAAGCACTTATCAGGAAGTGTAATTAAAGAAATAGGTTTCTAAGAAAAAGTCGTGACTATTGATAAAAAAAAACCTTGCAATCAACAAACCTGCAGAAATTAGTTGCTTCCTGGATACCAGTGAATGAATGAATAAAGAATGAGCTGAAAAGGTTTCTTTGAATACCTGGAATGTGCCATCATTGAAGAGCATCATCAGGGCCCGGTCTGACTTCAGCCACTGCAGCAAATAGAGTCTGGGCTTTTCAGCGTCTGTTTCAATCACCATATCACCTCCCTAATGACAAGAGGAAATGTTAATACAACAAGCAGAACATGTACATCTTTCTAAAGTACTTTACTGCATAATATTTGAAATAGAGTTCATTAATATCATTCCAACCTTGTTAATGTTATACATAAAGCATTTTACATGACTGAGGACAAGTTTTCTGAGTCATTGAGTTAAAAGATTTGATCATCAGAAACATTCAACATGACCAAAAGCCATAAAAACCTTCGGAGGTATTTCATGTGGGCCGTGATTCTATCAAATGTCCATGTTTATAGGTTTTAACATTTGAAAAGGAATAAACGCAGGATAATTTTCACTCACATCCATTAGGTTTTCTTCCATGTAGTGAGCGAAGTACTTGAGAATTGTGACCTGGCCCACGCAGTTCTCAGGAACATCTGTTGTGTACATCACAGCGCACTGACCCATCTCAGCATGCTGCAATACAGTCCTGCAAAAGAAAGACGCACGGAGAAGATTAAAACACACTCCTAACGAAAAAAATATCAGTGGCAAGGCTAGACAAGGTTATTTATGTATTCATGTGATCTTAAAAAGCTGTTTTTATTTTTTTTGTATTTTTAGTTAGGCGCCGGCTTCCTTTACGTGTATGGTTACATTTCCCCTTTTGTGTATCTAATGATAAACTATTTTGTACTATTACTTGCTGATGATGTCCACTTTGGCTATTAGTCAGAGCTCATGTGCACTAGATATTTATACCTTGCTGCAGCTCAAACAATGCGACTTCCCTCGAGATCAACAAAGTTCCAACTTAGCACCACAGAAGCTACCTGCCTACTTACATATTTAAGTATGCACCTATCCAAGAACTACCCACCCAGCTAATTATCTAAGAACCTAGCTTACTATCCATCTATTAAGTTACTGTATCAACTTTTGATACAGTGGCTCAGTGGTAGGTTTCTCGCCTACTTCTGCCATGTGGAAGTCCTGGGTTCAATTCCCACTTAATGCTCCATTCCCAGCCACTGGATGCAGTGCTGCTCCCAAGCCGGGATAAAATGGGAGGGTTGCATCAGGAAGGGCATCCGGTGTAAAACCTATGCCAAGTTGAGTGCGAATCAGAAGGCGACCCTTTGACAGGAGCAGCCGAAAGACCACCAACATTTAGGGTTGCCTGACTATACTTATTTAATCAAGGAACTATCTATTACCTATTAATAAATTATTTAACTATTTGAGCAACTTACTTATGAATCTAATTAGCTTACATACCACCTGACTAACTTACTACCCATCTATGCACCTACATAATTAACCTATTTATATAATGACAGTACCTACTGACAGTACACAAGCACCTAAATATAAAGCAAAATATAGTATTATGTACCTACATGACTTCCAAACTACCCATCTACTACTATAGATACCTACTGTACCTGATTTTACTACAGAACTGTCAGTTCCAATTTCATCTCTACTCCTTGTTAAATTCTCTGTAATTTTTATAGATATAGATAATGTATTTTCACCAAGTGTTCACTTATTCTGGTCATTCATGGATTGATATATCTACCACCAAAAATCCCATGAGTAATTGGAATGGTGTCATGTATGTATCGTGCAATAAACCCAAATGACACTGAGAACTTGACAACAGCACTCACTGCATCAAATGATTTGAGTTGGTAACTGAACAAGCCCTAGTACCTACGTTTTGTCAGCTAGGAGACTCATGTGCGTTCCGCTATTGAAGAGGACGCCCACTGTGTTGTCGGCCAGCTGATAACCAAAGCCATATTTGTTGGAATAATCCACCCACTTTGTCACCCACTGCATGCTGCTGCATCCGCTAGCCTTGGGTAATTTCTCAGCTGTGGATGAAGAGTAGATCGTTATTCGCATGTGAATTTAAATTGCCTTCCACTATGAATGGATTCGATGAATTTGTGAATGCGGTGCATTTGTGCATCTGAAGTACCTGTGGGCATGTGCTCGAGGCAGCCTCGTAAAACACTGGCAATGGCTTCTGCCACAGAGCCTGTCGTACTGTCCTCCAGACCTACAAAATTCAAAGGGAATGCACTCAGCATTGGAAAACAAGGTGCTGTGAGACAGGAAAATTACTGACAGTTATCTGACTGATGGAACACACACACACACACACACACTTACATTCACTGCTGCTGTTGTAGCTCCCGAGGCTGCCTCTGACGATCATGAGGATGGTGTCTCGGGCTTCAGGCTGTGTGACTGTTGCCTGGGAAACAGGCTTTCCGGCCAGTAGTGACGGAGTCCCTCTTTCCTAAAAAGGCAAAAGGAAGTGAGCATGGGGGGGAGGGAGGGATGTGAAGACTGCAAATCAATGTCATTGTTCACTCTGTACTCTTCTGCTATACACTGTGTTCTCAATGGACAGTTAATCCAGCTCACCTCTGGGGATGGTAAGGCAGGCTGCTTATTAACAGAGGTCGTCTTGAGGTCATGACAGAGTTTGTAGATGTCATCTTCTTCTTTGGCGGTCTTGTCTACAATTGGAAGGACTGTCTTAATTAAAGAGTTACTATATTATTAAGTTAAGTGGAAATGGAAAATGGAAAATCCACTAATACTTACTGAGATTCTCATAATACTTGGCTTTGTCTCTTTTCCCACCAAACAGGGCAGCAGCAGCCTTCCTGAAAAAGCTCTTGGCAGGGCTGGAGATGTGGAAGTCTGGAGCAGAGAGACAGCAACTGGAGGGCAGTGTCTCTGGCATAAAGCCCTGTGTGGACAGAAAGCACCAGTTAATCTCAGTGCTCAAAACTTCTGGAATTTTTAATACAAAATCCACAAAGCATAAAACTGACCTGCAAGAGAAAGTCATGTTGTGCAATCTCGTCGAGCCGCGGGCGATCTGCTGGGTCACGGGAGAGCATGCTGGCGATGAGCTGCCTGGCTTGGAGCGACAAGGAAGAAGGTAAAGAGTAGCGGGCCTCTTTAATAGAGCGATACGTCTCCTTTAGGTTATTCGTCTCAAATGGAGGTTTGCCCTGGAGCAGAGTGTACCTGCAGGAAAAAAGTTGAATATCAGTCAAAGAAACAAAGTACATTCATTCTTTTATCTTTGGTTTCATCAGTCAGTTTTTTTATTTATTTTTTTTATTCGGTCATGCACTATTGCTGGAACAAAGTTATGTAAGGCAATATGTGCAAGTCAGTCCTCATAAGCACTCAATTCAACGTGTCCCACAGGACAGAGTTCCCATTGTTGTGAAGTAAAAGGACTTACATAACACAACCCAGAGCCCAGACATCCGACTCCCAGCCGTGGCCTTGCTTGTTCAGCACCTCTGGAGAAAGGTAATTCGGGGTACCGCAAATCGTTTTGCGCCTGTTGCTCACCGGCTCCAGTTTGGCAGCCAGTCCAAAATCACCAACCTTCAGCTCCATCGAGTCACTCACAAACAGGTTCCCTAAAGAGTAAAAAAATAAAAATTGACCACCACTTTTAGAATCACATTTAGAGTGAGACACTTACTGTATTATTAGTTTCAGAATTGAGCAGTGTACCCAGTTTGAGGTCTCGGTGTAGGATCTCTTGATCGTGCAGATATTTCAGAGCTGACACAGTTTGCCTGAGGTAGTACCTCACCTCTGGCTCTGTTAGAACTTTGCGTGCTTTCAGAATGTGTGCTAGTGACTGAAAGGGGGAAAAAAAGAATAGATGCATGAACTTCCACATGTCAATCGCTTTCATATATATATATATATATAAAAAGCATTATTGATTGAGCAGTTCTTTTTAAAAAAAATTGCACATTAGAAAGAATTATGGCAGTGATGTTTTTTGTTTGATGGTGTTTTTCACTGTGCCAATGCCAGAGTGTGTGGTGTAATCTTTAGGAGCATGCAGGATGATGATGATGATGATGATGAGGGGGGGAGATGACTCACTCTTCTGCTGCAGTACTCCAGTAAGATATAGATATTATCCTTATCCTCAAAATGGTGATAGAAGTGCACGATGTGCCTGTGGCTCAGTCCTCTGTGCAACTCGATCTCCTTGTTAATCTGCAAAACACCGAGCATTAGATCAAAAGGTTTGAGGGTAAATTGACAGCGAGTTTCTTCTTTTCTTTCTTTTTTTTTATTTATTTTTTTTAAAATGCGCTCACCTTCTCGCGCTGGTGCGGTTTGGCGACGCGCGCGTGCGGGATGATTTTGGCCGCGTACACCTTCCCGGCGGCCAGGTCGGTCAACTCGTAGCACTTGGCAAACCCTCCCTGTGACACACACACACATACACATACACAGAGCATGGATAAATATACAGCATATATATATACACACACATACAGCCGTTTATTTCAGCGCGTGAGTTGTGCGCGAACCTTTCCGAGAACTTTCCCGCGGCAGTAACATTTCCCAGTGACGGGATCCGTGATGATGCGCGAGAACTCGGCGCTGTTGTTAGCAGGCTGCTCCTCTTTCCTCCGCCGCTGCTCGCTCGGTTTGTTAAGCTCGCACATCCTGTCGTTATTAGTCGGCTGTTGTTTAGGGACGCTCCTCGGGCTCTCCATGGCTCATGTGTCTCTCTCTAGATGTCTCCAGCTCGCTTATTGCCGCCCAGTTTTATACCGAGAGCCCCGCCTCCTGTCTAGACTCGGAACGCGCGAGCTCATTTGACGTCATAAGCGAAGACATCATCTCGCACGCGCCTTTTTTTTAAATTTTTTTTTTAAACCGAGTAAAGTGTTCCTGCTTTTCCAAAAAAGTTTCTTATTCACCAGAATTATTCTGACACTTCATCACTTAATCGTTTACATTTTTGGTCAAAACATGGTATTGTTGCTAAAAAATGTCCAATCTAGAAGAGTGAATTTTCAGATTTCAATCATATTACATAATTTTTCATAATATTTAATGATTCTTATGTCAAGATCCATGCTTCGTTTTTGTAAATATGCATACACATTTTATCAAGTAAGAAGAAAAATACAATTTCCTGCCCTTTTATGTAGTGTCCATAAATGTTTTTAATTCAATTCTTCCAATGATCTTAACTTTCATCCAGATAAAACTTGGCCAATTTAGATTTAACATGAAAAGACATAAACTTGAAAAAGTGTATTATTCAAAAATGCAGAATTGTTAAAATATCACAACATACATTTGGTTACAGACACTACACTTTTTGCTGTTTTTTTTTTTTTTGCTGTTTTGGTTTTTACTAAAAACCAATTGAAGCAACCATTTTTACAAGTCATATGCTTCCAGAAGCTTACACCAATTTTAGTATCAATACCCTTAAAGAAATATAAATTCTTTGCATTTTTAATTATTATTGTTTGAAGCGAGACAGTATAACGCTGAAAAATGACCATTTTTGGGGCACATATAAAATTGTCTCTCCAAAACGGCTGAAGTTAGCAACTTGAAAATTTTAGGGAAGCAAGATTGGTCACTTCCATGTTGCATAAACTTCAGATGAGGCTTCTTTGGCACACACATTTTCTGTACTATATGTCTAACATAAAAAAAAAGATCAGCACCAACAATGTGTTTTGGGTGTTACAAGTGCTTTGAAGTTTCCGTCATTGGATAGATCCTTACACTGGGTACTAGGTTATTAACTAAGTACCATAAGTGAAACAGTGTTGGGAAGGGTTTTTTTTTTTGTAAGAAAGAATTAACCCAAATATCTAAGAAACAGATACTCACTTACTCATCTTCTATACTGCTTTATCCAACAGTTCATGAGTTACATAAGGATTCATTCATTCATTCATTCATTTATTCGTGTTCTATACTGCTTTATCCTGTACACATGATCACAGAAGCCTATACCATGAGACTTGGGGTACGATTCAGGGTACACCCTGGACAGAGTGCCAATCCATCACAGGGCTCACACACATACACACACTCATTCCCTCACTGTGGGAGGAAACCAGAGTACCCTGAGGGAAGCCACCAGGCATGAAGAAAACATGCAACCTCTACACATACACACAGACCCGAGGGAGGGAGGAATTGAACTGAGACCCTGGAGTGCGAGGCGACAGTGCTTACCACTAAGGCACTGTGCAGCCACAAAAATATAATATGCATTTAAATGACATCTACAGTATGCACCAAAAACACTTATCTTTAGCAAATTACAGAAGTGCTTTGTAAACAGACTTGCAAGAAGTCAAAAGACACCCAGAGTTTTATTATAATCTGTATACAAGTTTAATCACTTTTTGAGTAAGATTTAGCTATTAATACATCATTAATACTAGGTGGCACAGTGGCATACTGGTTAACACTGGTTACCTCCAGGGTCCGGGTTCGATTCCCGCCTTGGGTCTGTGTGCATAAGGCATATTCTCCCTGTGCTCCAACAGTTCAAAGACATGCAGATTAGGGTATTTGGCATTCCAAAATTGCCCGTAGTGTGTGTATGTGTGCCCTGGGTTAGATTGACACCCCGTCCAGGGTACACCATAAGTCTTCTGGGATAGGCTCCAAACCCCCCCCCCCCTCCCCTCCCCGTGACCCTGTATACAGGATAAGGTGATGTAGAAGGTGAGAGAGTAAGTAATACTTTGCTGACTATATTTAAGTTTTTTAAGATTAACAACTTGCCTAGGTATACAATGAGTGACATCTTTCAGACAGCCAAGGTTGAGACTCAGCTGATGTTTAACCCTTTTAAACAAACTGCAATTCTGTACAATAGAAAAGGTGAATTCAAGATTCCTTGGTATTTGTCCCTGGGACAGTCAAACGTCAGACTGACCAACACTACGGGCTCTTTGAGAATCAGGAATTTCCTTAGAATTTTAACTTTTACTGTAGTCATGCTTAAAGGTTGGTCTATCCTAGTATGAAAAGAAGGCAGCTCAATGGCAACACATTTTGTTGTATATATTTGATGATAAAAGCGTGGTTTTAACTTGTTGGTTGTTAACTCCTTGCATGTTTCTGTAAAATAAAAGACAAAAAGAAAAAAGGTTAGCACTGTGGCCTCACACTTCCAGGGTCAGGGTTCGAGTCCGGCTTATGGGACTGTGTGCCTGAAGTTTGCATGTTCTCCCTATGTTTGGTGGGTTTCCTCCCATAGTCCAAAGATATGAAGATTAGGTTAACTGGCATTCCCAAATTGCCCAAAATGTGTTAATGAGAGTATAAGTATGTGTGGCTCCGTCCCAGGTGTACCCCGCTTTGTGCCTAAAGTCTCCTGGGATAGGCTCCAGACTCCCTGTACACAGTATAAACGCTATAGAAGTCGAATGAATAAATTAATGAATGAATCAATGATCCTCATAGAACTCATAAACTGTTGCAGGTCAGGGCAAGAGGCAGGGTTCAGATTTAGTTTGAAGACTTTCAGTGACATAGCTATTCGCACAGTCAGGGAGCCACCACCTTGGTGCATGTACAGAGAACAATCTTGACACATGTCTTCCTGGTACCTCGAGGAATGGTGGGTGCAGCTGAGTCATATTAGAGACTCAAAGGGAGCGTGATGTAGTCGATCATCAGGGAGCTGCGAAGTGTCAGGAGAGAGAATGGAGAAAAATGAGCTGTGGGAGAACTTGGGAAGTTGGGAAACGAATCACGTAGCTGCACTCTGGATTGTAACAGCAAGGGACCGATGGCACACAGGTGCAGACATGCAAGAAGTGAGTTGCAGTAGTCCAGTCTTAAGATGAAAAAGAACTAAACAAATAACTGAATGGCCTCCCTGGATATGAATGGTTGTATTTTCCTAATGTTGTGAAGAGTAACATAGAATAAGTGGTCATTTAAGTTTAACCACATGGGCATGATGTATACTGTATATATATATATATATATATATAGCAATGCAATATGCAATATATGCAATGTATTTAAGTTTTGTAATTCAGTCATTCAGAAACCTTCAGTTGCTACTATATTCCAGTTAGGTTCATCGGGAATCCAACGAGGTGGAAATACACTCTGGATGTGGCAAGTTATATTAGTGGAGAGCTATTAAAGTATCTCGTTTTTTTTTTGTTTGTTTTTTTACGTGTAGTTTCATCAGCAGTCTACATTTTTACTTAAATAATTTTGAACTTGAATTTTGAAATAGTTCTGAACTAAAGGAACAGAGCATCACCTTGTGGTTAATGTAATGTAGGGCCAGGTGTAGGTAAAGTGATGAAGTACAGAGTTTTACACATGACATTCAGACAGTCTATTTCTTTAATTCAGAGGTGGTCTAAAGGAAAATTGTTCTCTTCGTAAAGGGGTGAGTGGTTACTAGCGTGTCAGCATTCTTGTCCATTCACAATCACACTCAGTTAAATCACACTAATCATTGTTCTCACCCAAGTGCCAAGTCAGAAGACAATTCAACAGCCAATTAGTCACAAGAATCACAAGGAGCTTGTTCACAATCGTCAGAATTCTAATCTAACACACCGACTTCCAAATATCACACACCATCCATCTAAACAGGACAGTTCATTTGCCAAATCTTGCATTTGGATCTGTGGCATAACTACAGTAAACTGTTGTTTGTAACCTTGTTTCGCTCGAGCTTTGGGTATATTACTATCTTATGTTCATACTGGAGTTCAGATGATCTTTTTGCTCATTTCGTGTGCTTACACTTGTATCATTTTTTTTTTTCTGTGAATCATGACAGCTTGTCATCCATCTGCACTTGGTTTATGGAAGAGACAGTTGTGTCACAGTGATCTAGTGACATTTCCAACTTTATTAGAATAAGCATAATAATTATAATCCATTGTTCATGAGAGGCTGGAGGCAGCAGATGGCCAATGGAAAGAAGGAAAAATAGACAATGCTGAACTGTGTCATGTCTGCCATGAAGTGTCTGACAGAGCACAAAGATGCCTCCCGGCCCGGACCATGCATGTGAACCAACATCGCTTGGAGAGGATCACAATTTGTCTTGTTTTTTTAGGACAATAAAGTTCATAATACTGTAGGCCTATGCTAAGTGAGCATGTGATACCTGGATGTACTACACATGTAGTACTTTAAGATTTTTTTACCCTCATTTTCTGCCAAGTTGATTATTTTCCAGCTCCTACTCACTCATTCTCATTTGACGAACCAACTAAAGAAAGTAAAATGCCATATGTCCTCTTTTATACTGTATATATATACAGTACTTTCCATGAATTCAGACATTTGTTAATTTTAGTTACTAAATAAACCAAATTAACTAAATCAAGTTAATTAAGTCAAGATTGTCAGAGGGAATAATAAAGCCATTCCTCCAATCCAGATAACATGACTATCAAGTTTCCAAGCTTTATTATTATGTACATGATTAATGCATTAAAAAGCTTCTCAGGCATTAATTAGTCTCCTATTACAGATCAATGTTCAAGATTCAAGATGCTAATGCAATTTAACCTCAAGCCATTTATGTTCATTTTAATTGCCTATTTCAAGATTTCACACACATCTACAGTATGAGAGCTATAGTATTTAACCATGCATTTCTTAGAATCACACGAGAGTAATATGTCACTGACCTCAAAACCTATAAAATGATAAAGAATATTGAGCTGAGTTGCTATGCCAAAGTATTTTAATAGCAAGGTTATGAAAGTCATCTAGGTTACAGTACAGTATGTAGATATATAACCCTATTGTTGAAGACAGAATAAGAAAAAAGGTAAAATTATAAAATAAAACAGTTTCTTTGTCTCTAGTTCCCTTTTTTATGTCAAACCCATGAAAATACTAGCAGTCCTCCGAGATTCATCTTTCTCTTAATTGTTAGCCACATTATTCTGTGCGCACGATAGCTTGGAGACAGCAGATGGACGAACAAGAGTGAGATCAATCAGTGTGATGTCTCGCGTCTCCCAGTAAAAGCAAAACCAATTTTAGTGTACGAGTGTTTCTCTCAAATCTTTTCACGTTCTAAATTTTAACCTCCTAAACACCTTGCTTATTTTATTGAACACCAGTTGAATTTATTTTTAATGACAGATTTAGAATGGAACGATTTATTCAAGGTGAGTCACTTTAAAAGTAATAATAACAAAATAAATAAAAAAATAAGTGCATTCAGGGGGGACAATGGCTCACCATTACTCATCCTCTATTCAAAAGCTTGATATTTGTAATTTGTAAAATCAGGCAGACTGACCTAATATTTTGCTGTTTTTAATTTAGCCTCTTACCTAGCCTCCACCAAGCAGGGGGAGAACATGCAAACTCCTTGCACACAGACCCTGAGGTGGGAATTGTACCCTGATCCATCTACATGGAGATATCAAAGTACTGTACATTACTAGAAGAAGCAAATTTGCTCACACACAAATTTTTGGCTATTTTCCAAAATTCAACCACAGACACATCTGACATGGCTTCATATACAGCATTAACCAGCCAGTACAATTCCATATTATTCACTTCGCTGTTTTGAGTTTAAATTTATCCATTTCGCATTTGATTTGTTGGAGCTCGTGATGGGAGTTTGTGAACTGTAGCCATGTCGTAGGCCCAGGCTTGGTCAAGTCCTTGTCCCTCTGATGCTGAAGCATGCCAGTGAGGAAACGGGAAACGACAGGCGATCACCCTGGCATCATGAGCCAACTCCTGCTCCAGCTTCCTGCCTAGTACCTCCATCTGAGGAGACCCCGAAATGGAAAAAAATATAAATCAACCATATGTGTAAGCATTTTTGACTCATTTCTGACTTATGCACCAAATGTTATTACATACCGGATTCCAAAAAAGTTGGGACACTTAACAAATTGTGAATAAAAACTGAATGCAATGATGTGGAGATGGC
>JAQMYL010000039.1:7513591-7528975 GCA_030014365.1 Clarias pachynema | reverse complement strand
AAAACTCCCTGAGATGGTAATAGGAAGAAACCTTGAGAGGAACCAGACTCAACAGGGAACCCATCCTCATTTGGGTGGAACAGAGAGCAGGAATTCATCTGCATTCATACTGTGTGTTAGATGGCAGGCAGTTCAGTATAAGAGTTGATGTTAATATGGATCAAATATCATTGATCACCAACTTTATACCAGTAAACCGGTGCCATGATCATGGGCAACCAAGACTCACCCATGCCTGTGGGGATTAAAGGCCAGCCCGTCTGGTCTGATTCCACAACAAAGCCAGTACATCACAAATCACTGATAGAAAGACACCAGAACAGCCAGTAAACCATGGCCTGCTGCACACTGGCCTCCAAACTCCCCAGATCCCAATCTGATCAAGCATTCACGGGATGCGCCGGACAAACGAGTACGATCCATGGAAGCCCACCCCGCAACCCACAGCACCCAAAGAAACCGCTGCCAACTTCCTGGTACCCGACACCACAGCACACCCCCAGACGCTCTGCAGAGCCACAACCTGAGGGGCCGGAGCTCTCCTGGTGGCGCAAGTGGAACCTAAAACCTAGGTGCTTTTATTGTTACGGGTTTTAATGTTACGGATGACCAGTGTATATTTACTTATGGACTGCAGATCGACAAAGAGGGATAAAATACCTTCCAGAAATCATCATTTACAAATCTTGTTGCAGCACTTGGAATTCCCATCCACCTTGCTCTGGCTTTGGCATAGCCTATGAGAATGGAGTTTATTTCAAAACCAGTACACTGGAAGCCCAGTGACGAGGCAGCAAACACCTGCAAAAACAAACAAAAACCACTGAATGAGAACATATGATCACAGTCCAAGTCTAAGAACTGTAGTGTAGTTAAATGAATGTAATGATGATGATGATGATGATTATTGCTCTAAATCACAAATGTCCCTGCGTCTCACTGATCATGTTGCTGAAATTGCCCATGCAACTCTAAGCACTCACCAGTCTTCCATCTCCAGAACCCAGATCTGCCAGACAGCCGTCTCTGCCCTGCAGGAGCCTCGTAACATTCCGTGTCTGTACCGTACTCGAGGGCAAGTATGGCACCTGCACAGTGGAGATAAGACTTTTGTCTCCGACTGGGACCTCTAAGAGTGAATTGAGGAGGGTGCATAGAACGGAATTTCATAAAGTTTCACAGTCAAGTCAAGTGGGTAGTTTAGATGTTTATTGTCTGCATGAAGAATATTTCACATTTGTATATACTTTCACATTAATATACATACAATACCAGTCAGCTGTTTGGATGCAGTCGAAGGAATGTTCGTTTTAATGAGCAAATGTGACCTTCACGTTACACAAGTTATTACTCTATTACTGCAGCTGTTTCAAAATCAAGAACATGGCATGCATGACCCACATGTCATGAAAAACTTCTGATTTGTAAGACAATCCATATTGATCTAGCGTGTGACATGGGAAAACAGGACCAGATGCAGAAATTATGGGCTAAAAGACATCATGATCTAAAGGATTACACCTGAAAGTCAAATGTAATCCAGTCCAGCTGGATGGAAAGAGTGTAACATGGAATAAAACATGGAAAACAGTGAACATAAAGAAAAGCCTAACATAAGTCAGTGTTCCTAAACATTTGACTGACAGGTTACCTTTAGATATGCAGGCACTTTTCGAAAGCCAGGCAGAGCAAAAACTGTCCAAAGCCCATAAGAGGCCATAAGCATAGCTCCTGAGGCAGCCATGACAGTCGGCTTTTCTTGAGCATGATATATTATTTTCTCCTGAAGAATGACGTCTACAGAGTCTTCCATGATTGTCTTCTCAGTATGACTGAAAAACTGAAATGCAGTTGATCAGACAACACATGTCTCATGTTATACACTGCCCTGCCAAGAAAAAAAGTCACAACATACTGATGACTTAAATGCGTAGTGAAATCAAATCATAAAAATAACAACAGTAGATGTTTAGTAAGGAAAGTAAGGTCATTTCCACACGCACAATTTGAAGAGCACTCCAGGGATTGGGACTAAACAGCTGTGTAGCCTTAAGAAAACCACCGTGTAGCCTTAAGAAAACCACATATCAGTGGGGCTAATTGGGGAAAAAAGGTTATACGTTGCCAGGGACTCTGGAGCAGAGAAAAAAGGTCATGTGGTCCTAACCCTGTTCCAGAGGGATGGCTGCATCAGGGTAAGAAGAGAGACGGATAAAGCGATGCACACATCATGACTAGCCGTGTAAGCATGTGGGGACAGTGTTATGATCTGAGGTTCTGTTGGCCCAAAAATTAAGTAAATATACCTGAATATACTGAATGACCAGGTTTTTACATAAATTGATTTTTCCTTGATGATGCTAGGATTCATCGGGCCCAAATTGTGAAAGAGTGGTTCATGAGATATCATTGGATTGGCCAAAAGAATCCAGAATCCAGACCTTGACCCCACTGAGAGGCTTTAGGATGTTCTGGTTGGATTTATCATCAATACAAGATCTTGGGAAGAAATTAGCGTGACTCTGGACGAAAAATAAATGTAGGGACATAAGCTTATTGAAATTATGCCACATCTGTAATAAAGGCGATCCAATGAAATATTGGAGTGCGTGACTTATTTTTGGCTGGGCAGTGTATTTCTAATGTTTCTCTCAACTTCACAGTTCTTTAGGGAATACATTATAATGTACCCAAATCTCCAAATGGAGACCGATTTCATTGTCTATACCACTTTATCCTGGGTAGCAGGGGTGCCTAGAGCCTATCCCAGGAGACTTAGGTCACAATACCCATTAAGCCTAATCTGCATGTCTTTGGACTGTGGGAGGAGACTGGAGTACCTGGAGAAAACCCACCAAACACGGGGAGAACATGTAAACTCCATGCACACAAACCCGAGCCGGGAATCGAACCCAGACCCTGGAGGCGGAACCATTCTACAATTATTTAAAAAAAAAAAAAATAAAAATCAAATTACATCATACCATAAAACATGAAATATAAAGATGAACTTTTCATTTTAATGTAGGGGAAAAACACTTTCCCTCTCTTAGAAGGAAGTGGAGGATAAGTCATGTAAGCAAACATTTAGTGTGATCACAAGGGGAAAAGGCTGGGATGTCTAATAGGAACGTCTAGACAATCCTGATTTGTTTATTCATTCAGATAAATGAACATTAATCTTTTTATGTTATTTTTTATCTATTATTGAGTAACCATCTATTATTTTATCTATTATTGAGTAACCAAGATTTTAATACTTTAAAATCCTAAACACGTTAACTTTTTTGTGCACATGTCAATCAAAACCACTGCACGTTCATGTCTAATGCCTGTGGTGGCATATCAGATATTGTCCAGCAGAGGGCGCCAAAGCTCCATGTTTACTCTCCTTCCATATTCTAGAAAGTTTTGACAACAAAAAAACAAAGTTCAGATCAGTGCAAGTCTGAAACACACAGGAATAAATTTTCTTCACTGAGTATGCGGCTACGGAATAAACATGCAAACTAACAGAAATAACTCCTGGCTCACGTCTAAGTGTTTATTATAGCTGCAGGTTGCTGCTACATAAACCATTCCTGCTGAGCTGATCTGGACATCACACATGCCAAGATCAGATTAAAAATACAAATAGTGCAGATTAGAAAAGCGACCGCGATAAACAGTTTAATCCAAAACAGAAACCAAATGTAGCTGAACAAACTGCGCAGCTCGGTGACTCACCTGAAAACGACGTTTCCCATGAGCCTCGTGGTGAGTGGGCGGAGTGCAGCGTGACGTCACATAACGGAGCTTTAATCGGGTTGAACTTAATGGGCCGAGCTCGATGACGTCAGCTGGCCGGTTTTCAAATAATTTTGAAATTTAAATTTTGCAAGCTAATTATCTAGGATAAGAATACTTGGAACTGATTTATATCATCCAACTGTAGTTTCTGATCATATATTAAACAAAATGTAACAATCTAAAAAAACAAAGACAAGAAGATTAAACGTGTTCATGCCAACGCGCTGACACATAGTACTGTATATACTTCTGTATGTATTTACTGTATGCTACCACCAGACGTCGCTGTGGCGTGATATTTAAAAATATTAGGCCTATATTTTCTCCTTTATGCAATCGCTGTTAATATAAACTACCATAAGTTTGGACACCCATTCTAATTCCATGTTCTTTTCCTGATTTTTATTTCTTTCTACACGGTAAAGCAATAATCTCTTATAAACAGTTGATATTGAAATGCATCTGCATTATGCATCTGCATTATGCTCAGTAAATCCATCATAACGACTCGAATATGAGGTGCTGTTTGTTAATTGGTGATTTCTGAGGCTGGTAACTCTAAATGCAGCAGAGGTAAGTTTTGGTCTTGCTTTTCTGGGAGGGTCTTCATGAGAGCCATTTTCATCATGATGCTTGAAGAGTTTTGCAAATGCACTGTTCTTGCAAGAACTGTTCCAGAACAGCTGACCTTCATGTCTTACAACTGACTGTTGTTGTTGTTACCTAATGACGTAATGCTATATGTGTTATTTCATAGTTCTGAAGGGGGGGAAAAAAAAAAAAAAAAAAACTTAGTATTGGTCTGAAATGTAGAAAATAAATCACAAATAAGAAACAGCATTGTGTGTCCACAGATTGGTCCAGTAACATTTATTCATTCATCTTCGATACCACTTATGCTCCAGGGCGGTTTGGAGCCTATCTCCGGAGACTTTGGGGCTATGGGCAATTTGGGAGCGCCAATTAACCTAATCTGCATGTCTTTGGACTGTGGGAGGAAACCAGAGTATCCGGAGGAAACCCACCAAGAATGGGAGAACATGCAAACTCCATGCAAACAGAGGTGAGAATCGAACCCGGATGCTGGAGGTGCAAAGGAGGTGCCTTTTCCTTACTGTTTCTTTTACGCTTTCATTCATGAGAGATTTTATCACAAGTCCCTAGTAGGAATGAAATTGTAATGAAAACTGGACAAATCTCCAGCTTCTATTAATTTATGTTAATATTTTGAAATTAGACAGGACTGCTTGTTCTGTTTCAGCTGGGTGCTAAATTCTGGATCAGAAACCTCTCACAAAAGCCTGAAGTATAGAAATAAGCCAGTGCTACCGCACAACGAAATTGTAAAGTCAGTGCCTTTCAGTCCGAAATATTTCTGAGAATTACAAACTGCACCCGTAACGCACTCAAATAACATTTGCTGCATAATTTTATGTGATATTGTCAGTCTCAGACATCAGTCTGTTTGAACCATCACCTGAATGCAGGTCTTGCATTAGAATCTAGATTAGTTTGTGTGCGTGTGGTTTTTAAAATTTTTTTTTTAAAGAAAACGCAAAGCAATAAATAGTGAAAAGAATTTTGTTTTGACAAGAAATGTTGGAAATACAGATTTGTCATTCTGTCAGCCGTACTGATTTCTGACTGGAACTTTAATTCCACATCGATCGTTTTAACAAATGACTTCTTCCTATATTCCCAAAACACACATCACTCTCACAGAATGCATTCAGTCTTCTATACAGGGCTCTACATGTTTTCTTTTCATTCAAACAGTTTCAGGTGCACATGTGAACACTTTTCATGACACAGAAATGGAGAGAGAGAGAAAGAGAGAGAGAGTGAGAGAGAGAGAGAGCACGCACATTGGCTTCTCCAAAAGTGTCTGTTTAAAATGTTTAACATAAAAAAAAACACATTATACAAAAATAAATGACAAATCACTGCACCGTTTAAACAGCTTTAGGCACTTGGTATCACGTCATGAGAGCAGACTAGAGAGAATCGTCACCACAGTACAGAGAGATAACATATTCCTACACGCCGCGACAGGTCCATCAGGACGACTCTGTCTAAGCGTCAATCACAAACATGAACTGTAAGAATCTGTAATGAGTGTATTTGTACCTACCAATGCACACAACTATACACTTCACAAGACATGGTATATTTCTATGAAAACTAGACACTTTTTAAAAATAAATACAAATGGAAGACTCGAGGTGAATTGGCCTAAAAAGCCTTTTGTTCTCGGACAGCACGTCGCGATCAGCGTACACGAATCTTCATTATTCAGAATGGCCAAGTACCAGGTTAGTCCAAAAAGGGACATGAGGAATCGTTTTAAGAGTCTAAGCTAGCTCTCTGTAAACCTGCTCAAGATCAGTGGAGCTACAAGAGCGTTTACCTTTGTACATGGATGTAAAGTGCTAAGTCTGTTGAAATTTCAACCTTGCCTTTTATATCAGCTGTGTATAACACCAAGACCTGGTTCCGAATGCTGCAAGCTGATAAAATATGAACACAATCCTTCTAAAAAGTCCATCGTGAACAGTCATTAATGTGCATTTGTTTTTAAATTATAAAAAAAAAAGCCATTCTTCTCCTCAGGAATTACATTACAGTGTGGAGGTGTGTAGAGCCGCGTGTCCGGATAACGAGGCTTTACGACCCTCCCACCACGTCTTCCTTGCGTCCTGCATTCTTTCTTACAAATATTCACAGGTCAAGATGCAGTGCAATCCCAAAACTCCTGTAAACTTTATAAAAACGTCGCATGCCTCCCCAACAGTCTCCTAGCTGCCGTCACGGTCGCTCCTTAATCGCTGCTTCACATGAGTCCGCTTGAACTGAGTTCTCTCGGAGAGAGAGAGAGGCCTTACGTCTTTTCCTCCCTCTCTGTTTTGCGGCGTGTGATGTTCCGTGGTTTGATCTTTAGAGACAGCTCCCATAACGCCTCCTCGGCGAGATGGTCGCTGAAGTCGTTGAAGAAGGATACAATGTCATCATTGTGTTTGAGATTGTAATGTCTGGAAGAGAGAGAGAAAAAAAAAGTTAGCAAGGGTTAAAGTGAAAAAGTAATATTCACACACAGGATGTAAAATGCTGCTGCCAGCTGGTCTACTGCAGGTGTTTAATGCCGGTGGGTATGAATTTTTAAAGTCTATTAAGCAAAGAGTTAAACACGACAGGGCAAGCACACGTTTCTAGGAAAATAATCAACACTGGGGGCAATGTGATGTGGCCTATTGTGAAGGGAAGTTATTGCTAGCATTCAGAAGATCAGAATTTCACTACAAGCACAAATCTTCATATGCAGACACCTTCATAATCACAATAATTAGAATTTTGCATGTTACAAACCACTAACACTAAAGATTTCTTCCTTAAATGTTAAATAAATGTCTCCTTTTAGCAAACTTCAGTCCCTATAGCTGTTACTATTAAAACTACAACATGTTAGAACGAACAGTCATACACTGCCTCGCCAAAAGAAAAAAGTCGCACACGCTACAATTTCATTCAGTCACCATTAGCATTATTACAGCACACCATGTGATGTCTAGTTCATGTGTGAAAATGACCCCTCGTGCTCCCAGAACCACTCTTTCACAATCGGAGCCCTGGAATTTGGCCGTGCCACCAGGGAAGAAAAACTCCAACCTTGTCAGTCAGTACAGTCAGGTCGTCAGCGGACTTGATTTTATTGCCACATAATGTTTCTGAGCCTAGACCTGACCAAATGAAGAATAACACTGTCTCCAGAGGGTGGTACAGTGGACACTATGCATGATGAGTGCACAGCTTTATGTGCTTTCTTTCTTACCCTGACACGCCCATCGCTCTGGAATAGGGTCAGTCTGATCTCATCAGGCCACATGACCTTTTTCCATCGCTCCAAAGTCCAATCTTTATGCTATCTAGCAACCTGGAGCCTTTTTCTTATTAGTCTGTGGTCTGATTAGTCTCATGACCACTTTGCTGTTTAGTCCCTGTCCTGAGTTCTCATCACATTGTGTGTGTGTATGGAAATGCTCTTACTTTCACTATTAAACATAGCTATGGTTTTGACTTTTGATTTTTATCATGCAACTTCAAGTGTTTAAGTGATCATGATGATTTTTCCCCCGACCACACTTTCAGTGGTTCAGCACTATCCGTCCAGGCGTTGATAATGAGCTGAAGGGTTCTTAACCCAGATCCAATGATCTTAAATCTTCTTATCCGTTTTCTTTGCTTGACGCAGCCCAATAATGAGTATATAACCTGTGATTTCACTTGTGGAAAAAAACAGTTGAAACTACTGTCTGAGCTGCTGTTACAGAATATTAATCGATACCTTTTGAACAATCAAAATTGAGGATTCATCAGTGCTGTGTTATAACTCTTCTTTGGTTGGGGATGTTTTCTTTATAAGCAATAATGAAAGAATATGTGTAATAAATTGCAGTTTTTTTTGTTAATCTGGCAACTGCATTTGAAGCCAGCATCTTCTCCATCTGCAAATATTTGAACCAGACTGTGCGTCAAGAAGGGCATCTGGTATAAAACCTATGACAAACTGTTGTGCAGATCAGTTGGTCCACCCCGAAAGACTACCGGGCATGTAGGGGACGAGGAGTCATCTTTTGGTTTCTAAGGAAAGTTTGGAGCTGAAACTCTCGTGCCACTTGAAACTTGTGTTTTTTCCATATTTCCTGTTCACATTACTGATTTCCCATGATCTGGATCAGTGCGAACAGGAGAACCAGGCTTGGTACTGATGCACTAATTCTGCCAGTGATGTAATTGCTTGTATCGTCACTGAGAACACTCACACTTGCTGGAAGCGGCGCATGCTGTCAAGGATGTTGAACTGCTGCCAGCGCTTGGAAAAGTTCACCTTCCCGTTGAAGTAGTCAGGATTCCCAAGGTGCACGAAGGTTAAGTCCTGAAGGATGAGACCCCTGCGTTTGCAGAAAATACGGTGGAAGAGACAAGATGACGTGAAACACAAACTTAAAAAACAAGAGGAAATGACTTTTATGAAATCCACTGCAATGTTGGACGTACAGGTACGGTATACAGGGAGGCTCAACGTCTGCCAAGGCTGCTCTGTACGCCCGGAATGATGAGGAGCTATCGATTAAAGTGCAATACTCCTCCAGACCCTAATACACACACACACACACACACACACACACACACAAAATTACATCAACATCAACCAACATAACATTAGGAAACAAGCTTGCTTTCTGAAATATGGATGTGTGTGATGATGGCTGACCTCCGAGGTCTGCTTCTGCCACTCCAGTCTCCGAATGGGTGCCGAGTCTAGAGCCGACAGAATCGCCAGGTAGGAGTTAAAGTTATTAAGTTTCCGTAAGTGCTGTGAGAAAACGGAAAAGGTCAATCATCTCATTTTATTTTGCAGACTCTGTGGATGATAAATGAACAGACTAATTTTACCTTCATGATTTTGATAAACTTAAGGAGGAGTTTTTCTCGGTCTTGGGCCTTTTCTTGCAGGATTATTAATGAACGCACCCTTGAGGAGAGAAATGGGACAAAAAAAAAAAAAAAAGGTAAAGTAGATTAGATTACTGAAACTTTACAGCCACCTAAAAAGGTACAAAAACACTGTGTGAGAGAGAGAGAGAGAGAGAGAGAGCAGGATGAAGTAAATGAAAAGGATTCATTAAACATTGACTAGGTCTTTCTCTGCACTGCATCAGACTGTTTGAGAACAACAGAAAGGAACTGTGTTTGTTTTCACCCCCACACGACCAGCACCAGAGAATCCAGATATATATGTATGTCTGGTAGACACTCAAGAACTTTCAACAGACTGAAAGGGCTTGGTGGTAGAACTTGCTGGTACGTATAACCAACTTTTGCTAAATCACTGTACAGTGAAACCTCGTAATCGTCTCCCCTGCTGGGTCTTAGTGCGCGTCTTTTTTTTTTAAGCTAAAGTGCAGGTTAATTTGTTTTATTTTTACTTAATATTTTGTGTTAATTATTTTTAGGTATTTATTTTTTTGGCCTGTGGAACGAATCATGTGAGTTTCCATTATTTCTTATGAGAAAATTCGATTTGGTTTAAGAGTGTTTTGAAATACGAGACCGCTTCCAGAACAAATTAAGCTCGTAATCCAAGGTTCCACTGTATATGGGTTGGTGGTTAACAGTGAAAATACCTCTGCTTTACAGTATTTTATAATTTAACATTAATTTACAACTTTAGCTCGTCTCACCATCAAGAAAGAAAAAGGAACAAAAAGGTAAAGCTGTGACCGTCTACTGGATAAATATCTACTATATGGGACATTGTCATAAAGCAGGTTGAAATCCAGTCTTGGAGGGCCAGTGTCCAGAACAGTTGTAAATCTCGGCCACCTACACACACTACCTACCTGGTAATCGACATTAGTTGAATGGTATTTGAGCAGAAGAAACACGACTGTCGTAAACACTAGGCCTCTAGGACTGTATTTGAAGAGGCCTGCTTTATAGAAATGTATAAAAATGTATCTCTCATGAGCAAGACTGAGGTGAAAGAGGCAAAGAATACAACGGCAAGACGACAAGAAAAAATCTTCAGAGGAACCAGAATGACAAGAAAATCCGTCCATGTTTCAGTGACAATGGACAGTTTGATTATGGCTACAGTACTTCCCTTTCATAGGAGGGAAGTATCCAAAATCAAACTGTCCATTGTCACTGAAACAAGGACGGGCTTCCCTTTCAGTACTGTACTTAAATACAGTATCAGTCAAAGGTCTGGACACACCTTCTAAATTAATGTTTATTTAGTGATTTATATCCTACAGTCTACAGTGGGCCAATACTGGAGATTTAAAAACTATTAAATAAATATGGAATTAGATAACTGAGTAACAACAACAAAAGTAACATCTGACTGTTGTTGCTGTAAGACACGAAGGTCAGTCATTCTGGAATAGTTCTTGCAAGAACAGTATTGTGTCAAGTGCATTTACCAAACCCATCAAGCACCATGATGAAACTGGTTCCTGGGATGAAGACCATTCCATGAAAGCAAGACCAAAACTTACCTCTGCTGTAGAGGAGAAATTCATTTAGAGTTACCAGCCTCAGAAATCACCAATTAACAAACAGCACCTCAGATTAGAGTCGTTATGGAGGCTTTACAAAGCATAAGTAGCAGATACATCTCAATATCAACTGTTCAAAAGAGATTACTGTATATTTTGGATGCATTGTCTTACAATGTTGAAAGAAATAATCAGGAAAGACCATGGAAATAGAAGGTGTGTCCAATCTTTTGACTGGTAGTGTATATAAAGAATTTACTGGTTACCAGTTCTTGACAACATCGCACAAAGATAATATGCTCTTACTTAAATACTTCTGTACATAAATTAGCAATTTAAAAGAAAAACAAAGATTAATAGTAATCTTAGTCTGTGACCTAGTGAACTACTATCAGGATATACTTACTGATGGACTACTTCTCGACTATAGTTTTCTGTTGCTCTGTTTAAGGGCGTCTGCCAAATACCATAAATGTGAAAGAACTGCTGATCATACCAGTAAGACATGTTATTGAAGTGTTCTGTGAACTGGGTGAGATTCGGGCTCTTCTCTTCATTCTGTTCTTTTGCCCACAGCAGAACTTCTGGGATCTACAAACACAAGTTTCATGCGTCAGAGGGAGCACTTCCCTTCCACAGATCACGTTACAGCTCTAAATAGACATTCCATAATTTTAGCTATAAACCTAACACATTTGGTACAATTTGCGTACGAGATACACAGTGGTGTCCGAATATATTAAGACGACATACGCTATATGTTATAGTTCTCCCTGTGCACAAAACAGGTGAACAGGTGACCGAAGTACGGCAGATGTCTTTTTGACTCATGCCCAGCCAGATTCTGCAGGTCTTAAAGGATAATTGCCTCCAAACTAAAGATTAATTGTTGTATAGCAATTTAATTGCACAACATTGCAAATTATTCTTATTATCTTGATTGACAATTTTACGTTTGTCTCAATACTTTTGGCCATTATGTCATAAACCTGAAAACACGGGGATTACAATAACACAATCTTATAAACGCTGATTGAAAGCAGCTACTTGAATGTTGAGCTAAATAGATAAAATAATAAAATGACAATATATATATATATATTTTAAATTATTTCTTTTTAGTGTTAAAATTATTTATTTATTTATTTTAGTCAAACACAGTTTAGGATTTTGTCAAACAGCTCTTACAATAAAATTACAAAACACTAAGTTATAAAAGACATACATCACATTACATATTTACTGTGTACATTAACATGTAATCAATGAAAAATGAAAGACTAGCATTCATCACATTAACCACAAAATTCAAATGACTCAAATGAACAATTCAGGAAATACTTGAGTGTAATTATTGTAACAATTACTGTAGCAAAGCACAACAGGTTTCTCAGTACAAAAGTTAGGTACAGCATCTAAAGCTTTAGAGGCTGAATCCCTGAGAGTTTTTAAGAAAAACTGACCCTCCATGACAAGTTAATACGAGACAACGAAATAACTACCTCTATTTTGTAGAACAGCTCTGCGTCCAGGAGAGTGAGCTGATCTGCAATCTCATGGCTACGGAAATCATGAAGAGTACCAGGCCTATGAAGAACAAACGATATCAGATGGTCAGGAAAAAAAAAGAAACCTGTCCATCACTAAACTAAGACAAGCCTGTCTGTGGCTAAATCAACACAAATCCGGATTAATACACAAGAATACAATAGTCTCATTTGCCAAAAACAACAATAAGTGTGAGAATCTCAGCAACCATAAACTCCCAATTAGGACACGACTGGACACTTTACCTGGCGGCGACGCTGCGGCCAGCTAGAGTCTTCAACGAGTTAGTGTAGTTGAGCAGCTTCTTCTGCTCCACTTTGTCCAGAACGTTCTTGCGGAGGACGCGGGCCAGACTGAGCTCCCCGCTACACACCAGACTCACCACCAGGTCCATCAGGTGCTTCAGAATGTCTTCTGTTAGCTCCACCAAACTGTGTGCACACACACACACACACACACACATACACACTCATCAAACTGCAGAACTGGGATTAAGATTTCTGTAAAAGCTTTATTTACATGTAATTAAGGAACAAAACACTTAGAGACATGCTGTTATAGAAAAATAATCAATAATGAGGTCATGTGATTCAGTCAGACACAATACAGAGTTATCTTTACCACATCCTGAAGTTGTTTTATTTCTTTCCATCACACCAATTGCCAATTACTACTTTTTAAAATTAATTACAGAACAACATGGACTTGTTATTCATTTAAGCAATATCATGTGAGAGGGAGCGCAGTTGTGATGAATATTAGCTGCGTCCTCATGCTTATGCCCGCATCATAGCTGTGCTGATATCCGGTACAACAGTACAACCTCAAGTGTGACATTGCTTTTATGTAAAACAGTTCCACAAACACCATTTATCAGCAACAGATAATGATTTGTTTGTTTATTCAACTGGCAGAACTAACTACTCGTGATTGGTGGAGCTTCCAACTAACAGTTAGTGTAATTAACAAGGGTGAAAGTAGCTTTAAATTCAGAACCAAGTACCCAAAAACTGATAAGAATAAACCATGGAAGTTAGTCCTGTATATTTTCCAAGTTTCTCTTTATATTTGCACTTATTCCTTTTTGGAATTAGCTAGTGAGCTATGTAGGGTGTATAATTCCTTGTCCTACACACCAAGTAGTGCCCTTTATTACGGCTACAGAGCGATTTTGGGTTCAGCCATGTGTTAGAGGGTAGTTAGCTTTGTAGCCGTGAATAAAATAACACGGATGATAGGCGTTTAAGAACGACTGTGAAGCAACTATTAAGGAGACAAAGTGTTGTTTAAGATGACATAACATTATCAGAGGCGTTTTCTTGCTGAAAGTGTTTCTGTGATTGCGGAATTTAATAAGGGTTTTCGCCGGCAGCCGTTCTCTCCTCAGTACCTCGGATCTTACAGACCTACTTTTCACTCATGTTCCCACCAACAGTTAGCGTATTAACGACTGTTAAAACATCGCAGTGCTGTTATGATCCATTATCACCATTTTTGGAATGTCTCTCGTCCAATCAGATTACTCTGTCTTTTTTGACTGTTGTATAATTGTGGTTATATTCAGTGTTGCAAAACAAACTGCTTCCTGTGATTATTTTGCAGTCTATAAATATCACCACCAGCCTCTCAACCTCTCTCGCTCTTCAATACATGGAAGCAGGACAGCTCTCAGTGTCAGAAAATGCAGAAAAATTTAATAATTTGCAAAGCAGTGATAGCTGGGACTCCTTCCAAAATCCCAATAAATGCTGAAACCTTCACCTTAACAATAATTACATACATTTTAAAACCCATTCATGTGTTGCTATACAATGTGAACAGTCATTATTAGAAAAACAACACTCGAAAAAGCACATTATCAACTTACAGCTGAAACTACAGTCAGGTTCCTGCTGTAAAAGAAAACTAGTTCACTCCTTTTGATCAATTAGAATTGAGAATTTAACAGTGGTGCCCACGTTTTTACGTTCAATTAAATTTTATTTTTATTTACATTTACACTGACGTTTAAAAATGTACAGACTTATCATACAAAACGTACAGCTTTATCATAACGAGCAAGCTGGAGGCAACAGGAACAAGAAAACAACTCTGATATGACATGAGGAAGAAACATTGAGAAGAACCATACCAAAAAAGGGAACCCATGATGATTTGGGTGAAACCCGAGTCAGTGATTAAATGTAAATCAACTGGAAGCAGTCGATTCGAAACAACGGAGACGCAAAGATAGAGTATAGTATGACTGCATGTTTTGTACTTTTAGACTCATTGATTCTTTACTCACCAAAGCTCGTCTACAACACGCACCAGCACGAAGAAGGTGTTTTTGCTCACTCGCTTCTTGATGGTGTCTGAACTGTTAGAAAATCTAGTGTATGTGTTCAGTGATTAAGAAAAAAAACAACAACACTTAATCTGTTGATCAATCACAAACACACATATGTTATTTCTCAAGTCCTGCTGATTATCTTATCTATAGAGGTTTCTTTATATGAAAAGCAGAATGTGCAAATATAAGGCACAATGCTTGCCTCTAAATCCTCTAATAAAAAATTTGTTCTGGATTTTTAATCTGCACTTAAAGGATATCTATAGTGGAGCTTCTTGATGAGCTCCTCTGGGGTTAGAAACGTCCTATAGGTCGTCAGGAAGGCTTCACAGTATAAAACCAGATCTGCAGCAGACAGCACACACTTCATTAACACACAAAGAAATACATTACCCTACATACTTTTTACTCCCCCCACAGCTTCTTTTTCCTGAAATTGGACAGGGAGAAAATTATGTATAAAATATGTAAAGTACTTCAACGTTGATTCTCCAGCAGGGGGAGCCAATAGACCACAAAAGACTTGAGCACACCCATTTCCCATTTTAATTTATCACATTAACAAGAGGTTATCATCAGAGGATTTGTGGTATACCTGCTGCACTCTTCACAGTACACACTATAAAGCGAAGAAAGTTATGCTGTAGAAAGCATATA
>JAQMYL010000039.1:7483705-7500697 GCA_030014365.1 Clarias pachynema | reverse complement strand
TGTTTCTGGTGTCCTTTGACAGCTCTTTGGTTTTGGCCATAGTGGAGTTTGGAGTGTGACTGTTTGAGGTTGTGGACTGGTGTCTTTTATACTGATAACAGATGACATTAATTCAGGTAACGAGTGGAGGACAGAGGAGCCTCTTAAAGAAGTTGTTACAGGTATGTGAGAGCCAGAAATCTTGCTTGTTTGTAGGTGACCAAATACTTATTTTAGAGAGGAATTTACCAATTAATTCATTAAAAATCCTACAATGTAATTTTCTGGATTTTTTTTTTCTTATTTTGCCTCTCATAGTTGAGGTATACCTATGATGAAAATTACAGGCCTCTCTCATCTTTTTAAGTGGGAGAACTAAATACTTTTTTGCCCCACTGTATATAACAGTCAGTTCCGACCGAATGATCTGATTGGATGAGAAGCATTGCACGAGTGTTAATATTTAATATTTCTAATCCCTGATCAAGTACTACTTGGCATGTGGAACAAGGGATTCTAACTTACATCCTACAATAAACACTAGCTTTTTATTTTACACTATATGGGATTCGACCACGGAAACGATACTGATACTCTGGAACAGAGTGTTAATTACACTAACTGACGGTCAACCAGGTCAACGCTAGTTCCGACAGCCAGTAGCAGATGCTCAAGTCTTAGCGGAGCAAAATAAGTTAAATAAACAAAAAAAAAATCATAATCCATTGATAAATGGCATTTCTAGAACCATTGTATATAAAAAAGCATCACAATCGAGGTTGTGCTGTTTTTCGGATGCCCTCATGCTTACAGCCGAATCTCAGCAGAACTGATATTCAGCACATCAGTACTTCTTCTTTTGCTTGCACTCACAAGCCTCTTTTTTTCCTCTTCCTCAAAGTTGCTAATAATAATAATAATAAAATTAGCTTGTAAAAAGTTAGCTATTACAAAGCACTAATACAAGATACTCACACATAAAAAGTCTCATTACTGAAAACCTCACCGTATCAAAAATTAATGGTTAAATACAACCATTATTACATCAGTTTACTGTTAAATTTACATATTAAATATGTGTCCTCATACTCTCTGCAAATTAGAACGAGTCCATTAATATAAACCAGTGATCTGATTTACAAAGCTGCTTTCTGAGCTGCTGTAATAGAAACTTAATCAACACCTTAAGACCAGTCACGGTGAAAAATTCAACCGTGCTGGCTAATCAATAACACGAGAACAACACCCAGACCAGATCCAACCCAGAACCACCTCTCCTAGGGCTTGTGCTTCTCTCTAGGGGTTTGATTCTTCTTTTTATGGCTGTTACTAAGGGGCTAATTAGTCTCCGTCCCTCTTTCTCTCTCACACACACCTGGCATCATGTTCACAAACAAGTACTGTATGCACACACACACAGTGTATGAGTCAGGAAGATGTATAACAGACTCAGAATGAAAGAGGGAAAAAAAACAAAAAAAAAAACAAAAGCGATGACACATCAGCAGCACGTCACATCAGCCGGTGCGGACTGGGCTTAATGAGAACGCGCCTGCTGGGACACAGTAATCTAATGCGAAATAAGTATGATTAAATGCATAACTGCTGTTTACAGAGGGAGGAAGCCAAACACACCACTGTGCGAAAGTCTGGAGGACAGGAGCTGATGGGTGCGCGCTAACTACCGCCGTCCGAAATCCCAATATTATTACTTTTAAAGGCTAAAAAAAACAAAAACAAAACACAAATAACGTTTAGGTGAAAAGATGTGTCGTGTTGCTGTTAATGTTTGTTGTGTCTAACAGTATAACAGTATAAGCTCACTCGGATAGATTCGTGTCTGAGCCAGATTCTCGATTCAAATCGTGTGGAGTGTTTGTGTGTACAACATGTGTAGTGTTTGCGCGATCACTATGACAGCAAGTTCCTGTGAGAGGAAAAGAAAATGAGCGCGGGCGTGTACAGTATGTGGAGCTCACCAGCTGCCTCTGTTTGGGTGGGAGCGCTGGAGGAGGGAGGGGCTCGTGCACAGAGTCACTGCTGCTGAACGAGTCGTTGAAGCCGTACACTTCCTGTATCAGCTTGTTGCGCTGCTCGTAGATGCTCTCGCTCTGCGGCATCTGGTAGAAGACTGAAGGCTGCGGTTCCGAATAGTCCTCCACGAACGCCATGTACTTCAGGACTGCGGGTTACGAAGCAAGCGTTAGCGGGTGCGCACTTTCAACTTGTGAGTGCACACTTTATACATTCTGACTCGCTCGCACTTACTTACACCCAGGAAGTGACCCATATTTAATGACTTCCATAAAATGTTTCAAACTGAGTTCAAAGTGAGCAAGGCCATCATAAACTGTCACTGACTATCCATAGATCATTTATAGATCATATGTTACATTAAGGTTCTTATAGCGTCCCTCAAGTTCATAGAACATGCTGAATCAATTCAAATAAAACATAAAAACTTAAGGAGATTAAAGAAACAGCAGCAGCTGTATAAAAACCTCTTTGTTACACACCACACACACAGAATATTACGTCAGCTCCCCTTACCCCCCCCAACCCCCCCCCGAACAGTGCACGTTCAAAGAGATACTTGGTGTGAGGTCATTTCCTGTGTCTCAACAGTTACGCCTCAAACACATCGTTGCCGATTTCAAAGAGAAACTCATTATGCTGTATGACCTCATGCTAGATCTGACGTCACCACTGCACCATCCCTTAGGGAAAGGAGAGAGATGGGTGGAAAAAATCTCTGAGGCATTTTATACAAGATCTCCAGCCCACAATAGCGGTCGTATAAATATCTATGAATTTAGACAACTCAAAGAGATCGCAGATCTAAAAAGGGAACCAGTTATAGTGTAAAAAGTGCTTAAATTTAACACTGAATTAATGCTACTTGTGGGATGGACTAACATCTCTGGTCACTGCTCATTGGTTAAATACTAACAAAACAATATAGATAAACCCTGAATGAATACAAAATAAAAAGAGTAATCAAGTTTATGAGCCCCTTTTCCACCAAAGTGAACCAGGTGCTAGTTCATGTCTGGTGGTAGTGCCGGTTCAATCGGTTCGAACCTCTTAAGAACTAGCTTTGTTTTTCCTTGGGCTAGAGAGTACGTCACTGTACATGTTTGTGTATTGCTCTACTTTCCCTTTCCTAGAGTATAGTCTAATAGTATAGAGTACATTTTTTAAAGATGGCGGACACAAACTTTTACAGTTGGTTGTGTTCATCTTGCCCCCCAGCCCCTGATGCAAGGGGGTCTTTGTTCTAGCCCAGCAAAGTGTTGGTGCCACCGTGGAACCGTTTTTGTTCTGTCTGAAAACAAAGAACTGGTTTGAAATTGGGCTCTGAAACTAAATTGGTGGAAAATAGGTAATGGAGTGTGTTGGTGCAGAACCAAGAGCCCAGGATGTGGAAGCGAACAACCAACTCATGTAAACACTGTGCAAGGCAGTAAGAACATTTATTACGCCTGAAACACACCAAGCGGTCGACACCTCCTGGATTTCGGATTGGATTTATCCAGGTAGGAGGAGCTGGATCAGGTCAGACTTCCCCCTGTAGGGCCTCCGAGTGGCACAGTGGTAAAGTGCTCAACCTATCATCCGGAGATCGCGAGTTCGATTCCTGGGTGATGCTGTAACCTCTCGCAGCCGGAGCTGATTGGCCGAGATGAGAGGTACTTAGTGCTTCCACATTAATAACGGCTCTACAGCCAATCAGGGGTGTCTGTGAGCACACGCAAGCGGAAGGAGCGGATAGCGTTGTCCTCCGAGTGTGTTACGCCGCCCCCAACATGAGCGAGCAGTTAGAAAAAGATGTGGCCGGCTGGCATCACGTAGTTTGGACGAAACACGTGATAGTTTTTGGCCCTGCTGACTGAGTGGTAGTAGAAGCCTTAATGTGGGAGCCCCCTAGTGACAGGGAGGCTCAATTAGGGAGAAAATCCGGGGGGGAAAAAAAAAAAAAGTAGCCTCCTTCTTTTGCAGTAAGTCTTGTTTTGTGTGGAAAGCTGCATTTTGGGAGACATAACACTCAACGCTGTCAGTGGTCCAGTGTTTAATAAACTGACATGATCTGCGGGTTGGATCCTACTGTGCACTGCCTTTATATCTCTGAGGGAGGCATGAAAATCCCAACTGGTTTCTATGGTGCAACCGCTGTTATATCATTTAATCAGGATGTATCTGTAAATTATTAAACATTTCTATAATACTTCTGTTTTTTATCTCTTCACACTCCTATCACACCTAACCTTACATTATTTACAGAATTCCATCCTCCAGCTCTGATACTCACTGTGTTTGCTTTTCTTCTCAGGTAGAGGTGGAGGAGATTGAGGCACGGAAGCATTGTCAGTAGCGACGAAGTCCATCTCATATCCGACCATGGGAGAAGGGAACAGAGGGAAGAGAGGAAAAGGCGGCACGGGCATTTCCTCGTCTGTGACGTTGTCGTAGTGGGAGTGCAGGCGCTCGAAGGGTGTCCGAGACGCCGTGCCGTCGAAGGGTGTCTGAGGGTTGCCGCTGCGCCGTTTCTTTTGCGGGAGAGCAGGAGGGGCGCTGAGGGTGAGGGGAGAAGCGGCGACAGAGTCTTGGAGAGTGGGAGAACCGTAAGGGATCTGGCTCAGACACGGGGAGGACGATGGCTCCCGATGGGACTCGGGAAGGGGGCTGAGACAGTTTCCGGCAGGAAGAGAGAGCTGATCCACGCTGGACAAGTCCTCTCTTAGGAAGTCATAGTCTGGGTCGTAGCTTTCTGCCGTATCTGAACGAGAAGCCAGATGTCAGTTAGCAAAGTGTAAATTTCTAACAGAACAAAAAAAAAAAAAAAAAAAGGCGTGCTTGAAAAAAAAAAAGCCTCACCTAGCGTCTCACAGCTAGTGTTGCGAGAGCACTGTCCGCTGTCCTGCTCCAGAGAGGACAGCTGCTCGTCTGATTTGCTCAGTTTACCCATGCTGCCACAGGGAGAGCCTCGTGGGGACTCGCCACCGTAAGAGTGACTGCCACCAGAAAACCGCCGCTGTAAACCATCTGCATCGTAGTCCTGAAGATAGGCATAATGGTGTTACAAATAAATCATAAGCAGTCATTCATAACTGTTATGTATAAAATTTTTTGTCCTACAATAGGGTTGCATTTCAATCTTGTTCATAAATAAATTAAGGAATAAAACATTTGGGAGGAAGGGAAAATAATTAAATGTTTAAAGTAATCCAAAAAACGCCCATTAAATTATTTTCTACCATCTGGAGAGAGGAATAGCTCCTATCAAGTACACACCTGTCTGTAGATGCCGATAGGAAGACTTGAGCCACTTGTTGCGCGGCTTATCGGAGTAACTACAGGGACGCGGGTAGGAGACGGAGCCGACTGGCGCTTCTTAGGAGGAAGAGCTGGGGGACTGTAGACAAAAAAAACAAAAACAAAAAAAAGGACATTAGATTGCATTCAGTTCCTTTATTATTTGTGTATAAAGGTTAGAAAAATGAAAGTTAGGGAAAATAAAATGCTCAGTAACCAACTCTAATATTAAAAATGATGACAAGAAACAAAACTGAGCATAAAAGAAAAACTAAGCAGATAGAACTTAAACATAGACTAATTAGTATCAGTTTTTTCTTCCAAACAAAAGGTTTCCCTGCCCTAGTTATGCCCAAATTATGTCTTAAAATGTCTCCTTAAATTTTTTAATAAAAGTTGAAATAAGATCAGTGCCACAGTTTGAAATAACAGCAAAATGAAGCACTATTTGTCCATAGAGAAGCGAGGTGAGAGAGCAAGGATGTGAACAGGTCAGAATTAACAGTTTGAGTTTCATAAGTAAGATAAAAATCAGTCATATTTAATAAATGATGGTCATCTATTGCATCAGGTCACAGATACAATCTAAGCGGCCAAGGCGGTTTTCCCCTGCTAACGTATGAACAAGTCGTAAAGCCACTGTTTTTCTTGCAATGTCAATGACGATATGTTTTTTTTAATTTTTTTAAAACTAACAAATAAAAAACAAAGGCAGCGAGTGATCCATTCAGCATTAAAAATAAAGACATCATACTCTATATCTAAGCATCTTGAGTTTTGAGTTCTGCTTTGTTGCATGCAGTCCTTCTACTGGTGGCTTTCTGATGAGCTTTTCAGAGACTACACTGTATTAGGGTTTCTGTACATGTTCAAAAAATATATCATCTTGAAAATTATATTGCATAAACACTACTTTACAAACACAAAAACACATTAATTACATTTAATTAACTATAATGCTAATGTTCAGTAAAATATGTAAAGTAACAGTACCAGTGAAGAGTTTGGACACACCTTCTAATTCAATGTTTTTTGATTTACTTCCTACCTTTTAGTACAACAGTGGAGATTTCAAAACTATGAAATAACACTTATGGCATTAGTTAATTAAGTAACAACAGCAGCAGTCAGCTGTTATTTTAAGACACAAAGGTCAGCTGTCCTGGAATAGTTTCTGCAAGAAAAGTATTTTCAAGTGCATTTCCAAAACCATCAAGCACCATAATGAAATTGGCTCTTAAGACTTTCCTCTGTTGCAGAGGAGAAGTTTATTTTGATCTACCAGCCTCAAAAATCACTAATTAACAGCATCTCAGATTTGAGCAGTTATGAAGGCTTTACAGACTACAAGTAGCAGACACATCTCAATAACAACTGTTCAAAGGAGATTATTGCATATTTTGGACGCCTTCAGCATGATTTTAAACTTTAGAAAGAAATAATAAGGAAAGAGCATGAAGATAGTTAGAAGATGTGTCCACAACTTTTGTCATAATGTTGCAGTGTTCTTTAACATTTGTGTTTTTTGCTCATGCTGCAACTTAAAAAAATTTTTTTTTTACATGAAACGTTACACATTTAATGCACTTTTACCTCCTGAATGCTTTATGGAATTTTCTATAACCCTTTTCCTCCCACTTTCTTTCTACTGTAAATTTTCTCCCAAGTGCTATCTCCTCACACATTCATTCCATGGTGCAGCACGTAGTCCTGCAGACAGACGAATAATTAAAACGACATAGTCTTCATTCCAGCCTTAATGTCTTCCACAGAGACATCTGGATCGAATGTAGCTTCACTTTAAAACACAGTCAGATGTGAAACTAGATGTGGCGATTCCTTCCATCGTTCAACAACAAGCTGGAAATAAATATCCCCCTCTCTCATACCGTAAAGGGTAAAATGCTAGTCAGTGTGCTGTTAGAGCGCTCGTTGCTTACTTCAGGAGACACACTAAAGCCGCACTGAAACACACTGCAGGGAGCAGGTGCACTGAAAAGGGCAGACTTTGTAACACAAGCTTGTACGCTGCCTGCACAATGTCCAGGAGGCATATTCTATTTCAATTAGAATCAATTTTGTTTTGTAAGGAGCAAACTTTCAAACTCTATCGAAAAATAAATATATTTTAAAAATGAACTGAAAAGGATCGGTTGAGCGTGTAAGTCTAATCAGAATCACAGAAGCCAATAATGGGCAACCTGTATATGAAAAAAGGTGGGTAAGCACGCTTTCTTCAAGTGTATTAAGCTTCCCTGTGATGCTTCACACGTCTCAAATGAAGAATGTGCAGGACCCCACCCTCTCTGCTTGGCCTCATGTATGGTCATGTGATAGTCGAGTTATAAAGGAATAAAAATAAGGAGAAATCTGGGTTAAAATAGTGTTGTCATTAATTTCCTCCAACCTCCTTTAACAGGAAAGGCACACACCCTGCTTAAAAAAAAAACAAAAAAAAACAAACACACACATGAAACATCACAATTTGTCAGAGGAAGTGGAAAAACATACAGTGAGCCGATGCTGCACCCCTACAAAGACACGAGTTCTAAAGAAGCACTTTATTTATAACAGCCTGCTTCACACCTTCCCATTAACACTTCTTGTAAACAGTTAGGTTCGAGTGAAAGTGCTATGTAATCATGCGGAGAGAAAAGTGCTCAGGCCTAGCTAAAACCACAGCCTCCCTCGCTTCAAGCTACATCCACTGAGAACAACAAACTCAGCGTGCATCCAAATAAAAACCAAACTACACAATGACACGGAACCAGCATCTGCAAACACGTCTGGTTGCGCAATCCGTGGACAGCGACGCCAGTTGGTGCTTTCTCTCATGGGCAGACACTGAGAGACAGTGGAAGCTATGAATCAGAGCCAGCTCACTTACCAATGCTCGGGCACTTTGAGGCCAGGAAGCGGGGGCTTGGGAGGCGCCGCTTCTTCTTCGGTGGACGGGGCATCAGTCAGGGCCTCGGTGGAATGACTCAGTGCAGAGGAGTTTGTTGAGTTCTCATCTTCTGTCTCTATAACAGGAGGCTCTGGAACACTGTAATGAACATAATCATGTTGGTGCATAAAGAATGCATGACAGGTATCACGATTTTAGTCAAGATTTGCAATATATTTTCATAAAATAAAATAAATTCATTAAGGGTATTCACTTGGATTTCTTTAATGCAACATGTCAGGGACGGGCATATTTAGAAAAACTGTTGGTTTTGGGCGACTCAGTGGTACAACATTTGTTCGCCTTATCATAAGATTGGAATCCTCAGTTGGAAGCAACGCAAAGGTCATGGGTAATTCTCAAAATGATACTACCACCACCATGCTTCACAGTGGTATTTTCAGCATTACACTTATGCAGGGAATTATATACAAGAGTGTTGGTGTGCTTCACCTCTCTGAGCTGAAGACTGATGGGACATTTTTGGCTTTGGGTGATGTCGGGGACGGGAGTTGCTGTTTCTCCAAAACCAGCTTCACCAGTTCCTGCAGGAAACCATATCCAGTAAGATTACTGGCCACACCACTTCAACTTCCCAGGACAAAGAATCACTTAGACTCCAGATAGATGTAAATTAGAGATGATGCTGATGATGATGGTGATGATGAAGCTTTACCTTCACGCCATCCAGCACTGCTTTGATGATACTGGTAACGTTCGAAACGGTGTCCTTCTCGTCCAGGTCGACTCCCTCCAGCATCACCTGATCAGACCAGCGGATGAGGTTTGCCAGACTCTGATACACTCGGCTGAGACAGGACGACACGGAGGAACTGCACAAAGACAAAACACCACACATTATACCTCAGGGAGCCATTGGGTCATAATATTAAGCAACATAAATTATATGCAAGTGATGAATATGTGGCCCCAGAAAACATGTGGTGCACAGCTGGAACAGATGCATGTGACATACCAGAGAGATTCTCATACAAGACAAATCAAATATCTGAACAGCTTATATAGCTTTCTTATTAACTTATAAAGCTATATATATGCAAAAGCACCCACCTTTTGAGAATCTTAGGGTCAATCTGCACTAAAGGTACGATAGCCTCCAAGACTTTACTGGCGGATCCGGGAAGCATTTCCAGGACTTTTCTGTCTACCGCCATCTTATCTATTATCGTCTTGAAGTAACGCAAGGCACTGACAACTTCTTTCTCCTTCTCTTCCAACCGGCTGAGATTCTGAGCACGGGGGTAAAAAAAAAAAAGAAAAAGAGGTGTAGGTGGATTACAGGTCAGGGCACACGCAGTGTGTGAAATGTTACCAGCCAGAGTACACATGCAGTGCATACAAAGCTACCTTAGTTTCTTGCTTCTCGGGAGGTTTGACGATTCGCTCCACTGAAGGCTTTGATGCTTTCTTCGACGAGTGCACTCTTCTCGGCTTGGGGGAGTGAAATCTGTCTATTAACCTCATCGTGAAGGTTTGCAGGTTGGAGCGCTGGGAGTCTGCGAGGTGGAGAGAGGAGAAAGAAAAAAAAGATGTAGAGGAAGAGAAGTAGAAAAATAGGGAACAAACAAGAAGGCACAATGAACGTTAAAATAATTTTTAGAATTGTTTCGTCATATTGAAAACAATATCTGGAACCTGAGCTAGGGCTGTGCGATTAATCAAACTTCAACTGCAATTACAATTTCGGCTTCCGGATATTATGAAAACTAAATGATAATTGTGCTGCATTTCTTTACGCGCAGTATTGTTCTCATTTCATGTCAATTGCATCTTTTACTTTATGGCAGTTCCTCACTAAACTCACTCAAACCCACGCTGTGGCATTTATCTCCACCGTCAAAAACAACAGGTCGTTTTTTTTTTTTATTTCAAATTAAATTTCCCATAAGAAATAATGGAAACTCTAATTATTTGTTCCACAGCCCAAAAAAATAAATACATAAAAATAATTAATACAAAATATAAAGTAAAAATAAAACAAATTAACCTGCACTTTATCTTTAAAAAAAAAAGAAAAATAAATCACAGTACACGCGTGCACGGATGTTGATTATACCAGTAAGAGACGGGTACCAAGACGCAGCAGGGAAGACGATTACCCACAATTCCACAGCGCAAGAGAGAGAAAAACCGATGGTTCAGTTGTGATCACGTGACGCTCGGCGTCAAAACAAGAAGCGCATGTGTGATACATGATACTCAGTACTCGTAAACCAAGACTTGTTCGTTTTTCAGGTCAAAATTTATTAAAAATCTTTGCTCGTCTTGCGGAACACTCGCAAACCGCGTTACTCGTAATCCGAGGTTTCACTATACACTTAAACCTTGGATTGCGAGCATAATTAGTTCCGGGAGCATGCTTATAATCCAAAGCACTTGTATTTCAAAGTTACTCGAATGATTTGTTCCACAACCAAAACATATTTTTTTTATAATATTTTGCAAAAATATTTTTATATTAATAAAATATAATAATAATTACAAAATATAAAGTAAAAATAAAACAAATTAACTTGCACTTGAAAGAATCATTGAAAAGAATCGTGGCTGGTGTAAGACAAGAGAGAAGGTGGAGGAGGGGTACTGTGTAGGACGACTTTCTCACACACACACACACACACACACACACACACTAACGGAATCACTGCTCTCTGACAAGAGTCTCTGTCGGAAAACTGAAATCTTTAACAAGGAATCACTCTGATGACGACTTCTTTTGGGGATTTCGCGAAAATGTGGTGTTGCACTGTTGTTAAACTTCTAAAAGAAGTCACTACATTTTGACACAAAATTTAAAAATGCTTTGCGCGCACACACTCCGTCACATTGTTATAATAAACAGTAAACGTGTGCACGGATGTTGACTATACGAGTGACGCACGTGCACTGAGACCAAGCGTGGGAGACGATTACGTGCGAGAGACAAGAACCACTGGCTCATTTGTGACAAAGCGCATGCGTACTACTCGTATGTCAAGACTTCGCTCGTTCATCAAGTTAAGATTTAGTACATTTTGCTCGTCTTACAAAACGCGGTTACTCGCAATCCAAGGTCTCACTGTACAGAAAACAGCAAATTCTTCACACACATTATTAGCCTGTTCTCAAGGATACATCTTTGTAAACACCGACGTAAAAGAAGCGCTTACGTCACCCGCAAAGCGGACGGAGACGCAAACAGTTAGCTGTGTATTGATTTGATGGAGCGTTCTGTTGCGGGATGCAAAATGGAAGGGAGCGATAAAATTATATTAAAATTTTTTTCAATGTGTACCTTAGTTTTTTTTATATTTAAAGTTATTTGAAATACCTTTTAATTTAGTTTTTGCATCTGAGAAAAGGCTTTAAAATAAGAATGTATGGCACAATAATACACTTAATTCATCTCAGTCAACTTTAAGCTATTTCTTGTCTTGTGAATAATGACAATGTTTATTTTTGATAAAATGGTGTACGCATTTAAAAAATAAAGGTTGATTTTTCTTAAAAGAAAACCAATTAATCTTTGTTTCTCTTATATATGTTACATTGCTGTTTAATTAAGCAAAAGTACATTTTATCCGTTTAATCGATTAAATTTTTGGTAGAATAATCGATTACTAAAATATATGGGTTCAACAGGAAAGCGTTCCCCCTTTCTTTAGGAGTCACAAAGTTTAAATCTTGTAGAACACACGGCCATCCGTGTCCACAAGTCCATAAAAGCAAAACTATCTGTGCTCTCTGGGTTGAGAGAGACGTTGTGCTCCTTCTTTCCCCGTCAATGAGAGTGACACTAGCCATAGCTGGCGTGTGTGTCTGTGAGGTCGTGTGTGTTTTTGGAAGATATGCTTGTTTTGCATGCTTTAAAGAAAGCCTGTGCTGCTTCTGTCTGAGCGGGGTGAGCTGGCTCAACAAAAAAAATTTAAGTTAAATATTAAAGTTAAATAGTTAAATAGTTAAATGTCAGGCTAAACTCTCATTTAAAGCAGTTACTTGTTTAAAAATGTAACAATTCTGATTTATACTTGATCAAATGTGCTGCTCTGGCAGACAGCTAAAAGTGCATTACACCAAAGAAATATCTTTTTAAAAATGCAAGTTCAATCCAGTGCAGAAGAGCTCACTTTAAGTGTCTGCCTCGGCATGTTTAACACAGACCTACACCCTTTTGATGAAATAGCTTTAACTCAAACATGGCCACATAAAAGGCTCTGAGCTGTACCTTATAACTCCTCCTAGCATGTAAACAGACAGAAGGAGCAGCTTTTAGGCTCGAGAGTGACGTGTTTTTTCAGCCTATTATGCTCTTGAGGAACACACACGAGAAGCGGGAAGAGGGAAAAGCGCGTGGCCTTTGTGTGCAGTCGGATCCTCTTCTGCGAGTTGAACGGGTCACGGTGGCGCTGCTCGCACAGACACTTGAGCTGGAGCAGGCTGCGGTGGGAGTCTTGACGGTGACACTATTGTTAGCGAAACCATTTAGGGGAAATTTCCTTGACTCTTTTAAAGTGAACCGTGGTTGAGGTTAGTGTGGGTGTTCTGTGGAGTTTCACGTCAGAGCCCACATGTAGCACCTCGGAGCAACAGTGCTAAACTAGTAGCTGCAAACACACACACTCACAGAACACCACACACCCTAAAGAAAAAAAATATATAAAAACATAAAAAAAATTAAATACTCATATGAATTTAAAAAATCAGATGGAGTGAGTGACAAAACATGCTTATGCTCATCATCTAACGTGGTTAGGGATTGTCTCTGGAGAGCTCTTGGATTTTAATTGCACAGACAATTCCCTGAAATTAAGCACATGACATTTTTAGTTCCAGGCCCAGAGCTAACATTATTAAGAACTACACAAGCTTGATGTTCTGGTCTGTGCCGAGCTCTGTCACTGCAGAACTTTCAGCTTCATGGCAAACTGATGAAATAGGAGGGAAGTTCCCAATTTTATCACTGATCATTTTAACTGATAAGAGCGGTATAGCTAACAGGTGAAATTACCCATGAAAGCTGACTTCCTCAATGTCTGACTGAGCAGCCAACCCACTTGATTAATGAAAGCAACAGCATAAAAGGAGGAAGCGCCCAGAAAGAAACAAAGGAAGTAACTCATTTATAAATATATTTAGTTTCGTTCGACATCTGACTCTCACTTCTATAAAAGATTAAATATTACACAGGCACTCAAACCAGAAATATTCCCAAAACTTTGTTTTGAGGTGTTAATGCATCGTCCCTATAGTCCTGATCTCGCTCCATTGAATGTTCACCAGTTTGGTCCCCTGAAAGCACCCCTACAAAGACAAAGATTCACTTCTGATGAAGAATCGAAGACAGTGGTACATTCATAGCTCATAGCTCAGCCTAAAACATTTGAGGGGATATGAAAGCTTGACAAATGGACAAACTGGATTGAAAAGCAAGGAGATTATGTTGAAAACAAAATAATGTGTTTGTCTTTTCTACAAGTTACTTTAAGTAAATACTACACAGCCAAAGTGTGGATATATATATGTCGGGGTAGGGGCCCAACAACGGCAACCTGGTGGAGCTGGGGCTTGAACCGACCACTGTTCCAATCAGTATCTCAGTGCTTTAACCCTCTACCAAATCGCGATACTAACAAAATTTGCTAAATCGAATCGGCATCTAGGTAGCATCCTATCATCATATGGGATGCTCCCCGGTGATTCCAATCCCTATTAAGAATGTTCACAATCCAGTTGTACATCTGCAGGGTTTAATCATTTCCTTATTACACATCACTTGGTACTTTTGGTTGTTTTGTTCCAAACCTGAGAGTAATTGCTGTTGTCTCAATAACAATTAAACTACGACGAAGAGGGAATTGCTCCAGGGCCTGATTCAAAGAGAGTATAAAATGCGTAGGTGAAAGAAGACTTTAAAAAAAAAATAATAATAAATAACTATTGGACTTGGAACAGTATCAAGAACAACTGATATTTAATATCTATGCATCAGTATGAGGAACAAGGGGGTGGGGGCTGGTCTATCCTAGGAGACTTAGGGCACGAGGTGTGGTACACCCTGGACAGGGTGCCAATCCATCACACACACACTCATTAACACACTACGGGAACGCCAATTAGCCTGGGAGGAAATCGGAGCACCCGAAAAAAAAAAAAAAAGAAAATTCACCAAGCACAGGGAGAACATGCAAACGCCATGCACACAGAGCCGAGGTGGGACTCGAACTCTAGAGGTTCAAGGCGACCATGATAACCACTAAGCCTCAGGTAACGCTTTCACTTTCTCTCTGAGTCTAAAGAAATGCTCCAGGACTCATAACCAGATCCAGACTTTAGTCATAACTAGTCATGATTTGACTCGGGGAAAAAAAAAAAGAAAAACAATTTCAAGTGACTGGAAGGTCCCCGGTTCAAACCCCAGCACAACCAAGTTGCCGCTCCACTGTTGGGCCCCTGAGCAAGGCCCTTAACCCTCAACCGCTCAGATATAAAATTAAATAAAATATAAGTCGCCCTGGATAAGGGTGTCTGCCAAATGACACAAACTAAAAAAATTATTCTTTCTGGTCTGGAGTCAGTTAGTGCATTGATTAATTATATATCAGCAGATACTATTTTCCATGTATACCTGCTCGTCCATTCCTACGTTATAAGGCCGTATCCCAAAATCGACGTTTGTACACTATCTATGCGTCCTATATGAGCGCGTGCAGTAACGGCTTAATCACTCCCTGTAGTGCACTTCATCTTTTAATTAATATGGTATCATTTGGCATCAGTCATTTCAATAAATACATTTTTAAAAATCTCTCTATATTTAAAACGTAAGGAGATTTAAATGTAATGGCCCATATACCACATCTAAATATAAAAATAAGATTTGACACTGGATTTCATTTTTTATTTTATTTTTATTTTTTAAATATGTTACTATTAATTAATAACAGCCTACAGGTTCATAACCATAACACTAGCAGGTAGCATGTTACTAGTACAGCTGACTAACCCCGGTTAAAACAGCTAAATAAAAGCGTATGTTAAACATATATTTTTAAAAAAGATATAATATATTCCTAGGAGTTCGGTGTGCAAGTTAAGCTAAAGTAAAGGCCCCCGCCGTCCACACCCACCCACCGGCGGAGCGGCTAACCGCTAATGCTAACCCATCACCGTTGTTGTTTAGCCGTCTAACTGTTAACATGAACTGGGAAGGGGAGCCAGTCATTCACCAGAATGTATCTCTTGTATGTTGGTCAAAGTTAAACGCCATAAAAGGTACAAAGTTCCCCGACGCTAGCTGTGTTCTGAATTGAGTCTGTCTGTATCCACAGGACTGTCCACCGTCGCTAGCTAGCCTGTAGTTAGCTAGTCCGCTCACAGACCGAAGAAGAAGTCGCCGCGCTTACCCTGCTTGCTGTCGAGTTTCCCAGACATCTTCCAGGTTACTACGGGCTGGATGTTATGTAGAGTGTGAATTTCCTGTTATTCCAGCATCGTAGCAGACGGTAGACTAGTCAGTCAATCAGCTTCTCTCTCTCTCTCTCTTTCTCTGTGTCTCGGTTTTGTCCACTGTGTGTATGTATGTGTGTGTGTAACCAGAGACTGCAGAGCAAACAGCACCACCTGGCGGTTGGTATGACGCTCAAAAAATGTTACAAATATTTTATACCCTCAGGACACATTTTCTCTGCTTGTATGGAGGTGTCTTGGTAGCAAACAATTCCAGAGAATACAACTCACTTGAAATGGTCAGACATGTATTACACTCAGAGGCTAATGGTCACCATGACTTGTATATACTGTATCATACAGAAATGCACATGTGTGATGTGCATATATATCCATCCATATAGGAACCTCTGTAGTCCAACTAGGGGCTATTGAGGCCCATCGTGATAACCACTGTATTTATTCCCATTTTCATGACCATGGCAGAACCTCTGGTTAACATTCACACATGCATTCACACGCTACGGGTAATTTGGGAACGCCAATTAGCCTAAACTTTGAACTAAGTCTTTGAACTGTGAGAGGTAACCAGAGCACCTGGAGGAAATCCTCCTTGACATAGCTTATTCACTGCACAATGTTTGCAGAGTTATAATGTAGAGAACATAGAGCACATGTAAACTCCATGCACACAGACTACGAGGCAGGAATCCAATCCAGACCCTGGAGGTACAAGGCGACTGTGCTAACCACTCATAATATTAACCGCTAACCACTAATCGCTAACCATCTAATATTGAATAGCCCCCCAACCCACACATACACACACAAAAGAGTAATAATCTGTGTGTTCTGACACCATTCTATCAGAACAGCGTTTCTACTGGATCAGACTACACAGCCTGCCTACACTCCTTATGTGCACCATTAAGTGAAACCCATGACTCTGTCGCCAGTTCACCAGTTTTCTTTCCTTGGATCACTTTTGGTATGTCCTGACCATAGCAGACCAGGAACATCCCACAAGGTCTGCAGTTTTGAAGTTTTCTAACCCGGTCCTCTACCCATCACACAATAAGGCCCTTGTCAGAGTCACTCAAATCTTTATGCTTGCCCATTTTTTCTACTTTCAACACATCAAAAAAGGTTCACTTGCTGAGTAATATTTCTCACCCACTTCCAGCCTCCATTGTAACAAGATATTGAAAATGTAGTATCAGAAGGGCCAAATTGTGATGGATAGACAACTGAGTCAGAGCAACTCCCAAACTATCATTGTGCAGTGGATAAGACATGTCAAGAAGATA
>JAQMYL010000039.1:7442563-7465310 GCA_030014365.1 Clarias pachynema | reverse complement strand
AGACGGGAATCGAGCCTGGCCGGGAATCGAACCCGGACCCTGGAGGTGCAAGGTGACAGTGCTAACCACTACATCACTGCCTTGATAATAATCAATGTTTATATAATAAACATTCCGTTCATCCATCCATCTAGGAACCTCTGTAGTCCAACTAGGGACCGTGGAGACCAATGGTGATTTTATGATCGTAATAGGACCTCTGGTCAACATTCACACACACTAAGGACAATTTGAGAATGCCAGTTGACATGCTAATCTGCATGTCTCTGGACTGTGGGAGGAAACCGGGGTACCCGGAGAAAACCCACCATGCACAGGGAGAAAATGCAAACTCCACGCACACAGACCTGAGGCAGGAATCGAACCCGGACCCTGGAGGTGCAAGGTGACAGTGCTAACCACTGAGTCACCGTGCTGCCATAATGAACATTACCTATTAGATAATAAAAATCACTTTTTTATTATTTTCCTATAACAATACTATCTATGTAGATAGTTTGATTGCTGTTATGAAAATGGCATAAATAGAGAATCATAGGCCAGCTATCTGAGTTAATCTATAAATATAATAATTCTCGTAAAGTCTTTCATAATGGACACCATTGGAATACATAGATTTGTAGTAGTATGAAAGTTATTAAATCATAATCTCTGCATCCTCATAATATATTCCTGGCCATGCTGTTTCACAACAAACTCATGTGCTGCACTTTTGGGCAAAAAGGCCAGGCAGCAAAAGGCACCGTAGCAGCATTTACAAGGTATATGCACAGTGGCAGGTTGAAGACAGAGGTGTCACTTCAGTCTTCTCTGATTGACTTCCTGCATGGAAAAATCCGGCTGGTCTGATTGCTTTAATGGCTTACTCTCGCCCAGTCCCTGATTCTGAATCCCAAACGGCTCCCTTCTGCCTATATAAGTGCACTAGATAGGGGATAAAATAATGGCATCTCCACCAGAGGCAGTGCACCTTACGTGCAATACAAAGCCATTTGGGATTCAGCCAGTGCTTTCTGGGGATACAAATTAGTGTGTAACAGAAAGTGACTGCCACTCTCCCCTACTTTTAGCACACTGGAGATTAAATTCAACAGAACTCTGTGATTTGATTTGGAGGGAAGAAAGGCATATGGCAAAGTGTTGCCTGGCACTGAGAGGTTCCGTCCTAGCTGTTTTTTTTTTTTTTTCCTTAGACATTAATTTATTGCATTTCTTTTCTGTCAGACCAAGTCCTTTTCTTAAAAAGAAAAAGGAAAAATGGATGATTTTGCATCTTTCTATGCACCTTTATTAATGTATAGATTTAAATCAGGCAATAAACATGAGCGTTGAATTGAGGTCAGTGTATAAAATATGTCTCCAAAGGTGTATATTAAGCACGGGTTGCATGGGCATATTAGAACACAAAGGACAATATGGAAGTCAAAATGGATTCAAACATTTAAAAAGGTAAAAGGATGAAAAGAAAAATAAAATAGAGGTAAATTATTTACAAATTCAATTCATGCCCAAAGGCACACCAAAAAGCAATGCTTATATGCTTGCACTTTTTAAGCCCTTGTATTTTGGTCTACAGTACAGAATGTAACCATCCAGGTGGCTAAGTTAAAAAAAAAAAAAAAAAGAAAAACTTTGAGCTTTCACTATCCAGGAGCAGGAACAGAAGTACAGAAAATAGGAAGCCAGGTTTAAACGGAGGGCAGGAAGTCTCTCAGTTTCTCACGGCACAGATAGCTGGCCTGCTGCAGTTGCCATTGATTGGCTGATAAAGCACAAATTGATCAGCGCGCACTCATTAGCATCCTATTAGCCATGACCTATACCTACCAGCACACAAAATGCTCCACCTCAAATGGATTAACAAGTGCAACAATTCAACCTGAGACAGAAAATCTGTGAGTGCTCATCCGAAGCCAGGTATCGATTGAATTTGATCATTTACCCCCTGTGGACAAGCAACACACTTTCATATTGTGACCTTCATTTTTCATATTCCATTTTTTCCCCCTGTGAATTTAGTTACAGTAAGTGCCGAGGCCTTACGATGTTACAGATGTCCTCTATAGAAATCACATTAACTGTATCACTTCAGCTCTCCTAGCGACACTACTAGCTCTTTCATCCCATGCATAACACTTATAACGTTTTAACCCCTAGAGAAGAATGACATCAATTAATCTAAACCTCATTCTAAGCACTGATTTCTAAATTCATGTGGCAGTACAGTGGCTCAGTGGAACATTTGCATCTTCTTCCAGTGCTTGGTGGGTTTCCTCAGGGTGCTCTGGTTTCCTCCCACAGTGCAGACTGATTGGCATTTCCAGTTTGTCCATAGTGTACAATTGTGTATGTGTGAGATTGTACCCTCAGTTCCCTGGGATAAAACCCTACATAGGATAAAAGGTACAGTATAAACAGTTGCTTAGATCCCCCAAGCCACCAGGGGGTGCTATAAGCTGTTTGTTTAGAATAATGTTGTGATATAGTATTATTACATCAAACTTCCCTGAGTTAGGTGGCATGATGGTTTTGGACCTCCAGGGTTGTGGGTTCGATTCCTGTCGTGGCGTTTATGGGCCTGAGTTTGCATGTTCTCCCCCAGGTTTCCTCCGGGTACTCTGGTTTCCTCCCACAGTCCAAAGATATGCAGGTTAGGCTAATTGGTGTTTCCAAATTGCCTGTAGTGTGTGAATGGGTGTGTGAGTGTGTGTATGTGTGTGTGCCCAGCGATGGATTGGCACCCTGTCCAGGGTGTGTACACTGCCTCATGCGCTAAGTATCCTGGGATAGGCTCCAGGTCCCCGCGACCCTGATTGCAGGATAAAAGAAGATATAGAAGAATTGAGTGAGTGAGAGTGTGAATGAGTGTGTGTGTGTGTGTGTGCGTGTGTGTGCCCTGAGATGGATTGGCACCCTGTTCAGGGTGTACCCTGCCTCGTGCCTGAAGGTTCCCGCTACCCTGTACAGAATAAACGGTATAAACAATTGCTCAGACCCCCCAAGCCACCAGGGGGCGCTATACGACTGCAGCATTTAAAATAAACAACTAAAACAAAGAATCATTTTGTGATATAGTATTATTAAATCACACTACCCTGAGTTAGGTGTCACGGTGGTGTAGTACTCTGGTCTCGGACCTCCAGGGTCGAGGGTTTGATTTTTGCCTTGCATTTGTCTGCGTGTATGTGGCCTGAGTTTGCATGTTTTCCTCCAGGTTTCCTCTGGGTACTCTGGTTTCCTCCCACAGTCCTATGCAGATTAGGCTAATTGGTGTTTCCACATTTCCCATAGTGTATGAGTGTGTGCCCTGGGATGGATTGGTCCAGGTTGTACTTTGCCTGAGGGATCCCGCTACCCTGTATAGAAAAACTGTATAGAAAATGAATGAATGAATAAATGAACATCCTTGTTCAATAGTTACATTTAACATTGTCATGCATCTGCAAGTTGGCTCATGTCACTGTTGATCATAGCTGGCACTATTGTCAGTGCTGCTGCTTCAGAACTTTAATCAGAGCCATAATCACATGCAAATCACATACAACATCGGTATGGTCTTCAATCTGATCGTTGTACAGCTTAAACTCTTTATTCATGCTGATGCCCTGATACATGGTATCTGTAGGGGTGCTTAGAGCTAAAAAAAAATAAATAAAAAGGTCCATTGCATAATCGAAGGCTTGTACTAAATAAGAACGCATTCGTTGCATCTTAATTATTTGACATTTTCAGCACACTGTTTTCCCATTAATACTGTATAATGCTTTCTAAAAGAGTAATGACATCGAGGCAGCTCGATATGTTTGACCACGTAGCTTGATATTGTAGGTCATGGCCCATGTAGCTTTCTTCAAAATAATGTTCAAGGACATTTTCTCCTTGTTTGTCCCATTTCTAATCTTGTTTGGCACCAGATAAATGATCCGCCGGTGTATTTCAACCTCTGGCTGACTTTTGTTTGGAAGATAATCTGGATTGTATTCTGTTGCTTTACCCAAATTAAGTCTTGATGGGTTGAAGACCTTGCTCACCCCATGTGTGTGCTCCTGCATGTGTCCTGAATTTTCCGTGTCCCATAATACTATAAACTGATTGTTGGTGTAACTCATAGACCTGTTTAACTTTTCTTATTTTTATTTTTTAAATATAGAACAGGAATAAGAAAGAACAAATACCCAGAGTTGATCTTCACTGTTGTAATGAATTCTGATATGCTTTGGTTCAACACATCAGTCACTCTTGGCCTCTTTTATTGTCTGTCATAATCCTTTTAAATAACACTGACCTTCCAAGATCATGAACTTATCTCTAAGTTAGTCACGTCCTTCTTTAGTTGAGAATGCCACAGTTTGTAATAAAATATTTATGGGTATAGAATTTTTCAAGGGATGAGATGGTGTACCAGTGTAATAATTGTAAGAGAAATGTAGATCTCAGAAGCCAAGGAATCAATCATATGATGTGATATTAATGTACAGACTTTGATCAAAATAACCTAGAACTATTTCACATTTCAGAGACTTTTAAAATTTTTATATATTTTATTGTGACAAAGTTTAGTAATGCATAAATGCTAACATTTTTGGTGAAAAAAGTGACGATTTGCCATGAAGCAGTATTAGTAGATCCAAATTCTGGCTACTACAGCTGTCTTTTGGGTTGTCTTCATCAGCTTTGGACGTTCAGATCATGGTGTTTACAAACCAATCTTGGTCAAACTTCTTCTGTCAGATAGAGACGCTGAACAGTAATTTTCAAGTTTGATGCAGATTCCTAATTGATTTAAGGTCTTGGGATTGATTGCCTTTTAACGCATTCATGTTCTTAATTCAGAACCACTCAGGTGCAGCAGCGGCGGTTTGCCTATAGTTGTTATCATGTTGGAAGCTGAACCCCTTGCCCAGTCACAAGTCTAAATTACTTCTTTGATTGGTCTGTATTTGGATTTACTCATCCTGCCCTCAATCCTCACCAATTTCCCCATTACTGCTCAAGAAAACCATTAAATCATAATGCTTCCACCACCACCACCACCACCATGCTTCCCTGTGACTATCATGTTCTCAGAAGCATTTCCCCATCAGACCTGAAAACTCTTTTACACATGCTTGCTGAGTTGCAAACATGAGATTTCACAGATGTTCCCTTTAAAATTTTTTTTTTTTTTTTTACTATTTTAAAATATTGGTTTACGCCTTGGATCTGTGTGCATGGGGTTTGCATGTTCACTCCGTGCTTGGTGGGTTTCCTCCTGGTACTCCGGTTTCCTTCCATAGTCCAAAGATATGCAGTTTAGGCTAATTGGAATTTTCAAAAATCAAAAAAATTGAGATGGATTGGCACCCTGTCCAGGGAATACTTTGCCTTATGCCACGTGCTCCAGACCTCCCGTGACCATATGCAGAATATAAGGTGTGAAAAATGAGTGATTGAGTGCAGATTTACTTGTCATCATTCTTCCTTAAAGCACAGTTTTGTGCAGGGTTATGGTTGCCCTGAAAAAATACGCTCCTATCTGACTTGTGGGTCTTTCCATCTCCTTCATGGTTAATTGGCCTTCTAATGTTAATTAATGCTCGTTTGTTCACTAATAGACTTCTTAAAGAAGGGAGAAGCATTTTGCACTTGAGTTACATTTATACACGTTATACATTTCCAAAGCATTCTATTTATACTGTACGTATTATGCACATGTATTATAAAAGAGATCATTTTACTTATAACCAAGCTTTCTAAAACTACTAAAAAACAAAGGATGTTTGGGATGGCTTTTAAAATGGTGTTGATTTCTTCTATATCACCATTGAAATTTATTGAGAGGGCAGTGGTGGCTCAGTGTGTTAAGGCTCTGAATTACTGATCGGGAGGTTGGCAGGTTGCTGCTGTTGGGCCCTTGAGCAAGGCCCCTAACCCTGTCTGCTCCAGGGGTGCCGTATCATGGCTGACCCTGCGCTCTGACCCCAGTTATGCTGGGATATGAGAAGAAAGAATTTCACTGTGCTGTAATGTATATGTGACAAATAAAGGCTTAACTTCATTGCATTGGAAAGACCTTGAACCGGAGATTTTTGTAGGGCAAGCTGACATTAATAATAATATAACTTTACACAAAATTAAGTTACGATACGATCACTCTTGACTTACTGTAAATTATACAATCTAGTCAATTTCTATGAACAACCTCAGTTGAGGGTCATTAACACATCACCATGCAACACACAGTGCGCGCAACTTGTTGTGAGTGTTTGCAGGTAAACCTTTGTTCAATTGTGTTCAGGACAGTCAGCGTGGATGACAGGTTTCAGTAGATAGTTTTAGCCTAAAGACATCTCGAAAGACATCTGAAAACTGGGACACATCCTTCTTTTTTACTCGGCTTTTGAGAGAAATGGTTTTGTACACTATAGTCAGTCTGTCTCCTTTTACCTGTCGGCTTTGTTCATAAAATTTTATTCTATTTGCTATGGAACATGAGGATTTCAGAAAAGGTTTACACTCTGGCAGACCTGTCATTAACTTCTTCTCTGAACACCGGGCGACATGGTTCATGCCCTAGTGGATAGTTAAGTGCTTGTTGCAGTTCCTATTTTTGACCCCAAGATGTAATAGTAACTCAGTGGAATTAAATAAGACTATTGAGCTGACACTGGGGCTTGTTGTTAGATGAAGTGCAAATATTGGGTATAGATAATGGCTGAAAAGTCCATTTTCAACATACGAAATACATTTGGGGGGGGGCGTCTTAACATGCTCCAAAAATCAGGACACAGGATAGAATCCGCTGCCATTAGGACGCCTTAGCGGCTGGGCCCTGGGCGGGGCACAGTTCCTTCACAGGAGATTCATAGCTCATACACACTTGTATGAGTACTGTACATCTAAAACTCGCTACACGTTTAGATCTCATTGAGCTGAACAACTTTTGCTATGCATGTCATGGGCTCTACTCAATAGGAAGTAAGTTATTTTGGGTTGTCTGCAAAACACACCCAATAGAAGTTGCTATACTCCTCTTAGGGGATTTATTCAATCAATCCAATCCAATATTGATTGGGCCAATATAATCTCAAGACTGTAGTGAAGCCTTAAACTTATGGAAAAAAAAGTGCCTAATAACTTCCTTAATTATATATACTGTAAGTATATACAAGTTATATTATGTCAATAGTAACCTTAACAAACTCAATGACATCATACAGTATTTAGTGACATCACAGTGATGGACATCATAGCGTGATGAGTTTTTCCAGCGCCTTAAACCTATGCAGAAAAATTGATTAATAGCTTCCTGAGTGACATCACATTGAGAGACATCATACTGTGATACTATTTTACCAGCATTCAGGGAAAAAAGCACACAGGTTGTGCGGTGTGCCCGCGCGGCGATGGCGCATGTGCATTGTTGCTTGCAACTATATTTTTTCTTGGACATTGTCCCATTTATCTTAGGGATCACCACATCAGATCATTCGATCTGCAATATCTGGCACAGGTTTTTACGCTGGATGCCCTTCCTGTTGCAACCCTCCCATTTTTATATGGACTGGCAAAGCATGCAGTGGATGGGTTGTATAGGGGCACCACATTAATGGTCTTGCCCAAGGACCCAACAGTGGTGACACAGCCGTACTGGGGTTCGAATTCCTTCCTCTGTGATCAGTAACCCAGAGCCTCCAAATGAATAATAATCTTTAAAAATCATAAACTATGTATAAAAGCCAATCATATAAAGGTAGTTCTCATATAACGGTTTGTAGGTGTTTACCAGTTTGCATACTGCTACAGTATAACCAAGACCCTTTTCATGCCATTTTCAGTTCTCACATTTTACTTAGCAGAAATATCACGTGTAATTTATTACGTCATTTAAAGGATAAAAAAAAAGCGAGTTTCAGCCGACTTGAATTCACAGAACACGTTCTTCATGCCTCCTCTTTAGATCAAATGAGAGATAGATTTAGAAGCAATGGTCACACTCCTAAACGTTTTTACAAATCCGGTTTCTGACTAACAATGTGACTCACACTAGTCCGACTCTGTCTGAAGTCTGCGCTCAACTTTAGTTCATGAGAAAGTTGTTACCATCTGCGATGAGCTGTTAAAATTCTGCTTCCTTGTGTCCAAGAGCCTCTGAGAGCCTCTGATGCATAGTGAGTTTTGTCACTAGCTCTAGCGGTTGGTGATTCACTGTGCCAAGAGGATGAGCTCCATAATTTCAGACTGAAGCGTGAATCTCGGCTCCCCGCGCAGATCAGATGACACATCGGCGCAAGGCAGCGTCTCCATGCCAGAGACACGGGGAATAAATTATCCTAATATCAGACCATCATTGTTGTCTTTAACGAAATCGCCACTACAATATTTCTTTACCACATACGAACCCTGGCAGGACTCTTCATGTTTTGTGTGTGTGAGATCGCACAAGTATGCATATGTCCTCTCTGTGTGTGTATTTAAGTATTTAGATTTAGATTAAGCGGGAGCATGGGTCGGTCGTTTGCAGCACTGCCGTGCATGCAGTACTCAGCATGCATGATGGATGGTGCCCTCTAGGATGCCCTTAGGTGTGCGTTCAGTCAGTTGCAGTGTACGCAGTAGCTCGAGGAGCGGTTCAGGGAACAGATGGAACGTGGATGCGGCCTGCGTCTGAACACGGTGCTGATGTACACACCTCCCACGTACTCCCGGGCCGCTTAGCATGGAGAGCTTCCAGACCAAGGCTGGCACCGAGGAGGATCTTGTCACCATCTGTCTCCCAGGACGACCTCCTAACAGAGAGTCGTTGGCCCCCCCCCTCGCCACCCCGAACACGCTGGAGCGAGAGACTGAGAACTATGTCACTTAGCTACATGAGAGGTAGTAGTGCATGACTGTTGGCAGCAAGCATCACCATTAGACAATTCTATTTGTATCCCCTGTGTGCACCACCTGCTGAGTCTACAAAAACAGATGACGGAATGTTTATTGTTGGGACAAGACTTCTTAGCCAGATTTTTGGACTCAATAATAAAAATTTGGATCCTGGTTCAGTTGAGATAAACAGCAGTTGGCTGTAACTATAAATGTGGCTTTATACAGTATGCAACTGAAGGCCAAAATCTGGTGTGTGAATGTGTGTTTTGTAAGATTATTGCCCTGTTTATGTATTTATTTATTTCTTTTTTTCACCGATGCTTGCTTTATGAGTTCCACAAACAGACAGTTAATATCAGACCTATTTTCATTTATTTTGTTATGAGGTCTTGCACTTGTAATATCTGTTGATGTTGATGCATCTCCATGAGGAATGCATGTAATATGCCAGGTAAACTTGGTTTAAGCAATAACAACACTCACAGTGGAGCTGAAAGAAGTAGACCATCTTGTAGTCGTCTCTCTTAGATACAATGGTTCCACTTAAAGTAGCACCTTAAAGCATTTAAAAAAAATTTTGTCCTTTTGAGGGAACGTCTGGAGGGGAAAGACTTCTCCGTTCCAAATGGTTCCAAATGCAACATACAGTAGAGAAATAAACTCATTAAAAAAACTGGAGTTAAAACTTTCATGAGTGTGTTGTGGTTTTGTTCCAACATGTTCATTTACTTTCAGTAACTGTTTTTTCTTGGTCAGTCTTATAGGGGATCTTAAGTGTATCCCAGATTATAGTGTAAACTTACCCTGGATCTGATGCCAATCCATTTAAAATATATCTTTTTTTAATATAACCTTTTGGGTATCTATAATCGTCCAAGGGGTACCCTTAACAGGTCTTATGTAAAAATATGCTAATATAAAAACATTGCATCCTAAGACAGGGGTAAGATGCCCCCCGTTACGAATTTTCGCCTTCAGACCTTAAATTTTGCAAGAAGTTTGTCTCGGCATACAAAGCATTATCAGCATATGAATGACCCAACCGAGCCGAACTGAACATGTCTGGGAGCCGTTCAAAACTCGTGTGTGTCAGTGGAACGCTAACTGAAGTGAGTTTATTTTGTGCAAGATTAAGTGAAGACACAGCACCGTGGATCCAAAGAATGTTAGCAAGGACGCTAGAAAGAACAAAACGAAGCTGCTTTCAGTTCCGTTGTTAAAACAGCTGACAATAAGAGGAATCATAAATTAAGGTTAGTGAGGTTTAATGTCTATTTATTTCATATTTTACTTAATTTAGATGTCTTTTTTTTTTAAATGTTTTGATTTGCAAATATTATATTGTGTGATTATAGTGTTGGAAATTGGTAATATTGGTAATATTTTTGGGTGGCTGGAACGGATTATCTGCATTTACATTATTTTCTATGGGAACATGCGTTTTGCAATACGAATTTTCACCTTAAGAACTCACCTCCGGATTAAATTGGTATGCCCAGATACTGCTGTATAAAGTTCTTTGTTTAGTCTCTGTGAAAGAAAAAAATTCTACACAGAACCCTACAACATGAGCATTTCCATATGAAACGTTTTTAAATGCAATACCTGTAGGTGATTTAGAATCCTTAGACATTTAAACATTGTGGACGTAATGGGTAGTGTTGATTCCATACAGCTCCAAAAAGCTCCACGGTTTGATCCTGAGCTTGAGTTTCAGTCCAAAGACATGCAAGGTAAGGTAATTGGCATCCCCTTAAAGTGTGTTTGAGTGAATGATTCCTCATGCCCTGGGTCCCCTGGGATAGGCTCCAGGAATCATGTGACCATGTACAGGATAAGCGGTATAAAGAATGAGTTTGTGAGTAGGTGCTTAATAGATACATGTATGTAAACCTACCAAAATCCTGTCCTGAAGATCAGCTGAACTTATCCACCGCCAACAGGGTGTGTTGTGTTGTTGGAGAGGTGTTGAAGACTCCAGTTAAAATTACCTAAGATTGATGAAATGGGACATACAAGGTGGGAATAGGCGGCACCGTGGCTTCGTGGTTAGCACTGTCGCCTTGCACCTCCAGGGTCCAGGTTCTGTTTCCTTTGTGCATGGAGTTTGCATGTTCTCTTCGTGCTTGGTGGGTCCAAAAACATGCAGATGAGGCTGATTCATGTTCTCAAATTGCCCATAGTGTGTGAATGTTGTCCTACCATGGTCCCAAAAAATTTCCAAAAAATGTGAATAATACAATGGTAATCACCATTGGCTTACCTACATTGGCTTACCAACCATGGTAATCACCACTGACCATGGTAATCACCATTGGCTTACCAACATTGGCTCCCTAGGTGGACTACCAGTTGGGAAGGTGGGAATGGGGTCTAACCATTTAATCACTTTCATTAGCATATTTAAGAACATATTCCATCCCTAACCGTATTCTTTTAAGAATCCAAACGCCTGGGGTTTTCAGGTTGAGGCAAGTTAGATGCCGGAGTATTACCACAGAGCAAAAAATCAAACAAGAAGACAATGATTATTCAAAAAAATTCCATTACTTTGTGGGGGGAAAAAATGAAATGTCCATTTCCCCACATGACTATTAGAACATTAAATCTGGTTCAATTCAAACATTCGATTAACTACAATCTCTTTACAGCGTCCTGTCTTTCATCTTCAGCAGATTTTGATAGACCAGAGAAAGGACGACGAGAGCGCGAGGCACTGGGACTCGACTCCAATCATTAACGTGGGTCGGGATCAGTAATTACGTGTTCAGAGGGGAGGCTGTGGAACGAGCTGCAGAACGGAGGCTAATGAGGCCACAGTTCGGGGCGGATGAGCAACGAACGAAGAGACATAAAAAAAAAAAACACATCACACGTAAGCACAGACACACACTAGGGGAGGACGAATAAACAACAATAATAAGGCACAAATGTATAACTCAGGGCTGAAGAAACCAGAGTTGAAAACAAAGCGAAAAGATCAGAATCTGAATCCTCTAGACCTCGGCTCGTGCTCGCAGTCAGTGCTGCAGGCAGTATACGAACAGAGCGACTCCGGTGCTGCCGTGTTAAAAGACTGTTTGAGAGGGGCTTCTTCTCCACCCCCCCACCTCACCAAACACTCTCTTTAAGTTTGTCAGCACAAGACTGCTCGTGTCACCTTGCGTAGGATGGGAACTGAAGTCACTTTCAGATAGCACACAAAGTCTCATCGAGCTCTTTTATTTAGACTCTCGGAGCTGCAGAGCAGGGTACTGGAGCACGCTCAGTGAGAACAACCTCTGATTAGCAGGAGTAACCTACACGAGACCCACATTTACTGCGGAGTTAAAGAAAGTTTGAAAGCTTTGTATTCAATCGTATAACAACCGACGCGATGCCTTTGGGAATATCAAAGGAAACTTTTCTCAAGCGAATCTCTATGAACTATATCTGTAATATACGCCTGTTCACCAGATGGAAAAAAACTGACACATTTCGTTGTACTGAAACTGATTTTTAATAAAAGCCTAAGGACGGATTTTGGTTAATAATCTTCTAACATCATTAAGATGCATTACTTATAAATAAAAGCAATATGCCAAAGATGACACTTTTTACTGTATTAATATCACATGAAATATTTTTTATTTCATCTATTGTTATGTTTAATGTTGTGGAATTCTTCCAAGTTATTTCCCATCATTCCATCGTCTCTTTTTTTCTCTCTTGAAGATGCAAAAAAATCAAAATAAAACGCAACTTGTCTTGTTACAAAGAAACCAAAGTCTGGCATCCTGATGACTTTCCCATGGAACAAACTTACTGACTGACTGACAAACTAAAACCGGAGGCTCCTTTGACAATAAAGTAAATAAATATCTCCTTACAGACAGCTACAGAAAATAGGATTATGATGTTAAAATTAGGGCTGTCAAAATGATCTCATTAACGCATGTAATTAAATAATTAATGTTAACGCGTAAAATGCAAATTAATCATATGACCAAGTTTGACCCTAATGGCTTCCCATAACTGCAGCGCGGTTACCTGGCTGTGTGGGATAAGGGCACGTTTAATGCGGATAATAAGATGACTGAGGAAACATCACCAGATGTTCTGAAAGTTTCATTATAAAAAGCTTCTAAATGGAAATTTGGATAAACCAAAGTTGTGTACTTGAGCTACCTTCAAGGGAAACTATTTATTTATTTTTTTTAAACATAAGGTTGGAGTAGTGGCTCAGGTGGCTAAGGGTTAGGGTTAGGGTTATCGATTGACAGCACTAGTCAAAACGCAAGGCATTTGGGGAGTTTAGGACAAAAAAGCTACACAAAAGTAGGCCTGTAGGCCACTTTCCTGGAATGTGAAAGTGGTGTTAGTGAACACTTTTGTGTACAGTTCTCACAGATGGATGTTTCTCTTCCACAAGTTGGTGACAAGCTACAGTATCTGTCCATTTTTAAAGGATCAGACATTCCACTCATTGAATGCTAACAGGAATGACCGTGCTAGGATCATTATTTATGGACGTACGGCCTTCTTTAGAACGTTTGCACCATTTAAATGCTTTTCTGAGGCCAAGAGGCTCATCACTGTACCGTGCTTGAAGTCTTCTGTAAATGTCAATCGGTTTTACGGCTTCATTGGCGAGAAATTTAATCGAAAGTCCCGTTTTGACTTGAACGCCTGAATGAAAGACCTTTTGTACTGATAAGTTGACATGCCTCACCACTCATTGGGTTCAAATGGATCAAATATTTAAATGGATCAGACATGATTTTTTCATAACCTAGTGTAAAATGCAATGTTACAATGTTGTTAGAAGTAAAGTTTCTATTATTCCTGTTGACAGCATTAATTAAATTTAAGTAATTTAGCCAATACATTAAAACATTTTTTAAAAAAATAAATCTTTTTATTTATTTGGTTACTAATGTAAAAAAAAAAAAACAACAACAGTAGAGATGGCAGTGATGACTATTATAGAAGGGGGTAACATCACTGTGCACTTGAACGGTTACATCTAAGACTCAAGCAGGCAATCCAAAATATTGGATTCTTGCCTAAAATATTATCTGAACCAAGGCCGTGTCATAAATTAATTTTCAAAAAAAAATTCAACGATCAAAAAAATATCAGTTTTTCTTAGAAGGCATCATTAGACTAAAAGTTTAAGATCCATGCCTTTGAACTCTTCTCTAATGCAGATATGCTGACCCTTGACTTGAAACACAAACACCGTAAATAATTCAGTTCTTGGCATACAGCAACTCACCAAGCTAGCACACCAACCCAGATTATTAAACTATCTCCAAGTTCTGTTTGCTGCCTGCACAAATCCTGCTTTACTTTTTCCACCTTTAGCTAAATTATGCATGACATGAGAACTAAGGGTATAATTTCTAGGTCACAGTAGTGTAAAAATGCACTTAGCTCCTGAGTTGCAGGCTTGAGGCGCTGTGCATTTGTGCGCCGACACGGCGCGCGCATGGATGTTTGTTGTTTCCACACGCAAATTTTAGAGCAACATAAAAAGCAAACTGCTACGGGAGCGATCGGGAGCGCTGAAGATGTCAACAGGAGCAAAAAAAAAAAAAACGATCGCACAATCATGTATGGCAAAGGTGTATTCGTGTATTTGTCTATTAGCAGAATAGTTATATATAAGAACAAGAATAAAATGGAGGGGAAAAAAGTTTTATTACATCAAAACTGGAATAGAAAGGAAAAAAAAAAAAACACCACACAAGCAATTCTTGTCCAATCTCAAAACGTGTTCATACAATAGGCTACATGTGAAGTTATGACCTAGTTGTATCAGTTGACTGTTTTATTAAAAGAAGAAAGAGAAAAAGAAACGTCCCAACTTTGGGTGACTCATGAAATATTGAACATCTTTTCTTATAAATGCGACTACAAAAAAGCTCACAAATAATAACAAAAAAATGGCACCGCATGACTTTTTGCTTTGGAGTGCTTCACCAAAGTATTTTTGTAGGCAAAAAAAAAAAAAAAAAATGCTAAGAGAAAACTAAGTAGGACACGAGTTTATGGAAGTTTTAAACACTAGATATGAGCACAGGAAGTTAATGTTTACTGCCAATATCAAGCATCACAGACGCTTTTTATCCGGTGAAACCTGGGATTATTAGCTACTGAGAAACATCTGCAAACAAAAAAATTAAAGTCTTCCACAAAATGTTGAGAATACAAAACTCACTTTATTAACCAGAGACTGCAATTCAAGCTTGTCGTCGGCATACTTATGTACATCTGATCTGTTTGTCATAAGACTATTGAAGTCTTTCCTTTTGGGCCATCAAAAGTCTACAAATGTCCATACAAGCAGAGTTATGGACACATATGCTTTGTATTTGTCCATCCTTTGTCCATCATGTCTCCTGTAACGTTTGTAGCTTTACTGCCTGCAGGTGTCGTGAAAGGCCTCGAGGGTACGGAAATCCCTCCAGGTGGGAGGCAAGCCGTCTTGGAGAAACTTCCCACAGCGCTGACATGGCGTCTGGAAAAGCTTGATGTAACTCCTAAGCCAGGTCTGCGAGAAAGAGAAATTTAGAAAATTAAGACGCCTCGTTCATTCATTCATTAATATTCTATTCTGTTTATCCTGGACAGGTTCACAGGAAGCTTAAAGCCTATCCCAAGGAGACTTAAGGCACGAGGCGGGCAACACCCAGAAGTGGTGTCACTAGGTGTCACTCGCTTGTCTGTCATCCCACAATTGAAATGACAGCATCACCTCAAACTACTGTGCAAGGTTTGATATCAGTTTGATAAGTACACTTGGAGGACAGTACCCTCCTTCATTTGTGCTGATAAATGCTCAAATTGCCTGACTGCGTTGCTCTGATTGACAGGAGGAAAAAAAATGCCACACGTGCCACCCAAGAGACCAAGAACAATTATGCTCTCCCAGACTCTGGCCATGTATTACCTTGTGGCATTACTTGGATTAGACCTTACGCTTACAATCTCCCACTGATAGGGCAAACAATTTAATGTACCACTTTGAAGAAAATGTCAGTTGCTTTTTATAAATGGCGAACTAATTGTAGGGCAGTATCTCAGATCGATGTGTGAGAGGTGCATGCTTCAAGTATCTCATAGGAAACCTAGGGCCTGCAAAGGGAAAAAGGCCAGAAAGGGGGGGAGAAAAAAAGAAAAAGAAGCCCTGATTCACTGATGATAAGCTTACACCTGACTGGTTTAATTGCATTGGCATAAACAGCATGAACATGGTATGGGGCCAGGATTCCTCACAGCAGGCATGAGGACATACATGTACACCCCAGTGATCTGAAGCTGGTTACCAACTCACCTGACCCCACACAGGCCAGTGACTGTTTACTGCCCCCTCTCAAATCCCACTGACTAATATAAGATAGCCCTACTGGCTTCAGACTTGACCACAGTATGCAATGAAATAGTACAGCATGCCACATATACATTAGGGCTTAGCAGGCAAAGAGATCAAGGTTGTTCTGACCTCAAGAGATGCTGAGTTCACTCAGTCTAAACAAGCATACATGGAATGTATCGGAAAAACAAATCTGAACCATGGAGGCCCTACCCCACAACCCACAGTACCCAAAGGATCTGCCATTATCGGCATCTTGATGCCAGACACCACATAGGTCTTGTGGATTCATGACATGAAGGGACAGAGCTGCTTCGAGGGTCACAAGGGGAACCCAATCCTAGGTGGTTATAATGTTAATAGTATGTAAAATGGCCGGCATGGTGGTGTAGTGGTTAGCACTGTCGCCTTGCACCTACAGGGTCCGGGTTGATTCCCGGCCAGGCTTGATTCCTGTCTTGCACGTTCTCCTGTGTTTGGTTGTTTTCTCGGGGTACTCCGGTTTCCTCCCACAGTCCAAAAATCTGCAGATTTGGCTAACTGGCATTCCCAAATTGCCCGTAGTGTGAGTGTGTTTGTGTGTGTGTGCCCTGCGATGGATTGGCACCCTGTTCAGGGTGTACCCTGTCTCGTGCCCCAAGTCTCCAGGGATAGGCTCCAGGCCCCTGCGACTCTGAATACAGGATAAAGGGGTATAGAAGATTGCAAGTATAGAAGTAGTGGGTGAGTGAGTTTGTACAGTAAAAAAAAAAGAATGTCTTAGGGGTTATGGTTGTACGGATACCCACAGGATGATTCCAATGATTTCAGCCTGAATTCTGCAACTTGTCTCATGTACTACGCATTTTTGTTCTCCTATCTCTAGCTCGTTCCGCTCACGTGGTATTTATCACAACTGTCATGAGCCAAGAGAAGAACTGAGAGGTGTGAGACTGAGAAACAAATTGGTCCTAAACTGTGCTTAGTCATGATATCTGTTGAAAAAGATGCTGAAAACCTTCTCGGAACCGCTGACATATACTTGAAGTCTACACAAGTGCCCACATTCCTGACTCAGACACACGACTTTTTCTGTTGGACAAAAGCGATAGAGGAACAGAAGAACGTTCCTCCAACATGACTGGGGGATGGCAGTATTCATAAAAAAACAAAAAAATAAAAAAAAAACATAAAACAAAGGCCATTTTTAGACCTAGGCTTTTACAAATAATGCGAGGTCTTTGTTAAACTAAGGTGTGGTTCAGTTTTACAGCTAATGTGAGAATCACAGGAACACGGAAGTGTGGGGCGGCCAACATTTCAGCCATGTTTCACATTTTCATAAATGATACTCTGACAGATGTTTTTTTCTGTTTGTGTATATGGACATCATGCTGCTTATGTCATATTCTCTTTCTGAAAACATAAGCATATTAGACAGGTGCTCACTCAACTTGGTATCCCACCAAAACAGAATTCATGTTTGGCACAGCGGGAACTGTTGGCCGTCAACCTGGCATAGAGGCACGGCGACACTGACTGCAGCGAGCCATACATCAATTTCAGGCTTACCATCTGGCCCTCACATGTTCTCCCAGAGTCAGTTCTGTGTCCGGCCCGATGCTACCTGCCACCTTGGCTAACTCTGAGCTGTTCCTACTTGTATATGGTCCAGTCCCAGTGGTCCTTTCATGCCTGTAAGTTTAATTATGAACATCTGGGATGTCCTTGGCTGCCAGGGGTCGATTATGGAGGATGACTGAAGCAAGTTGAGGAAAGGAAATCCATGATTTCTCCATTTCCTACATGATCTGAAGGATCACTCATGAACCAAACCTTGTTGTTGTCCAGTATTTTCTTAGATTAAGATTCAAACATTGGATTTTTGGCAATGCAGTTTGCTGCTCCACTAGAGAAGATTAGTACATTTTTAAGTAAATGGTTGATTTGTTTCCTGTGAGGCTTTGCTACTGTACTGACTTTACAGATCCTTGCAAACCAATGGCCTCATGAATACAACTTAGGGATGGTTAACAGCATTTCTATCTTAATTGGAACTGTCTGACCCACCTCCAAATCTTTTTCAACGCCGTTTTAGAAACTTGTAGAATCTACGGCAGTATGTATTAGTGGTCCAACACCTTACTCAGACACCTTATGTTTTATTTCCCCCCCCTTTAATTTGTCACCTATCTTGTCAAAAGTGAGAAAAGTTGGACTTTCCGCCACCACCAGGATATGATATGATTTTTCTTCACATAGTCTGGGGGCAACGATGACAGCAAGTGAGAAAAGTCTTGTGCAGGAGCAGAACAGCATGGCAGGGACAGGAGGGTGTAGTGTAATTAAAAAAAACACCATGAAGAACTCACCATGAAGGAGCGAACCACCACATCGGGCATCTGGGGCAGCTGGTAGTGCAGCAGTGCTGTGGTGGCATGGTCCGTCACCTGGGCGCAACAAACATCAGGATGTGTTATGGGCAAGGGAATTATGTTTCAGTGCATTAAGCAAAGTCGGATTATTGAAGTTAAATTCTCTTTTGTCAGACTGGCTTTCACTTTAACTGGATTTTATAACTGTGACTGATGATGTTTGTCATTTCAAGTCACTCACTGATGATCACAGTGTGTATTTCTGGGCACAGATATGTAATTTAAACCCTCAATCCTTTGTAAATGATGTATAAATATAGATTTGTAATAGCTTATCTGGCTCCGAACATCAAGACAAAGTGCTATGAGTGTGGTTCAACAAGAATAGTCATTAATGCGTTCCTGGCTCTTAATCGAAGTCGAAAAAATATACGACCTTGAGGGGGACTATTTATTCGTTTATTTTAGATTCGGTCTTACTCGCTTAAAATAGCGGACTAGTCTATCTCGGCAGATTGGATCCTGCTAAAAAACTGAGTCTCGTCATGCCTACCGCTTGCTTAATAACCGTATGTGAAAGAGAAGCAGGTTCATTTTGATCATTATAAAAATCAACCATATCACAGAAAACCTTTAAAAAAAGGGGGGGGGGGGGCGCGGGGGGGTTGCATGGAGTCATTCGCTATAACGTTAATCCCATTTCCAATCTATATCTCAGACACCGAGATTAATGTTATTGTTTCATTTCCCAAAAGATCGCCATCTCCTTATTACTTTCTTCAAAGCCTCATCTCCCGTCACTAATGTAAGTGTCGCGAGGTACTACAAATGAACAATTTCATTCTACCACACCGCTTGTACTCTGTCATCATTCACTGAGTAAAAGCTATGAGACCAGACGTCCTGAATAGCAATCTCACTTACGCATGATACTGTATGCCGTGCAATCTGAATTGAACTATTTAATAAAATATAGGGCTGTAGTGAAACTGATACTGGTAGCAAGTACTATTTTGATACCATGCTCATGTTCTTGTACTGATAAAACTAATTTAAATACACAACAAAAAAAAGCACGCAGAGAAACTCTAGTATACAAGTTAAGTTCGGTTCTGTGAGCATTGAGACGCACAAACTCTTTCCTACTGCGTGACAGGGTGTACACTTTGCTTGCAAATGCAAATGAAATTCAATGCATTCTGTCATGTTTTAATAAGCATGCTATTTGATACAAGATCTTTTAGAGAAAAGAAAAAATAAATTTCCATGATGCCCTTAAAAGTCTTATATTAAATACACAATGTAGCCAAAAGTTTACGGACACTCATACATACGTGGCTCCTCTTCTTCTTTTTTTTTTTTGTTGGAATTTTTACCCAATTTTCTCCCTAATTTAGTCGTGTCCAATTCCTCCCCGTCCCACATTAAGGCTACTACTACCACCCAGTCGGGAGGGCCGAAGACTATCACGTGTTTCCTTCGAACCACGTGACGCCAGCTGACCGCATCTTTTCGAACTGCTCGCTCACGCACTGTTGTGGGCGGCGTAACACACTCGGAGGACAGCGCTATCCGCTCCTTCCGCTTGCATGAGCTCACAAACGCCCCTGGACTGGCTGTAGAGCTGTAATTAATGTGGGAGCACCAAGTACCTCTCATCCCTCCCCTGTGAGAGAGCTCGGCCAATCAGCTCTCTCTAGACCTCCGGCTGCGAGAGGTTACAGCATCACCTGGGAATCGAATTTGCGATCACTAGATGATAGGGCGAGCACTTTACCACTGCGCCACTCGGAGGCCCAGTGGCTCCTCTTCTTTAAGCTATACTCTCACAGTTGGAAGCAAACAATTATCAAAAAAAAGTTTCTGTATTCTACACCATTACAGAGATCCGAACCTGTTCCAGCATGACAATGCGTCTCCATTAAGACATAAAAGATCCGGATCATCCTGAACAAAACCCTGATCTCAACTCTACTAAATATCTTTGGGATGAACTGGAACCCTGACTACATGCCATACCTTCTCACTCGACATCAGTGCCTGACCTCGCTAAAGCTCAACGCACAAATTCCTACAGTACAGCTACTGTACTGTACATTGCAAAACCCTAGAAAGCCCATGCAGAAGCGTTAAGGTAATTATAAGAACAAAGAGGGACTCAAAAAAAGCTAATATGTGAGTAATGCTCAGTAGTCTACATTGTCTACAATGGAGTCAACTTTTGGCTCTATCAATGTCAGTATCCTGTTAAAATCCCACAAATGCACCTTAATCTACAGTTTCTCTACATTATCTATCTGACTGCACTAATATGATCAAATACATTCATCCTCTTTGATGATATTCCAACTTATCTCATCCATCCATCTAAATCAAGAAGCCAGGATGAAAGAGATGAACCTAACCGAAATAATTATGTGAGCAAGAAGAACCGCAAGGCAGGAGAAACAGCTGTGAGGCGAACATTAGGAGGGGGAGAAACAAGCAGGCCACTCCTGAGGCCAGCCCATCCAGATGAATAGCAAAACAGTGTATAAACCTCCCCCCTGTGTTTCCTCTGTAAGCTGCAGTGAGCCCATACTAGCTCTCTACATCTCTGTCTTGTGCTCTCCTTCCTACTGTAAACTGCAGTTACACTCTCTCTTCTCTGTCAATCTCTTTTACATGATCTCTCACTAAACAGAGAGCCAGGCACAGGAGCTCCGTCTGCCCAGAGGCTTCCAGGGCTTTAATTCCGGTCTAATGAGATTCAGAGAAAGAGGAACATAAAAGGAAGAAAGCAGCGGACTCAAACCCGAGCTCAGGGTGTGATGAGGGATGCAGGGAAAGTGGTTTGGAGTAAAACAAAACCGAAAAAAAAAGAAAAAAGAAAAAAAAAATCCAAATGATAGCTGCGGGATAAAAGCAGGCTTGGGCATTGGTGAGGAAGAAGAAAACGTGACTGCCATCAGGATGAAAGATGGTGATCTAATTAGGACCTACTGTAAGATTCTACTGATGAATGATTAAAGCTTTTTTTTTTTTTTTTTTTGCACAAGCAACGTCGTCAAGACTTCGGCAGGAAGCGAGGCCAAGACGGCGTTGCTTTCATGGGCATACACACCACCTTCCTCTCGCTGTGTGCCTATCAGAGCTGACTTTAAAATGTATTACAGCTTGAAACATGGTCCTTAACATGCCTGCTGTAATTAAAGACCACTGAAGAGGGGATTAGTGCAGCATCCCACTGGCAAAATTGACTTTTTCTTCTCGTAATATATTATACATAATTAGGCTCTCTGGTTCACTCACCTTTTGAAATACTTGGTAGTTGGATTTTGACCAGATATCCAGCTGAAAAGAGAAGAAAAAAAGTTCATTAATTTCTGCATATTAATCCGTGTTAATCTATCACACAAAGAAGCTTCCAGGTTTTATTTAAAAATGTAGATCAGGAAAGGGAAGAAAGGATGTCGGGCTCAGAGCGAGGCATCTAAATCTACTCTAGGTCCGCTTTCTAACTTTATCTTTTATCTCCACTCACCTGTACTAGTTTTATGCACAGAAATATGAAAGTTTATAAATACATCACCAGCGTACGTTTCAAATGCCAGGCTGGAAGTAGTCCCATTCTCAAGAGGTATACGCATGGAGTAGAACCATACTGGAACTCTCTCAGCAATTTTCAAGTTGTCAAAGCACCAGGTTCTGGATCAGTACATGTTATGGTGTAGCGCAGCAATTCATCAAACAACCATTTCATGGGGAGGCATGGAGGCTTAGTGGTTAGCACTGTTGTCTTGCACCTCCAGAGTCCGGGTTCGATTCCCGCCTTGGGTTTGTGTGCATGTAGCTTGCATGCTTTCTTCCGGATACTCCGGTTTCCTCCCACAGTCTAGAGCAGACCCGGGCATTTTAAGGCCCGCGGGCCAAATGTTACTTGGAATTAAGAAAATAAAACCTACTGTCAAAATTTTGAATAAATGACAGGTGTGCTTCACATCTCCACCTAAAACATTCAAACTGACTTTGATGCTCTTGTTAAAGCTCAACAGAGGCTAGATTTCTGTCACTGAACAAGAAAAAAACACTGAAACATGTTTACTTTGATTTTTTTTTCTGCACTATTTGGCAGTTGGACAAAAATGTTGTGAGTTATGTTACATTATTATTGGCATACAAAGACATTGTGGTATCTTAATAG
>JAQMYL010000039.1:7424836-7439961 GCA_030014365.1 Clarias pachynema | reverse complement strand
CAGTGCACACACACACACAGTGCACACACACACACAGTGCACACACACACACAGTGCACACACACACACAGTGCACATACACAGACACACATACACAGACACACATACACAGACACACATACACAGACACACATACACACACACTAACGGAAACTCTGCTCTGTCGGGAAACTTCTTTAACAAGGAATCTCTCTAACGTGTCCACTCACTAATAAAGTTGCTGCTTTCTGACTGAGAGAGACTCTGGGTCTTTAACGAGGAAGCTCTCTAATGACACTTGCTTTTGCTTCACGCACGTACACGCACACACACGTGGTCACAATGTTATAATAAACAGTACATCATGAGCGGATGTTGACTATATGAGTGACGCACGCGCAACTGAGACTGAGCGTGGAAGACGGGTACCCATAATCCCGCAAGGCACAAGAGAAGAACCATTTGGCTTAGTTGTGATCATGGGACACTCGGCAGACAAAGCACACGCGTACTACTCGTATATCAAGACCTCGCTCATTTATTAAGTTCAAGTTTATTTACAAATTTTGCTCGTCTTGCAAAACGCTCGCAGATCCAAGGTTCCACTGTGTGTGTGTAAATAATATAACTGTAATGTTGACGTGTCAAAACATTGAAAATATTCGCAGAAAAAATTATTTGGGGTGACATACGATGAGTAATAGAACACATCATCACATCTTGGAATTTTGTCTGTCTGTTTGTGCATGCATCACATAAAATCTACTGAACGAATTTTAATGGGGTTTTCATAGGTGTATTTGGCCGAGCTTGAGGTACCATACAGTATAGGCTTTGCTTTAAAATTTTAATGGAAAACGCCCTTATAGCATTAAAAAAAAAAATTATACAAAAATTTGACCTGAAAAACTCAAGTTCAACATAAGACATTGTAAATTTTTTAATACGCACTTATGAGTGTGCAAGTGATATCTACTTAACAAACGTAATATCACACACTCATTCCGTGCACTTCACAGTAACACAAAAATTTTAGCTCATTCCGATAATCCAACATTTTTTAAAACGTTTATGAGTGTGCAATTAAATTCCCCAAGAAGGAAATCACTGGCACATTACTTCCATTCTCAGGTACAGCTGCTTCCATATGTGATTTGATTCATGCCCGAGTATGCTGTACTGTTCTTAAGACCACCCCTTCAAGTGGACTCGGACATGGCTCCTGAGCGTGGGATGATTGTGTTCTCACTGATTAAAATGAACCAAACTTTAAGTTTCTCAGAAACGATCTCAGGGCCCTGATGTAAAAAACGCCCTTAGTTAGGGTTAGGGTTAGTATCGACAGATAATTGTCATTAAACTTGTCACTGCAGAAGAAGCACATCTGTCTGCAGGAACTGTTCACACAATCACTCACAAACATCACTTGCACATTATAGAAAGTTATTACAACTTAAAATAAATAATTATTTTTAAAACAAAACTTAAAATTAATTTTATTATTAAAACACCTACAGTACAATGATTGTCTGCTTTACGTTTAAGCTTTTAGGAAATCCGTAATCTTTTTCCAAAGGCACACAAAGCCCTAAGGGTTTCATGTCTTTTTGGATAAGATGTAATTATGTCAAATTTAGGAACTGAAGTTTTTAAGTTAGTTAAACGGAGTACAAAGCATAAAACAAATGTTTTTCTCTTTCCATATATAAATATGACACGGCACTGAGTAAACAGTGTTTATAATACCGTCATGTGATTATTTAATATACCACAAATCAATTTTGAACCAAACATTTTTTCAAGCAGCACCAGAAACAGAGAGATAAACAGTTGTTTGTAGAAGTTTCTAAAAGGGTAAAGGTGAGCTGTGTATGGCGCCATTATCGGTGGGAGCAGCCCTCTCCGCCAGCAGAGGTTAATCATTATTGCTCAACACGCGCACACGACGGCCCAGCAGCCCAGGGCAAAGCAGCATCCTGACAGCGAGTTCACAAGCTTCATACTCGCTGCCGTAATTAACGCTGATCAAGGCTGCGCACGGCTTTGATGGCTGCCTTATATTAGTGTCACCTCGGCGCGTTCAAACGGCTCGGCTCGCCGAGATTGCGAGAGACGCGGATCACTGTGTTCAAAACCGAATCAGGCAGTAACGCTGAAAGTGACGTGTTGGGAGCAGAAACGATAAATAGTGGACGACGTCTCACATCATTTACGCTTTTTCCATAGCAAAGGGAGAGCTCTGAACACGTCTGAATTATTAAAACACACCATAGAAGGGGAAAAAAAAAAAAAAAGACATCTCTGGATTTCATATTGTTACCTAAGCCACGAAAGCCATTGCACTTACAAAGAACTATCAAAAGGCTCCAGTAGGTCAGTATGACCTTGCAGAAAAAATGAGAACATGCAGTGAGTGAAAAAAATAATAAGTGGGCTTTAAAAAAAAAAGGTAGAAAAAGGTAGAAAAAATTTGCACCGGACCAGGTGGTGCTTTTGTTAACTACTTTAAAGTGTGTTATGACATCACAACCCATGACATCACCACACACACAAAAAAAATTAAGTAAATCATAAAATTGTATTCTTCTTCATAGTTTGGCCTTTAGCCCTATATTATACAGATTTTTGTAGTAAGGAAAGGAAGAGGTGTGTGTGTGTGTGTGGGTGGGTGTATGTGTGTGTGTGTGTGTGCTGAAACAAGGGAAAGCACAAACTTAACAGCGAAGGGAAAGTTGCTTGAACATACAGTACTATTCCGAATTATGTCTTGCAGTAGTTTTGGTCTTTAATGTCAACATTTTATGTGGTCAGATGATTTACTGATAATTCTGATAATAATAATTAGAAAGAAAATGTTAAAATTTGAAAGGAGAGCTCATACACACGTACACCGCCACATTCATCCATCTTTCCATCCTCTACACGGCATATCCTATAATTTAAGGTCGAGGAGGAACCAATCCCAGGGTCCTTAGAGCATAAGGTGAAGTACACCCTGGACTGGGGTACCAATGGTACCAATATACTGTACCTAGCATGATTTGGGGAGGTGTATAGAACCTAGAGTGTACATGGAGAAAATCTGCAAAGCTCCACCCAAGCTTAGATTCAGACCAGAGACCCTTAAGCTGTGGGGAAGCACTGCTACACGCTGTGGCATTAGGAATTTCTGCATTGATGTCTTGTTTTAACAGAATTCATGAAAACAGCTTGGCACCCAGGCATCTCTCTGCTGGTTCTTGGTTCAAGACCAGCACTACTTTGGCACTGGAATTGAACTGGACCAAAAACTTGTCCTGTTGTTATGGAAAAAGTGTGGAACCTTATGGGTGGAAATAAAGGTCATCAGTGTACTCAATACAATGATACCATTGATTGTGATAAGTTACCAAGTTAATCCTCCTTCGAGCAAATGCGAAACGTGTGGTTCGGCTGTTACCTTGCTGTCCTCGGAATACACGTTCTCGTGGTATCCTCTGACGATGGTGCGGTCAATGAACAGGCTCCTCATTACTACGATGGCTTTAAGCACCTTTCCCAGAGTCACCTGCACACATACACAAAAACAACAGATATCTGATCAGCCAGCTTTTCATACTGTTAATCATGTGGACATGTTCCAAAGATCCTTCTGCGCCCGAGTGCAAAGTGTTAATTTAGAAATGTCACATAAGAGGGAGTGCTGATATTCTGCACAACAGCACGACCTCAAGTGTAATATTGATTTTACACAACAGTTCCACAAACTATTTTTTTTCCCCGACAGATTATGATTTGTTTATTTATTTAACCAGTTATTTTGCTAATCCAACACATATTCTTCTGCAACTGGCGGAACTAACTGACCGCGACTGGTGGAGCTGGCGACATGGAAGTAGTTTTAAATTCTTACTGGTACTATGAAGCCAAAAGTTGAGGAGAAACCATGGAGCTGGTGGACAGTCCTGTAAGTTTCTCTTTATATTGCCACTTATTCTGCTTTTAAATATTCCGGGTTCCGGGGTTAAAACCCAAATAGCGTTAAATGGAAAGGTGTACAATCACTTGTCTCTCACACACCAAGTAGGGCCCTTGATCAAAGGTTAAAGAGGGATCTGGGATATAGTTAATTGTCCCAGTGCTGTTACTATCTATTATCACCACTTGTTGAAAGATTTTCTTCCAATCAGACTATTCGGTTGGAACTAACTGTTGTACAAAAAGGCTTCAACCAGGCCCGAGTGGTACCCTGGAGTCTTAAATCTCTCTTGTGCCAATATGAGAGAAAGAAAGATGGCCAGGTAGGTGCTCTGCTCTTTTCACAAAGGTGTTTACACAGAAGTCCAGGTTGTGTGAGCGAAACGGCGGAGGTCTCTCTGAATTATTAACGTGCTTCTCTCAATAGCATCATTCAACAAGGTTTAAGCAAGAGAAGAGTTTGACCCCACTCCGACTGAGAGTAGCTAAGAGAGAGAGTCCCACTGAAGGGATTGTGGGTAGACGGGGGTCAGGGACCTCCTCGAGGAGGCTTGAAAAGGAGGAGCACAATAAGGAACAGTGGGATAAAGTTCAGCTTAAATCATCAAAAGACTTGTATAGAGTGGCTTACACACACAAACCCTTCCACATAATAAACTGAACTACTCACAATAGTTTTCATAAGGTCCTCTGGTAAAGTTTGCAAAAGTTTGCACCCCTATTGCACCCTACGGCACCCTACTGTTTCTCAGTCCAAGGGGGAAAAAGCATCACAATTTTATCTTTTATGAATCTTTATCTAAAAGGGCCTAGAACTACTACAAGTTTGACGAAATAATACGAATGTTGTATAGTACAATAGTGCTGCACAATTAATTGCATAAAATTTAACTGCAGAATGATTTTTTTTTCAAAATAATTCTACATTATTCACATTAAAGTTATATACTTTACTTATATAGGTGTACTTTTTACTTTTTAAAAAGTTTTTTTTGTTTTGAACTAAGCCTCACCTCCTCAGCTATATTACTGAATTATATCCTCTTTCTTTAATTTAAGCAGCACCCAGACAACTAATTGAAAATGCTATTTGAGCAAAAGTACAAGTATTGTACCAGACAATCAATTTGATAAAAGTTAGTCACTTAAAATCAGTACTTGAATATCAAAAGTTATTTTTTAATATTAAATGTACTTAAATATCAGAGAAAAGTATAAGTAGTATAGGTAAAATAAAAAAAAATTGAGCAGTTTGAACTGTATTTTGGCTTCCTTATAGAAAAGGTTAATATATTAGGGTTCTCATTCTTAAACGGGGGGGGGAATTTAGGTGTATTTAAAAATCTGCATGTAGGCTATTCAGCGGGGTTAGCTAGCACACATTAGCTTGGCCATCATGCAAGTCAGATACTGTACCTGGCTTATGATAATAACTACCATCCATGGATGGATGGATGGATGGATGGATGGAGCAGAAACTTTACATACAAATTTAATTAGTTCTGCAGCCGAGTTCTAAAGGTGAAAATTCATATTGTGATGCAAATTTTTCAAGAAGAAATAATGTAAATGAAGATAATCCGTTCCTGCCACCAAAAATATTACAGAAAAACGTGCAAAAAATCATGTAGCCTTTGATGCATGCCGAAGGCAACGTTGGTATCATGAGTTGTCTCTCTTGAAACAGCTTTCTCTGAAAATAATTCAGAAATTTTGGCAACTTGGCTTTACACTAAAGCAAACAAGTTTTGAACAGCTCCCAGATGTACATGCAACTTAGCCGATGTTCAGTTTGTTTTTCCACAAAAAATTCTTTGTATTTTGATGAAAATTTCGTATAGCGAGGTTTTACTGTAGATAGATACATAGATAGGATAGATATTGCGCTTATAAGACTCCCAGACAGAAAGAACTGAATATACAATGCCTTCATTAACTAGCAGAAAAACGGTCATTTTAAAAACACGCTTGGTAAAACATTAAAGGGAAAAATATATCTGTTACTCGTCGTTATTTTGTCACAATACCCAAGTGCCGATTCGGTTTGCATTGTGATAATACTTTGAAAAGCTATCCTGCTTACCGTGAAAGATAACAATTAAATCTTAAGATCTCCATTAGACTGAGTTCACTCCTGTTTGAAAGTACAGCAGCAGAAAATGTAAACTACATAAAATGTAAACTACATACTGGTATTTCTGTCTGGGTTGCCAGGTTGTGATCTTACAGGTTTATAGATTCTTAATACTATTGATCTAGAAACAAATCTAGTATTGATTGATATAATTTGTCCAGATGTTTGTAGATAATTAGGGATGGGTCTGCGCGTGTTTTAAATGTAAATTGTTGTTTGGCATGGAGAAATCACAAGTTGTCAATATGGTGGGTAAAAATAAAGTGTCAATAATATTGACATGGTATACTAGAGTTAATCCAATGGGGGTAGATAAGGCATAAAACAGTTTTTATTAACTTTATATTATGCTTTAGGGATGGCATTCTGTCTTTACACAATTTTAATAATTTTATAATTAATTAGTATTGTAATGTAACAAACAATAAATATTTTGTTACAGTACTGAAGAATTTCTTTACTTTACCTTGTTATTTATATTTCTGGCAACTTTCACTTTTACTCCACTACATTTCCTAAATAAAATCTGATAATACATTTACTCTGAAATATTTTTCTTACTCATTACTATAAAATAAAATTGGGAGAAATTTGTAAAATATCGATTTATCTATAAATGCTACAAATGTTCAAACACTCATTTAACACAAAACTCAAACTGACAGATTAATTTGGAGTTATCACATTAACCAGCAGCTGAACTGATTAGATTTAGGAATTGATCCAAACAGGGTCAAGGTCACCACAAGGTCAAAGGTCTGAAATAGTTTCTTCAATAGCTTTGATCCAGTGTCTAGCACATTTTTAGGACATTTCCAATATACTAATTATTCACAAAACAGACTAGATTTGTTGGGACTGATGGCATCCCCATCGACGACACTGCCTTCAAGTTCTAGTTGAATTCTAGCTGTTAATAATCAGACTGAGTTATCAAACCTTAACATTCCTACTTAACAGGGAGATTATACATTTACTCCTGATTTCATCACAGTGATCATCTTCAGAGGGACGCAGGTAAAAAGGAACCATGCAGAAAACCCAGTAGCTATGCTGAGGCCTTGTTCCATGTGCCTTCTCTTCTGTAAGGTTTTCTTATTAAATTTGTTGTGGTCAGAGCAGCTTGGACCGTGGCCTTTGCTCTCCTCAGGCGGATAACGACGACATTCTAAAGCTTCCAGCCATTACCACCTACAGCCTGCGACGGGAGAGATCTGCCCCATGCAAATTGAAATCATATTTTTCAAAGCAGACACGAAGCCTACAGGGCAGGAAAAAAGTGAAACCAACACCTACGAGATGTCTCTTATTGTTTACTGTTGCCATCGTGGAGCAAGGAAAGGTTGCAACTGCTTGGCCAAGAATTGAAAGAACAGATCCACACGAGTTATTTTGAGACTCGCTGTATTTCGTCAAATTCTAAAGCAAGCGGTCCTTCACCCCCATACGTACCGAAAAGATCAATAAACTCGAAAAGGACCGGCGAATGATTGGGAGTCTTCCCTGGACACCAAGCCGGAGGTTTAAATGGAGCATACTAATGTTCGTGCACTGACTTAAAATTCTAATTGTCATGTGTCTGTTACATGTGGATGTCCTGATCGATCTATTCGTCAATGCATTCTAAAGAGAACAAATGTCCCTGAGGGGGCACGTCAAATCCTTTCCATTTTCTAAACAAATACGATATATCTAAGGAGGCTTCAGTTGTACCCTTGAGTTTTGCTCATTTCAGGAGGTCAGATTAAGTACAGTCCTGTTGCTTGTGCTGACCTGCAAATTGCATGTGAAAGGAGGGATGTTGATGTTTTATCGACTACAACTACAGTATAAGCTTAGACATGGTATAAATGTGATGTATCCAGAATGATTAACGTGATCGTAACTGACGGATCCACCTGTAGTGTTTTGCCCTCTAAGTGAACTTGGTATTCGTACCATCTTACTGTAAGGCTAATTGAACCCATGCTGCGTGCCGTCACTTGGCAGGGGAGGCACAGCCAGCTTCAGATAGCATTTCTTTCCCTCTGATGCTGAATCCTTTTACTTTGTCTTGTTACTTTACCAGCGAAAAAACAGAAAGAAAAAAAAATCCAGCAAGAAATTGGCTCGTGCGGAACGAATAACAGCAAAACGACAGCCATCTGCTTGGAGATCTGAGTACTGTGCAGGCACATGATCACATGAATTCTGAAGAGAAAAAAAAAATGCTTATGTGCACAGACAACACACAAATTGTGATCAGATGCAAGTCATGGACAAACATAGGAAACCCAGAAAATGCCTACTTACACACTATGTTAAATCCACAAGACTGGAAGAACTGGAAACGGTTATAAACATTTGGAGAGAAACGATCAGAAATAAGCCTGGAGGCTTTAAAGTGAAGCCGATTTGCAATTCAATTCTTAATTTAAAAGCCCGTTCAGCATTCAATCCTGTGTGATAAAGCATATTAGACAAAATCAACAACTTTGTATGCAACCATGCAAGCCGCATGTCTCTCCCTCCCTTTTTTTTTTTTTCGCTATCAGAGTGAGTTGAGAGCCTTTGAGCTTTATGAAGAATCAAGCTTTACTATGCCTTCCCTTTAAAAGCAGCCACAGTGTTGGCAAAAACACATGGAATAACCACAGTAATACCAACACCTCCAAAAACAATGATCTTAAAAACTCTAAAAATAATTTCCGTAAAAGCTATTCCAAAGAGATTTATTAATGCACTCACCCGCCAACTTTAATTAAACAAATTGACCGCGCTTTTCAAAAACCTCACTGCAAATGTACATAATCACACCACAGTGACTCTTCCTCCAACTTAAACATCACTCGCTTTAAAACTCAAAATCGCTCCCAAAGCGCTATACATACACAACATCTATGTACATTCTGTACGTGTGAAGCCAATTTTTAATGTCAACAGCTATTCTAGGAATGCTTTTCTTCATCTCTTTTCCAAGGGGCTGGGCTCAAAGTGAGGCGCTGGCGCGGGGCCTGGCGCGAGCTCGGCGCCGAGGACAATAGAAGTTCGTTAAACTTCGAGGCGTCCTGGAGCGGCTCGCTCTCCGAGAGAAAAAGCGCGCTCCCAAGAGAAACAGAGTGCCACGATGGCAGATGGTGCTTTTTATTTGGAGCGAGAGTGGGCAGAAAGAGAAGCAATAGAGAGAGAGTGGCAGGAAAAAAAAAATGAAAAGGATGGGAAAAAAAAAAAAATGAAGGAAAGCGTTTCTAAGCAACAAGTGAGTGCTGCCGCCAAAATCAGCTGTGAAACAGGAAGCGAGATGTGCCAAAGTGGGAACGTGGTGAGGCGTCCTGCATTAGCTGACCTCACAGGGCTTCGCAGAAGCTGCAGGCCTGCTTGATGTGTTTGTCATGACTAACACCAGTTCCTTTCTGCCGCGGATGACGGCATTCGGGATAGAAAGTGTCGGAAAGGCTTCCTGTCCGGGTGCTGATGCGGCGTGTCTTCTGGGAATTTGATGATTTGGGGTGAATCTCAGGAAACCGTCATGCTGCTGAACCAGCTGGCTCGGACCTCTTCAACCACTCAGCATTAATCTGACGATCTGCGCGTTCTTGCTGCCAACCCTGGCATCCCCACCACAGCCACCTCATCAACTTTTCTATCAGCTGAGGAAGACAAAGGTCTTTTGCTTTGGACAGGCTATAAACAAACTTGCTTTCTGAAGCTCTGCTCCTACAGTGACCTCTGTATTCTCGTGGCTCAGCATTATCTGGCTTTCTGAGGACGTTCCAGAAATCTACGTCGATATTCTGGAGCCAGAAGCCGAACCGTGTGCTCGCGTGCCCTGAGCCGTGCCCCTGAGGAGGGCGAAATATTCTTGATGTAGATCGATAGCAGCGCAAGGTCACTTTTAGATACAATTAAAAAGACGGGGCTCTAAAAGCACCAAAGAGACATGGCGTGACCGAGAGAGCATGAGAAAGGCCTCAGCTTTCTCACACATTCACAATTTATATACAACAGTCTGTTCATGTTTTGGATGAAAATATATAACATTCCATATAACACATGATGACCCCAGACTAAACAATTACTGTGAATTGCCATTGTACATATTATCAAAATATTAAGAATATTAAGTAAAGCACAAGTGCACCAAACCAGGCACTTCACGATTATCAACCACCCAGATTCAAAGAAACCTTTCACTGTAGGTTCAGATTCCTGTTCTTGGCCGACAGGAGTGGAACAAAATGTGCTTTTCTGCTGTTCAGTCCATCTGTCACAAAGGTTTCTGTATATGGTATTCTGGGATTTTTTTTTTCTGCTCACCACTGATGTAAGAGTTGTAATTTGCCTTATTATAGCCTTTCTATCGGCGCGAAACCAACAAAGTCTGACCTTTCTCCTTTAACCCTCATCAACAAGGGATTACCCTGTGGTGTTCCTAAGCATGTTGAAACCCCATAGTTAATACACCAATGACACCTGAGCATTGGGTGAAGCACTTAAGAAGTACAGAGGAATCAAACCATTCCGATGGTCAATGAAACCATCCGCAACCCAGAACGGAGATTTTTATACACAAAAGGCCATACATTTATATTTCTATATAAATAACCAGTATTACCATAAATAGCATTTTCTCTAAAAAGTTCCTCAGCCAGGTTTTAAACTCATCATATTACATATACATTCATCGATTTTCAGCAACTGGTCAGGTTTCAGTGGATCTGGAGCTCGCCCTGAGAACACTGTGTGCGAAGCGCCAATAAGTAGCTCAGGACAAGCAAATTCTTTCTTTATACAGTAGCTGCTTTGCAGAATAGATCGTGGATCAGTTAGTTACATGTGAAACCAGTATCACATTTAAACAGGATGGAAAACCTACTGTACCTCTACTTACAGTACTGCATTTTTTGAAAGTTGCTTATTGTTATTGATGCGGTTTTAGTCGATGATTGGTGATTTCCGGTGCATTTCAAGCAATCAATTATGAAAAATGGGCATTGATTTTAATCGCTTGAATGCAATCTATGCTTTACGTTTTTTTTTTCCCAGGGCACCTGAGCAACTGCTGTGTAGCGGAAATGTGGACGGCAAAAAAAGTTGTGTACGGCTAAGGGGAAAGGAACAGATTTAACTAAATTCAACATAATTTTGAAAGATATCAACTTGATATAACTTTTCACTTCATTTTTTATTTATTCCTTTTTTTTTTTTTTTTTTTTAAACACAGAATGAAGGTTGTGGAATTTGGTCCTGATTACGTACATAGTTCGGTGACGGACTTCATGGTCGATGTGCTGGGCAGGAAAACGTATAATGACCATGACCTAGGGTAATGTATGATGGCAAGTCAAAAATTATCTGCACTCCATTTATATTAAAACTTCTTTTGGCCGCTGCTGTGCAGGTGTGAACGTGTTACATCAGTTTATTTGTAACTGTGGTTAAAAATGGATGCCCTCCTTGTGATTTGGATATCTGCAAAAAATTTTTTTTACTGATACTCTAAGGAAAGCGAAAGTTTCCTAAAGAGAATCATTACTGGTGACAAGACTAGGATTCATCACTACGAGCCTGAGAGCAAACGGAACAGAAACATCCTCAATCCTCAAGTCAACCATCAGATGAAAAACTGATGCTTACAATTTTCTGGGATTCCCAAGGACCAGTATTGGAACATTATCAGGAAAAAGGTTCAACGATCAACAGTGCTCATTACACTGAGAGGCTTACTGAAGAGCTTCGGATTAAAGACTATTAAGACTGCTATCCAAGGACGTTGTGATCATGACAATGCATTATCTTTATAGTCCTGATCTCGATCCATCGGACTTTCACCTGTTTGGTCCCCTGAAAGCAGCCCTACGAGAAATTAATATTCACTTCTGATGAAGAAATGAAGACAGCGGTGCATTTGTGGCTCGCAGCTCAGCCTAAAACATTTTTAATGTGGGGAATACAAAAGCTTGTTGTCAGATTTAATACAAAATGTATTAAAAAGCAAGAAATGATGTTGAACAATGATCTAAACGTTCATCTTTGCCTTTCGGCTGTTCGGTTTCAGGGGTCGCCACAGCAGACCATCTGCCTCCATCTAATCCTATCCTCAGCATCCTCTTCTCTCACACCAACCAACTTCATGTCCTCTCTCACTGCATCCACAAATCTCCTCTTCGGTCTTCCTCTAGACCTCCTGCCTGGCAGTTCCAATCTCAACATCCTTCCCACCGATATGCTCGCAATCTCTCCTCTGAACATGTCTAAACCAATTAATTAAAATAAATTATGTAAGGAAAGTGCGGATAATATTTGACTCACCCTCGTATGTACAGTATATGCACCACAATTCGGATGTGTTCTTGATTGAGAGACTACACAGCCATGTGTAACGTGCTAAATTATGAACTTGGTTAGAAAGTGAAGATAATCATTCTTCTTAATTTCTTGTAGCCTGCTTTAATGTACTTAGGGAGCTGTTCACTTTTTATCCTAGTTACAGTTCTGGGCAGCACACTGGAGCTTTTACTTGCCCGATAGTCTAGCTAATGAATTTATCACCTGTCTACCCCTGACCCTGGATGGGGTGACTCTTAATTACAGGGCAACAGGCTCAGTCAGGCATTCAGACCTTTTCAGGCTTGTGGTGTATTATGGGTAATAATAAAGCAAACTATCGACCCCACCACACTCATTAAGTATGAAACTAACTCGGTGAATAATTAAAGAAAATTTACGTTCTAGATTTAGGTTTGTTTCCACAAAATTCGCTCACGGTGATCGCCGTTTAACAAGCACACACATTGGTGTGAAGCTACATCTCGAACTCCTACTGTGTGAAGCTTCTGGTGGCTCTGTGTTTGTGCGCCTTTTTAATGCACGCTGCCAAACGAGTGACAGGACCTAGTCGGTGGCAGCACTTGAAACGCCTTCAGATCACACTTAAAAACCCTCCACTGATCAGGAGAGAGAAAGAGAGAGGGAAAAATCAAGACATATACGTTCCAAACTCAGCATGCAAAAAACCTAACATATTGGTGGGGGTGGTGAAGCTGATGGTACCAAATGGGTGAGGAAAGTGAGGAAAGGGCCTGAGCAGGAGGCGTTTGTCACTCTCATTAGCATCCCCTAATTACGTTCAGGGAGGCTCGTTTGGAAAAAGAAAGAAAAAAAAAAAAACAGGAGGCTGCAGGGGACCAGCTCTTTCCTCTGCCCTCAATCTCACGCCCTAGTTAACACCGCACCACTGCCATGAATCCACATCTGAGTCTAGTTAAGAAGTCAAGAGGTAAGCTGGATGTTTAAGTACTTAGTGTTGGAAGGGTGGTTAGATGGTTAGGACGCTAGTTTTAAAAAAAAAGTAGGATCTGATCAAACCTGAAATATCAAATATCTCTTGGTCCATGTTCTGTGTGGTCACTTTGTCTGTTGCGACTGCTGTGTAAATCTCATTAGCCAGCACACACTGGCATCAGCTTTAAACACACAACACATACGAAAATGGAATCAGCATCCAACAAGATCCAAGCAAATGGACGGCTTCCCAATGCATCTCACGCTAAATATATAACTCGCAGTTCTGGAAGTAGCCTGGGAATTGGTGACAAAATTGTTAGCCTGCCTATGTAATGACATATAGGATTATAACCACCAGTATTATGCAGTCTCCAAAGCCCTTACGAGACGAAAATATAAAAGTACACGTATCCACTTTTTTTTTTTTTTTAAAGAGACAAAAAAGGTGAAATAGATCTGAATGGAAAACGCATACGATCAGACACTGATCCGGCATTTTAAGCAATATTGGTCCTCATACTTAGTGTCATTTCCCTAGACTCAGATGTTTCATTTATTTCCCATGCACATTTTTTGACTCCGCTTATTGTTTATAGAGCTGATGGATATCTTAAGGCAATGCTTATTTTAAACCGGAGAGGCTGCTCGGTCTCAGCGGTGGAAAGTGAACCCATGTCCTGACTTCAAAGCAGCGCGATGTGAAGGAACAGCAGCAAACACTTGATAGCACTCGAGGAGTGTACATACTAAAGGAGTCTGCTGAAATCATCCTTCAATTTCATCTTCAAAAATGGTTACGTGTAATGAAGTGCAGCAAAGAACCATGGGCCAAAAAGAACAAACACCTACATCAGAAAAAAAAAAAAAAAGTCAGGAACAGTGGTTAGGCTTTAGCCTGGGTTTGTAGTAATTTTTATACAGGGTGGCTTGTTTTATTGCCCAATATCCTGCTCATACTGTAAGATATTCTGAGCAGCACGGTGGCATACACACTGTTCTAAATTGCCCATGGGTGTGAATGAGTGTGTGAATGTGTGTATCAGTATCCGTATGTGTTAAGTACTACAAATATTTATACTTGTATTTAAAATGAATGTGGGTGTGGTCTAAATCAGAATTTTCCCCCCAGATTTGCATGAAATTGTTTTTAATTATTACTTATTAGAAATATTTTGGGTTATATCTGTGTTTGGCATTTAGTAATAAATTCAGTTGGTTTTTATTTCCCAAAACATGAGTAAACTTTAAGTTAAACCACCATAACCCTAACCAGGCAGTCACTACGGATGCAGGAATGAATGCTTTAAATGCGCTGTTCGTGTTAATGTAGTCTTTTTCTTTGCCATAAATTGCATCTGCTTCATATCTGACTGTTTGCCCACAAGACACTAAAACTCCCACTTCCATCCATCTAGGAACTTCTGTAGTCCAACTAGGGACAGTGAAGGCCAATGGTGACCATTGTATTCCCATTTTTACAATTGCGGTAGGACCTCCGACCAACATTCATACACCACGTGGAATTTGGGAACGCCAATTAGCCTAATCTACATGTCTTTGGACTGTGGGAGGAAACTGGAGTACCAGGAGAAAACCCACCAAGCACGGGGAGAACATGCAAACTAGGGCTGCAACAACTAATCGATAAAATCGATAATTATCGATAATCAAATTCGTTGGCAACAAATGCCGTTATCGATTAGTTGGGCTGTTCACGTTACTGAGGAGCGCGACCACAAGATGCACAAATACACAAAGATACACACAGATACACAGCCGCTCGCGCAAT
>JAQMYL010000039.1:7314329-7324890 GCA_030014365.1 Clarias pachynema | reverse complement strand
CTGTAATTTTTCCGGACCTCGGACTGAATAGAAATTTGGTAAGTGGACCTTTAAAATTTATATTTGAGTACCCCTGATCTAAGTGATAATGTAAAAGAATGAGTGCATTAATTATTACCATTAAAAATGAAAATTGATCAACACCTTCTGACCAATCAATCAGATTCACAATTTTAACAGCATTGTAGTATAAGTATGTATATTATGCTTCGAATATAGTATAATTTTCTTTACAGACATAACATGCGGGTGGGACTCGTGAAAGAGATCATCAGACCCCGGAGATCTCTACACTTTAATATCTTTGCTTCTTAATAGGATTGTGGCGCCCCCCCCTCCCCCTCCCCACTGTAGATTTGGTCAGAAATTGGTAAGAGCCCGCAGCTTTCTGTAACTGATTAATGGCTTGCTGAAGTCGTGAATCGTCCGGTCACACTCCGTTGTCCCAGAAGACATGGAGGGAGCCGCCACTGATTAATATGTTGTGATAGAGACTTGATGGGCATGTGCTCTTGGAAAAATCCCTGAATGAAAGACATTGTGATTGACATCAAGTTTTAATTATGGCTTCAGGGCCCAGGAGGGCGGTGTTGGTTTAGCTCTAGAGGCCTTTGAGGAAAAAAAATTAGACAGACTTAATTAAAGTAAATGAAGTGGAATAAAACCCCACTCTGTCAATTATCCAGCGTTATCTGCCATGTTGTGAGTGTCTGGACATGAAACGATGCAGTAAGAGTGGGATACAGATGGACCGTGGACACCAGAGCCCATGAGAGGATTCTGTAGCTGTTAAGTCATCATTGAAGTCTGAGTAAAAGTACATTTATATTAAAAGCAAGTTACAGATTGAAATACGTCTTCTTTGCCAAAGAATTGACAAATACGGTGCATTGTGTTCTTGGATAGCGATGCTGTTTGGCTAAAATCATAAAGTAAGGATGAATAAAACTATCTTATTTGGAAGAAACAGATTGACACAAGCAAGAGTGTGGTGTTACTGAATATCGACACTGACTGTCGAGCAACTGACATTTTGGACCCAGCTTAGTCAAATGCCCTGTTTATTTTTGTTAACAGAAAAAGACCCCATAGTATCCACACTCACTTTATAGATTAATGGCTAGCCAACTAGATAGTTCACACTAATTGATACATTAGTTTTGAGGGTAAAAAATATTCCTGTTTGTTGATGACATTGCGAATGGCACTGTAGTAACTGTTTTATACTACGAAGTGAACTAGGAATTTTACATGGTGAATACAGAATAGTAAAACGTCACAGTGCCATTGTAGGAAATACTGTATAATTACTTTTGGAATCTTGTTCGCCCAATCATTATTGAACTAGAACTAACTACTGTATAATGTGGTCTGAACAGATACATATGCAAATACATACAAGTGGTGCATGATTTTTTTTTTAAGTGTACTGGTAAGGGCATACAAGGGGATATCAAAAAATTTCGAGATTCGCGTCACAGATCCAGTTGCTTTCGCCGTACAGTATGTCCTCCCTAAGACGCCTTAAAACCTGGCAGTAGATTTTGCTATTGATGGTCTGGCCCCTGGGGATGAATCTCAGATGCACAATGCAGGAAATTTCAAAAAGATGATGAGCATGCACTTGGTTGAGGGTTTTTTTTTTCAGTTGTGGAGATGATGGGCTCTTCCACTGTAAAGACTGCTGCTTCTTCTCAGGGTCGTACCCATACACTCAAGTTTCATCACCAGTAATGATCCTCGACATGAAGGACAGATCATCCATGGCACGCTGATGAGTTCTTGGCAGAATTCCACTCAATGTTCCTTCTGCTTCTGGGACAGCAGCCTGGGGATGAACTTGGCAGCAACACGGCGCATGTTCAAATCAAACGTGAGAATTGCCCGCACTGTTCCCTATGACACACCGACAATGGCAGTGTATTGTTTTTTGGCAGCAATGCCATTGGCAGGAATGTTGCGGATTGCTCACTAAAAACACCTTAAAAGACTCATTGCAGCATCGACATAAACCTGCCGAATTATGTCAAACATCTTTGTGGCAGATTTTCCCAGTTTCACGCAGAATTTCATATTTGCTCTTTGTTCTAACTTGCTGTCCATTATGAAATAGCAGACGTGGTAATGCACATGATCAGAATAGCACCAGTTGCACAGCTCCTGATGTACACAGGACGATGTCTTTTGGCACACTGACTTATGAAGGTCGGTGCTCCCTGTGACTGGGCCTGCCATCTGTTGGCGTGGTACAAAACTATACTCTCAACTTTTTGATAGTACCTTGTATGGGATCTGGTGGACATTACAAGTGTGTATCAGATCATGATTCTGTATGACGCATGAGGGCAAGTGGTCATTGTGGTACATTGATGCACTGACAGCCTTCATTCCTTCATCCTTAGTAATTGCCTGGTCAGGATCATGGGAGTTTAAGAAAACAAAAACAAAACCTCTTGAGGCACCATTGTCCTCATAAGAGTGCAAAGCTCTCATGACTTTGTTTAATCAATCTTTTATCAAATCTGTTCTTACACTTTGTGTGTAAATCCTTGTACTACTACAATTGTTTTATTCTTTTGCTAAACTTCATGTTTGAAGACATGTTTGAGTTTATGGTTATCAGGTGAGAAAAAAAAAGCTGAAAGGGTAAGAAGGAATTATTAGGTACACTACAGTAGAGTCCGGATCTTAGGATGTAAAAAAACAAAAAGCTTCTAAAATTAGCCAAACACTTTTCAGGTTTACAGGCATGTGGTTTCCACTGTCACCTCGGCCCTCTTGGGTTGGGGGTTCAAACCTGGGCTTGTTTGGCTAGTCTGCATGTTTCCTTCCTCTGGTTTCATTCCACACCCCAAAAGATGACTGGCCTTTCCAAATTGCCCAAAGTGTATGATCGTGAGTATTGTGCCCTGCGATGGGTTGGCACCCCATCCAGGGTATACCCTGCATTAAGTTTCCCAGTACAGTCTCCAAAAAAACAACCCTCACAACCATGTATAAGATAAGTGTTTTAGATAATGGATGGTTAGAATTTGGGTTTACATCTGAATACAGATATAAATATTTGGAGCAGTAATGCAAAAACATATACCTAAAATTTAAGTTAAGATTATCTTAACTGGTACAGGACAACACCAAGTGAAGATTTGACGTAACAAGCAAAGGAGGCAAAAGTTATTCAATTGTTGAAGAATGGTGTACTTTCTGGTGGCGTCAACTTTTTCATTTCGCTTTACAGATGACAAATGTGAGCTATAATCTTATTATACAGCAGTTTACCGTCTATGTAAGGTTTACTTACCAGGTGTTGTCATGGAAAATGTATATATAGGTCAGCTTCATAAATACTTCATGCAAATGCTTATGTGCCCGTGCCATCCTTTATGCAAATCGACAGTGGAGTTGCTCCCTCCAGTGGGAAGAAAAGCATCAGGATTCACTCATTTATTTGATTACGTAGAGCGTAATTCTGAAAATCATCATTTCCATACAAACCCACTTTACTCTCTGCACCTATTTAATCTCAACTACGAGACGACGTATGCGTGAGGATTGGTCATAAGCCGGGAGGCCAGATGCTTAGCTTTCTGCCACTTTGCATTTTTTTTTCTTATAACACTGAGCAAGTACAATAAGGAAAGAAAGAAGGAAAAAAAAAACGCTACTTGACAGCAGATGCCACCTCAGTATCTCCCATTTATTTTAATTAGGTGTGAAATCATCGCTCTCTCTCTCTCTCTCTTGCACTGTCTCTCTGCCTCTCTTATTTTCCTGTGTATTTCCCCCTGAAGCGTAGCAGTTGCATGTCATTTATTTCGGTATTTGTCTTTGGTTTTTTTAGCTCTTGCTGCGGTACACGACTTTGTTCAAATAAGAATCACGTCCTGATCAACATGCAGTAGAAGTTACGGCATATTGTTAATGGAAACCTGTTAAACGTCATCTCAAAAAGTATGTCCAGGACTTTAGTGCTGTAATTTTGCCATTAATTGTTTATGAATCTATTTGTGTGCTTAGTTTCTTACATAAACCTTTAACCACGGATGTGGAAAGTAGGGGCCGTAGGATTCCAGACTTTTGTGATTCCCTTAACTGGAACTGATAAATACTGTACCTCACCTTGGGCCTTAGGGGTTTCGAATCTCACCTCCGGGTGTGTACTTGAAGTTTGCATGTTCTTCCCAGGTTTGATGTCCAAAGACATGTGTTGTAGGCCTACTGGTGTTTCCAAATTTTCAGTACTACAGTATATAACCGGGTGAATGAGTGCACACTTTTACTCAGCCATGGGTTGGCACTGCATCCAGGGTGGCCGCATCTAGTGGCCTACATTAAGGTAACATGTCCCCATTTTATTGGTCATACAGGGTGTGTTGCTTAAAGGTTTAGCACCTCCTCAAGGGTGAAAAGACTTCCTGCTGCCCTGCATGTGATTAAGACACTAATTTACTGACATCTATACCGCTTTATCCTGGGGAGCCTATCCAAGGAGACTTGGGGCACAACCCTGGACGAGTTGCCAATCCATAGCAGGGCACATACAGTACATACACTCACGCACTTTTTCACACACTATCTGCAATTTAGGAATGTCACTTAGCCTAATCTGCATGTCTTTGGACTATGGGAGAAAACTGGGGGAAACCCACCAAGCACGGGGAGAACGTGCAACAGAAAGCAAAATCAGACCCTGGAGCTGCAAGGCAACAGTTCTAACCACTTAGCCATCATGCTGCCCTAGCAAATAGCATTCTGTTAGTGAAACGGTGCTAATCATAGTGATGAGGTAATCTGCCATGTCAAAACGCCAGCCTGTTCTCTGCCAATGTGAACCATATTTTATCAAATTGAAATATGATCGTGGTGTCATTGACAGAACCTTGTAGAAGGCAGACAATTTAGCATTGCGTGCTTTTAAACAACATGCTATTTCTCAGTAACTACTGTTTCTGACTCTCTTCACTGCTTTGGCTTCAGGGTGTCTCATGACAAACTAGGGATTCAGAATGGTTTCACCCCTGTGGATTATGCATTTTCATGCAGAACCGCTACACCTCCTGGAGCTCCCTGCAGAAACTTTCACTACCGTATCTGATTCAGCTAATTAGCACGTAGCTTCTTCCACACTGGTGAGCTAATGAGATATCTCAGGGGGCAGGAGTGAATACCCAGGGCAGGGTTTCCTCAGTAGGGTAGTCCTTGCCCTTGGCTGTACAGCAGGAATGCTGTGACCAGAGTGTTAATTGGCTTGCCTATCTCTCTTTTTTTCCCCTCTGTGTGTGTGTGTGTGTGTGCATGTGTATGTGTGTGCGTGCGCACGCAGGTGTAAGTGTAACCTTCACGCAGGACAGTGTACGTTTCGCGACGGCAGCCTCCAGTGTGACTGCGAGCACAACACCACGGGGCAGGACTGCGCTCGCTGCGAACGGGGATTCAAGGCCAGGTCGTGGAAGCCCGGCTCATACCTGCCCACGCCCAATGGATCACCAAACACCTGTAAGCACCATGTGCATGACAAACACACACACACACACACGAGAACGAGATAACAGTGAAAGAGTATGGAATTAATTATCGCACTTGCATGAGAGCACAAGCTGGATGAGCTTTAACGTAGGAGCTGGTCATGCCACTGTAAAATTAGGCAGGCAGGCAGAAAACAAAAGTGTACACACACACACACTCACACATGCATGTGCACACTCTCAATCCCACTTCACAGCGATTCAACCCTGGCTTGTCGTTTTCACTCTGAGGATACTGCTGGCACATCTTAGCGGCAGATGTAGAGATAAAGATGCGACTGTGTTTTCCAAAAAAAAAAAAAAAGGAAATCTCTCATTTGTTCTCGCTCCCTGGTTACTCCGTCTTCCTGTTTCTCTTCAAGTGCTGTTCACTCGCTCCCTCTTGCCCATTTCCTTTCTCTATAACCCTCTCTGATATTCTCTCGCACCCTTGTTGTCTTGGAAGAGGTTCATTTTCCCCCCCTTTGATCAGTATAATTAGGTGTCTACAGCTACAGTCATTTTCTTATAGGCTCTGATTTAGTGAAGGTTAGCTTGCTTGTCTTGCATCTGAACAGAATATTAAGTCTTGTCCCTTTTGTGAATTTGAATTAGTTTTAAAGGAAATGATAACTTGGTTTGATAGTGTTGGCTTTAAGTTAGATATTCCACACACTAGGGACGGGAATCACCTGATACGATATAAGAGCGATACGTTACAATATGTATTGCGATTCAGTAAATATCACGATTTTAAAAATCTTCCAATGCAATATTAATATTTTTTTTCGGTTTTGTTAAAATTCTAAACAAAATGTGTTGCCTGCCAATGCGTGAATAGTTTAGAGCACACCACCTGTAGGATTATAGAGGAACTGCGACGTTTCACCACCGCAAATTTAAGCACACAGGTGCAAATTGTACTCAAGTAAGAGTAGCTGTACTTCAAAATAATATTACTCAAGTAGAAGTAAAAAGTAGTCATCCAAAATATTACTCAAGTAAGAATTAAAAAGTTATTTGATGCTCAGTACTGAGTAATTATTTTATCATAATGTTTTTTTTTCTTTTTTTTTTTTAGAAATTATGTAAGCAGCCAGACAAAATGTGAATGAAATAATGTCCAAATTCTGACATTTCCAAATAATAAAATAAATAAATAAATGAATAAAACTAAATATATTTCCAAAATACCAAATTAAGGCACAAGAAACACACTTGTCCTAATCTCACTTTTTTTTTGTACAACATAATGCTTTTGAAACAAATACCTACTGTAGGTAACATGTTTGAACAGTGTAAACTATATCCAATGTAAGATATACTGACAGCAGACAGAAAATAACCTTAGAAGATGTACAAGGGGTCTCACTTTACCACCAACTGTGTCCAGCAGAACAAATGTAAGAAAAAAGGTATTTACATGTACAGCACTCAATACTGGACCCACCTTAGCCCGGGATCATCATTCGCTCTTTAAAACGTTTGCACCGTTCACGTTTTACTGCAGCTGAGAGTCTCATTCCCATAATGTGCTTATAAGTTTTCTGTAAATGTCAATCGGTTTTATGTCTTCCCTTTTCTGCTCATGAGATGATTTGCTCTGGTTTGACTTTAACGCCCTTCGAAAGAGCTGTTACTCCATAAACAAAAATGTTGTGAGTTGAATTACAGATGGAACCACCGTACTGTTATCACCATGTTGAAACTGCATTTAGTGCCTTATGATATGAATCAGGTGTTCAAAAACACACAATTGACAGATGTCAAATCCTTTTTCATAAATGATTCTTCTACACGAAAAAAAAAAAAATCCCTCATCACCACCACTGCTTTATATGCACAGAAGAATAGTATAAGATCGTATACATGTGCATATTTGGGATCTTAGTAAATTAGGGTCACAGCATAAAAAGAAAGAAAAACACAGTCGGTTTTATTTTTACAGTGTACACAAGTGTCTGGTTGTTATACCAGGATGCGAAAAAAGCAGGTCAGACCGGTGTTGTCTGTTCGTAAAGAATGGCTGTGAGTGCAGGTATTGCTGCACGAGCACTTTTTCGAGTTCAGCGGGAGACCCTGTGGGCTTTGAGAGGACCTCAGGTTACACTCGAGCACTTTTCACTCTTAATAATGGTGAACAAATCTTTGCTAATAGCATCAGCGAATCATGAAAGGGGCATCCTCTGTTGTTATATCTGACTAAGTAAGGGAATTTGACTTAATACTCATAAAGCCTTTGCTCTTGTCTTGCAGGTGAAGCGGCAGGTACTCTCGGCAGTAAGTAAAACGCTGATCTGGCTTTTGACCCGTCCTGCTTGTGTTTGCTTACCTCTAGTGTGTCTCTGCATGATTATTTCCTGTTTAATTTTTTTTTTATCTCTACCATTAAATGGACATCACCTGTTGTGCATTTTTCCCACAGTTTCTTAGTCTTACATAGTAGTGGTCTGTGATTACTGAATGTGTATTCTCTCTGGTAGAAAAGCTTGGCAAAGGGTAAAAAATTGGCTTAAATATTTTTTCATGTATTTACTGACTTTCAATCATTTTCATTTATTCTCATTTATATTTTTTTTATTACATTTTTGTATGTGAAGCTGGTGGCACGGTGGTGTAGCGCCTTCTAGTTCCAGGTTCGATTCACACCTTAGGTCTGTGTGCATGGAGTTTGTATGTTCTCCCAGTGCTCGGTGGGTTTCCTCCCACAGTCCAATGACATGCACATTAAACTAATTGACATTCCCAAGTTGCCCGTAGTTTGTGTGTGTGTGTGTGTCCTGTGCAGAATTGCCACCCGGTCCAGGGTGTACCCCACCTCGTGCCCTAAGATCTCCTGGGATAGGCTCCAGGCCCACCGCTACCCTGCAAACAGGGCATGAATTTTACACCAGATGCCCTTCCTGACACAATCCCTTTTTTTTCCTATCACCGACAGCAGACCTTGAAACTGGATCCTCAGATCAACAACGTAGAGCCTTCGCCACCTGAGCCACCACTTCCCAATAAAACTAACTATTTAAAAAACTTCATTTATGAACTAAATGTTTTTGTATTTTTTTCCTGGTGGTTCTGCTTTACAGTATGTGGCCAAAACATGAATTTAATCCTTTTGTATAGTACGTTTCAATTCTTTCTTAAATGAGCAGCAGCTCCTAAGTAAGGAACTGGTGCATTTAATGCCATTAATCTAGTAAGAACATTAACTTCTGGGTGTATGCTTAATGGAAGCATGGACGTTTCAGTGGTTCTGACATTTTTATCTCATTATGGTTTCGTTGAGGAAATTGTCCTGACTAGTAACAGCTGGTTATGATATTAGAAGGGGGATAAAATCTAATATTTATCAATATTTATTTTGACAATGAAACTATTACGCTGATTATATCATGAGGTCTCCTTAATAGAAGAGTGATTGAGACACACACACAGTGAATGTACATGGTAACAATAGAAAAAGTCTTTTATGCAATATCTACTTTGGTGATAAATAATGGAGTAAATAATCAACCTAGTTCACATTCATTTACTTCTGCAACTCTATTTCACCTGAGGTAGAGTAGAGAACAAATGTAGGGGAGTGTTACACTGTGTCTGCTATGAGTTGGCACCCCATCCAGGGTGTACCCCGCCTCGTGTTTTAGAGATCAGGTTAAGTTTTAGATTCAGTTAAATATGCACATCAAATATCAAAATTGAGGAAAGAATTGTACTCTCTTTAATTTTGACCATAAAGTGGTTGTTGGTGCCAGATGTGATGTTTGTTCAAAGTACTGTACAGTGGTATCTCAGCATACAAATTTAATCCGTTCTGGAGGTGAATTCTCAAGGTGAAAAATAGTATTGCGGAAAAAAAAAATTTTCCTATTGGATTTTCACATAGGAAATAATGTAAATGTAGATAATCCTTTAACACCCACCCAAAAATGTTACCAATATTACCAATTTCCAACACTGTAATAATATTTTTTTGCATATAAAAACAAGCAAGACATGTAAATGAAGTAAAATATTAAATAAATAGACATTAAACCAAAGATTAAATCTTAATTTATGATTCCTCTTGGCATCGGCTGCTTTTTTAGCAAAACTGAAAGCGGCTCCATTTTCTTGATACTGTCTTTGCTAACATTCTTGGGTTTATCAAAAAAATATGTAAACCTGATTCTCTCGGCTTTCCACTGACGCAAACGCATTTTGATCAGCTCTCGGACATACGTGCAACTTGACCAGCGTTTTGTTTAACTTAGCTTCGTATGCTGAGGCAAGTTTCTTGCAAAATTTCATTTTTTTTAGCTGAAGATTTATGAGGGAGGGGCATTAATATGCAGAGGTACGACTGTATTTAAAAAAAATGTTTATCTTGTGAAAACTTCATGGACAACAGAATAAAATACACAGATCCACTGAGTGGCAGTTTTGTTGGTGAAAAACACCTTGTTGATACAAGGTATCAAAGAGAAAGAGAGAGAGGTTAAATGGCCAAACCTTTCTACCTGACAAGAAGGCTACAGTAAGGAGTTTAGAAGGAGTTTAGAAGTCAGTTCAGAAATGGAGGCTAAACTTCCTTCCTGGAAACGAGTTACATCACCTAGCATTACCCCCGCATGTTGCAAAAATATATACTGTATATATATTTATCCTGGCATACTAAATGGCAGATTCTAAATCTGACCAAATGATTACATGGCTAATAATTACCGATTTAACAGATTATCAAAGGTTTACACCACCCCTCTTATTCTGATTGAAAACATATTAAACCTTTATGTGGATGGGCTATAAGAGTAGATCAAATCTGGACAGCTGAGGAAGGGCTATTCATTTGACATTTATCTGCATGGACTTTATGCTTTACACTGCTGACATATGATTGGGCAGAGGTGGCTCGGGTGACTCAGGCTCTAGGTTGGTGAGCGGATGCTCCGCGTTCAAGCACTCCCATAGCAAAAATTTTGTTAGCATTTTCTTGTCTCATGAGCAGAGGTGGAAAGTAATGAATTACATTTACTCGCATTACTGTAATTGAGTAGATTTTTTTGTGTACTTCTACTTTT
>JAQMYL010000039.1:7295247-7308119 GCA_030014365.1 Clarias pachynema | reverse complement strand
CCCTCCCTCCCCAGGGGCGGCACAGTCGCAGCGTAGGTATCATGGAAAACAGAAAACCGCTTAGCAGCACAGATTATTATTTTTTCCTCCAGGTTCGTTTGCCGCCCCCCACGTAACATGAAAAAATGCCGCCCTGGGCGGCTGCCCAGTTCGCCCATGCCTAAAACCGCCACTGATCGTGCACACACTCATTTACACCTGGGAGGTGAAAAAGAAACCTTAGAACTTGATGGAAACCCATGTAGACAACGTTAGAATGTGAGGAACTTTCCACAGTAAACCTGAGCTCAAGGTCAGTTTAAGGACTTTGCAGATGGGAGGTGGTGGTACTACCCAATGCACCAACCTTCATTCAAACTGCATTGTGTGGGGATTTTTCAACCTTTAAGTTTCATCACAGCCTTGAAAACCAACCCTCCCATTTCATTGTGCTAAGACCTCAACAAAGGTGGTATTTTTCTGATTTATTCAGACATGTTTGACAGACAGTCTGACTCTCAGCTCCATTCAAACTCTCTCTCAAATCCAGCTAGCACTGCAGAACTCAAGATAGACTGCCGATTGCCAGTCCACAGACAAACGGATTAAAGAACACACGTTTTAAATCAGAGATTTCCAGTGAGGCATCCATCATTTTTTAGTTTTTATGGAAGTTTAAGCACCACACTATACAGTATAATCTCATCCATCATTCATAGCTCTGGATTGCGGAACGACGCTCTCCAAGGTGAGCTGTGACACAAACATACTCAATCCTTACTCCTACAGGAAAGACAAGAGAGAGAAAGAGAGAAAGGGAGTGAGTGAGAGAATGAGGAAGATTTGATGTTGGGATGATGAATGTTTATTAATCTTGTGGGCCTCATATCAGACCCAAATAACTCACAGATCTAGCAAGGGTACGGGTGGCACCATGGTGTCTTCTGCTATTTAGGGAATAACTTCACCGAGATCTTGTCTTCGGGAATTAGAACTGCGAGATCCCACAGCGCAGAAACACTGCTTACATTTCTGTCAAAGCAACACTCAGTGATTTGGGATCAACATCATATTTGGGTTAGAAACAGAGGAACTGCTTCAATGTACAGAAATGTATATGTATTTGAGTTTTGTTTTTGAAATTGCTGATGCATGAGAAAAACACCGCCACCAGTGGTTCATGCACACTGCTCTAAGACGAAAACTGCTGTAGAGGAGAAGTTCTTTTAGAGTCACCAGCCTCAGAAATCACCAATTAACAAACAGCACCTCGGATTAGAGCCGTTATAAAGGCTTTACAGAGCATAAGTAGCAGATACATCTTAATATCAACTGTTTAAAAGAGATTATTGCAATTCTTTGATGTCTTGATCATAGAAAGAAATAGAAAATAAGGAAGGACTATTAGAAAGTGTGTCCAAACTTTTGACTGGTAGTACAGTATAGGAATTTAAATTACGTGAAAGTGTAATTTTGCCTGATGCTTTAAACGTTTTTAAGACAATTTTTTCTTTCTTTTTTTTTCTTGAGCCAGCCTCTATCGTTTTTTCAGGTAGGCAAAGGAAGATTTTTTTCAGTTCATTGGGGGCAATGTCTGATAGATTTGTTATCTATACAGTATTTCTAAGGAAGAGTTAAGTTCCGGCTCCATAGTGGTTACACTTATGCAAAAACAAATAATTTATTTGAGATTATCCAAGGGTGAGTCTTTGACTGTTTTTTTTGTTTGTTTGTTTTTGTGATGATCCTTTTGGTCATGACTGATATTCACACCTTTCACTTATCAGCTATTTTTAAATTGCGCAAGCTGTTTGTTTTCTGCCTAGACTTCACACTATGCAACTTAATGGTTGACTTCATAAAAAACAGACATACCTGCAGAGACACACACACATATATACACACACATTATCTCATTCACACAATGAGTGTGTGTGAATGATTTGTTCAGAGAGCTTTGTTGTGGTGGGAAACACAGAGAAGATAGAAGAGCTGTGGATGGCAAAACCTAGGTTTTTTTTGTCACCATTCTAACATAGTGGCAGATGGTGAAGGTTGTTGGGACGAGAGGGGATCTGAAGTGTGCCAGTACTCATGTTACACACTCCTGCCGGCCATATGCTTGCCCTCCTGATGCTCTGCAGGCAAATGTCCGCTCTAGAGAACACCAAGGCCAGGAACTGGCCGGTAATGTATTTTACCTTTTTCTATTTCGCTCCCTTTCATATGTAAATATAGACACATCCCATACCAGCATTTCAGCACTGGACAGCACGACTGACTGAAACGATCACCTTCATGATGCAGTAGTGTCTTGTAAACTGATACAACTATAGATATGAATATGAGGCACACTTTTCCCTCATTATTTTTAGAAAGCTCATATGGCATATGGCTGAAAGTAGAGATATAAACCAGAAATGGGATTCCCACAGGACACAGCAAAAAAAAGTCAAGTGAGCTGGAGGTTTCATGTCCGATATGAATCTTTCTGGACAAATAAAGTAGACAATGTCAATGTGGATACATTTACAGTATTCATTAATTAAGACTCACGTTTACAGTATTAATTAATTAATTAATTAATTAATTCATTCATTCATTCATTCATAGTTCCTGCCTGGACAGATGCTATTGTTATAGGCTTAAATTATAACAACTGCTCCTAGTTAGTGCATTTTTGGGGAAATAAAGTAAAAAGAAATGAATTCATTAGAAATGTAGGTACAATCTAATTTAATCAATGTTGAAGTAGAATAATAATAATAATAATAATAAAACAATGTTAGTGTCTATATTTGAAAAAAAAAAAAGTAACTTGCAATGACATTAACTGTTGGGAGATTGTTAGGACAGTGGGGAGACAGGTTGGCCTATTCCCAAGCAGCAGCTCTGTCCCAGCCCTACTTCACATCCCGGCCTGACCGACCTGACCGAATTCTTATCCTGAAGTTATGGATTTCACAGCATTGGGACAACATTGTTTTTTAAATTTTGATAAAATGATGTTGAGATAATGTTGAATGAATGACCTGCTTGGGAATACAACCTCAAAACAACAAAATATAACCCTGTTTCTAACAGGGTTTAGCATTCTAATCCTACCTGAGTGTATCTCATGTTGTGCGCATCTTAGTGATGTCATGTTACCTCTCTGTTTAGTGATCTTTCAGAAATATTAACATAAGATGCATCTTAGCTCAAAAGTTACTGTACTGTAATATGGTGTTTGCACAGCATCTAAACCGTTTTAAAGAACAGATCTCAGATTTTATTTCCCTTTTAGTGGCACAGACATGGTTCGCAAAATTTAGGATACCTGTGAGGATACCTGTGTAAGAATGTATGTTAAAATAAAGAGAAATACTATACTATAGTAATTGCAATGTGTTGTTTTGACACAGACAAGGCTGGTCCTGTGTACACGCCCATTTTTGCAGGTGTTAATGAATATTAATGAGTATGCAAATACAATGGTCATGTGACAAAAGTGTAGCTGCTTGCTCTTTCAAAGCCATCTTCAAAATTCTTTGCAAGTATGTAAAGTCTTGTTTTGTCTAAATGAGTCAGTTTTCTTTTTTTTTTGGTAGATTCTGTAAAAAGCTTGCGTCTTTATTTGCGAGTTGGCTCTGTGTCCGCTGTGATGGTTGTTTTGAAGAAAATTATAATGAGGCCTCAGGTCACATGATCTCAGTCCCATGGAAAAGAGGTTGCGCCTAATTAGCATATAATTATTTATAATTATATAAATAAATTTTTAAAAAAAAATTTTGGTGGACGTAATATAGAACACATCAAGATGGTTTTTGGAATTTTTGTCTGTCTGTTGGTCTGTTTGTTTGTGCATGCATCATGTAAAAACTACTGAACGAATCTTAATGGGGTTTTCACAGGAGTATTCGGCCGAGCTTGAGGTAACATATTATCTTTGGTTTATCGCAATCAGCCCACGGAAAGAGAAGATATGCTATTTTGGAAAACGCCCTTATATCATTAAAAAAAAATTCGACCTTGAGAAAAATCATTATTTCATCTCAAAATTCAACAGATGGCGCTATACATTTTATAATACCCGCTTACTGTATGAGTGTACACTTGTAATCCGCTTTATAAACGCAATCTCACACCTTCATTCCACGCATTCACGGTAACACGTAAAATTTTTTAGTTCATTCCAAAATTCAAAAGATGGCGCTGTACATTTTTAAAAACACGCTAAGGAGTGTGCAATTAAATTCCATGAGAACGAAGTTCTAGTGATTTTTTTTAGATAGATGTGCAAGGCAAAGACAATAACGGTATCACTCTGTATTTTAAAGAATATTCTTCTTATTTATTGTGTACCTGTAAAGGTATAAATCTTTAATGTAACAATTTATCTCAGTTTCACTAAACCAATACCATACATACACATATGAGGAGTGTTCAAGTTAAACCAGGACTAAGAGACACCATTTTTCAAGGTGTATATTTTGGTAAAATGCTGTTGTCTGCTGTTGTGGTACTTGTTGTTATCTACACACATTTACTTTCACCAGTAGTGTGTTGCCGAGTAGCCTAGTGGTAAGCACTCAGCACTCACTATATAGTGACTGGAATTTGAATCCAACGCAGGCTTTTATTTAATTTTTTATAAATTTTTCGGGGGGTTTTGGTATTGGTTTGGTATTAATATTATTATAACATCATATTTTTATAGCATGTATATTCCCGCCATCTTGTAGTCAAGATTCTTCATTTCATTAGATTAGATTAGATTAGATTAGATTAGATTTAATTTTATTGTCATTGTACAAAGTACATGTACAGAGATGAATGAAATGCAGAAGGCAGAAGGCATAAGTGGCCTGTTTACAATAAATAATGTTTTAAATGAGGGGGTACGGGTTCATATGTACAGGGGTGAGAGTGATCCAGACCCAAATCCAGACCCAAAATCTTACCTTAAAGGCATGTGTGTAGTAGACAGAAGCATAAACACACTCTAATAGCATAATGACTGCAGTGAGTTGAAGGTTAATTTGTTTAGTGGTGTTTAAAAGGCGGATGCACATCCTGCAAGCCTCCTCTTCAATTCCATAACAGCTGACGGATCATAAGCTCCTCATTTGCGTTTCTCTTTCATGAAATACTCATAAATACTGCGAATAATGGCTTTGGACGTGTTGCACGATTTATTTACCAATAAACATTAGCTAATTTCATTTTAAACACTTTACACAACTGGTTGCAATTTGAACAGATGCGCAATAGAGCATTGCTTCTGTGTAATGAATCTAGTAGATCACTAAATGAGCAAATCTTTTCTTACACAGCGCAGCATTTGGTAAACAAAGCAACAGCATAATGAGATGGCTTTGCTATTAGCTAAAAGAACAAATGCGGTAATTTGTGGGAGTTAGATGAGTGGGCGGGTTTGTAAGGCACAATTGGCAGTCTGTGGCTTGAGACATGGTTTAATTATGAAGCCCTGGGGTGGGGCACGGCTTTAATAAAACATCAGTATGCCTGGGCGCAGGACGTGGCGGGAGGCGATGGGCACGCTGCGGGTTGTGCTTTTCGAATCCCAATGTACTGCTTAACATCGGCACTCCCTTAAAATGCTAGGGAGACACCAGGGCTCATTAGAGTTCTAGACCAGCTCGGGTTCGCATCTGCCACGATCTCGTCCTCGCCCATGTAGACTCAAAATATTGTCTTTGTCCTTAGTGCCCTTTTGTCTATCATAAATAGCTGAGGTCAGGCTAAAATGCCCCTGATGGGAAAGATGGTCTTGCTATTTGATCTACGTGTTTAAAATCTCACAACCTTCTCTGCTGACTAGACATCAAACCCTCCGGAGACATGCTGACTGCTGCCCCTGTCCACGCAGTCAGCTCTTCAGTCCCGGACCTGCTATCCAGCGATCCAGGTGGGAGCTGCAGAGACCGCATTAGCATCCTGAGTAACTCCACTAGATGGATTAGTGTTGATTTAATGTGGCCTATTGAATTAAAAATAGCTTTAGGCTGGTGCTTTCAATTAAAGGAGCTTTCTTTAGGGTGACATTTTCAATAATAGTCATTTTCCTATGCTGTTTTTAATATACCAGCTCTGCTTATAGAAGTAGTGCTTTAGGCAGTTTTGAGTTAGTAGTCTGCATTAGCTTAGTTTCTGTGATGACAGATGTTTATTGCTCCTGTCCTGCAGGATACTCCTAATTGAATTCGGAAGTTTGTTGTTTGTTTCTTTCTTTCTTTATATGGTTTTCTTGCGTAAACTAAAATGTGCCAATGGACACTATGTTTATGTGTTCTAGCTAAACGGCAAAAGAGCTACGAATGAATTCCTATTTATGTAAATACTGTGTATTATTATTTAAGTGAAAAAAAAAAAACAATAGAAGAATAAATATGGATAGTATCATTAAACAGAAATAAACCAAAGATTTATTTGATTGATTGCCTAAGGATAGACAACTTACTGAAAATGTGTACTGTATAAATACTGTATGTACTGCAGATCAATTCAACATTACTGCGTCTAACAGTTTTCTACTGTAAACGAACATTTGTTTTATGGTTTTTGCAGAAATTAATATATTTCTGCAGACATCAATTCTATAAAGGTATATACTATGGCACGGTGGCTTAATGGTAAGCACTGTCGCCTTGCACGTCCAGGGTCGATTCCCCCCTCAGGGACTGTGTGCATGGAGTTTGCATGTTCTCATTGTGCATTGTAGGTTTCCTCCGGGTACTCTGGGTTCCCCGCACAGTCTAAAGACATGCAGATTAAGCTAATTGGCGTTCCCATATTCCGATATAGTGTGAATGCACATGTGAATGTTAGTCAGAGGTCCTACCACAGGTGTAAAATTGGGAATAAATACAATGGTCACTATTGGCCTCCAGGGACCCTAGTTGGACTACAGAGGTTCCTAAATGGATAGATGGAAAAAGTATATACTGTACTTATGTGGTTTTGTTGTACATGACCGTTTTTATGCCAAAAAGTTACATTAATGTTAACTGTTAATGAAAAACAACATTCTAATAAATACAAGTAAACACCATAAGCATTATTCATACTTTGGATCTAAAACTGAAACGTGATGACTTTCTCATTTCTTAAAGTTTACCTACTCAATCTTTCTTAATTTCCCTTTCATAACATCCACACTGCTCTCTCTGAAAGCAAGGAAAGGAAATAAGGACACAACAATTCAAGGGCAAATGTATTTACAAAATGGGCTTGCTTTTAGATTTTATTTATTTTGTTGACTTATATACAAGTATCATGCACAACAATTAAAACTTTTGCTTAGGAAGCAGAAATGTATCCTTGATATACCGTACTGTAAAAAAGTCTTGAGATACTTCTCATTTCTTCAAATTAAATGTAAGTGATTTAGATTAACTTACAGAAACGGGAACACATGACTGTAAAGCGCTGCAAACGTCCTAAACAATTTAAAAATTGGTTCTTTATGTAACCACCTTGGCAGCAACCTCATTTCCACTCTCGTCTGTTGACACAAAGTTGGAAGCAGCGCATTATCCAAGATGTCTTGGCATGCTGAAGCATTAAAATCCTGATTGAAACACCTGAAGTCAATAAATAACAGGTTTGGCCAAATGCTTTTGTCCATATAGTATACCTACTTAGATTCAACAACTAAATTACAACTGACAACAATTTAAAGGTGCCATAATCGTTATCTCTGCTTAACTGCTTTTGACAAAATTTCCATGTTAGCTTTAGCTAAATAACTGTCATTTTCTTTGTAATTTCTCTCAAAGAAGAGAGGAAATTTCAATTGCATTCCATAACATTCTATTTGAGATTCTCCATCCATATTAAAGGAATTGCTCAATTACCCAGCCTACTAAGCCACCTTCCTCTCAAAGTGCTGACACCAATGCCCTCTGATCCTGACCTGACACTTAAGAGCTGCCATCAAAAATTCTGCACTTTCTTGTCACAGGATATCAGACAATATGCATATAGTGTACAGTAAATGTGAGAACGCTTCAACAGCTAAGTAATCACAACTTTAGGGCATAACCTTAGACCATTGAAAAAAAAATCTTGCTGAACATCTAGCGAGAATTAGCAAGACCAATTATTTGAGTTTGGGATTCTTCATGAGCTTGTGTTAATAATTGAAGAGCGTAATATTCAACAGAGGTGATGTTTATTGTCGTACCTTCACGCTGACACCTTGTCTTCGGAGCATGTGAGCGTGCATATATTAGAACTATTCCTTCAGAAGCTTCACCTTCACATCTGCATGCAGTCTGCTCATAGAACGTGACTGGAAATATTGTACTTTATGATAGAGTATGGTAAAAAAAAAAAAAAAAAAAAACCTCTTTGGTATTAATGACAGGGAAAAGTCAAGGGACTGTAAAATCCCTGTATTATACTTACCAGAACTCATGGATAATACGAGTCAAATCTTCAGGGCCGAGACCATTTGGAGCACAAAAGGACTAGAATATTGTGTTATGTTTTCTTTGCTTCTGCAGGCTTTAGAAGAAACTCTAATTCCACAGATGATTGATGGTAGTAATAGTGTGCCATATTCTCTCCTGAGGTGGCGTGAGGCGTTGGGATTAAACCTGATTACCGCTGTGCTAAACAGGTCATTAACGTATATAGGCCAGGATGCCAAGCTCCATAGTGCTGAGCTTTTTAAGTTAATTTCTTCTCGTAAGGATGTCCTTTGTCTCATGGGTCCAGCTTGTCCCACTGCCTGGAAAACACCAGAGAAACGTGGACTATGACTGAAACACATAGGATAAACAATCAAATTACATGATGATCTTCCAATCCACATACAACTTAAGTTTTACATTGGATGCCCTTCCTGACACAACTGTCCCATTCCACCTGGGCTTGGGTCCAGCACTAAGGATGCCAGTACCTACAGTAGGTTTGAGCATTGAGCATTAGGTGAGAAGCCTACCACTGAGCCACCAATGCCCAGAGGCTTCATGATGTACAGTATGCATGCCAAACCTTCTCACACACTATGTACAAACATGGTGGTTGACCTGGTTGACCTAATCTTTATTATAATTGGTAATTGTAAGGTGCATGGTTGTGAACTGGATAGTTAGTAGGTGACCATAACATGTATTTAGGCAAAGCCAATGCTAGGAACCCTTAAAATTACCTTAAAAGCCGAAAATCATTGCTTTTCTGTCAAGTTCTTTAAAATGTTGTTACTGATAGAGCTGACACTTTATATTGTCAGATGTTGATTGAAAAATAAACACATCCTGAAGTGTCATTATATTGATAGAGGATATAATGGAATGCCAATTTGAATGGGATTTATACAGTACAGTACAGAATTGAGCAAATGTCATGAGCCACCCCTCATTTCTTCATATTAAATTAAATTATGTAGATAAAATTAAAGAAACAGGAACAAATGTTTTTCTGTGACAGGATAAAAAGTGCCTAAAGATATAATTTATAAATTTGTTGTTTATGTAACATCAGCAGCAACCTCATTTCCCCTCTCGTCTGTTGTGTTGTGCAGTAGTTGTACAGTACTTCCTGAAGGACTTCTCATTTTCAGTCTAGTTCCTACAGTATATCTGAGGAATCTTTTGGTTTGTTAAACTAAATCTTTTAGAAGTGTTTTTTAGAACTTCCACAGTACTGTACAGTATACAGGATACCTGAGGAATCTTTTGGTGTGTCACTGGTCTGATCATCTTTCATCATCTGCACCTTTTTCCCGCTGGTTCATGCCTTAAGTTAACAGCCTTTTTGCTTAAATGATTTATAGATCACTGCATGGCTTAACAAACCAAAAGATTCCTCAGGTATACTGTAGGAACTAGACTGAAAATGAGAAGCAAAAAAGTCCTTCAGGAAGCCTGGAGAGCTATTCCTCAACTACTGCACATTAAAAATACAAGAACGTCTGGCTTTTTAGAAACAAAATATGAAGAAACGAGTAGTGTTTTTTAGAATTTTGCACAGAACTGTACAGTATACAGTATTACTTGCCATTATACAGTATATACTGCACCTTTTATGGAAGGTAAAATGCGGCGTATTCTTTCCAGATGCATTAATAGACAGTCTGTAAAAAATTGGCACTGACAGAACAGATCTGGATGGGGCTAAAATCTCAGAGATGCTACAGTACAATGATAATTACATTATCTTATCTTCTTATGTAAAACTAATCCTATTCAAATAGGGCTTTATTTACACTGCAGTTGCAATCAACTCTCAGATACTCTTTGTACTGTACGTTAGCACAATTACATGAAACTTTAAAATTTTTGACGCTTCCAAACATCTGGTGTTGTTGTTTTTCCCGTGCATTTAATTACCTAAGGGAAGTCATCAGCGTATGAATCCTGACACAGTTGATATTCATTTAAGGCGACAATAAACAAGCTAACCACTACAAAAACTGTCAGTTAATTACATTAAAGCCAGCTCCTCTCTTGCTTAGACAGTACAAGTTTGACCCAGCAGGTGTAGAAAAGGAAATAAAATAAAAATAATTATTGTCTGCAACAAAACGCTATATTTATTTGCTCTGTCTAAAAATCAGTTTACCATCATACTTTGCCATTGTTTCAGTCCTCTTACACCCAGGTGTTCATCAGCATCCATCTGTGTGTTTCACAGCCATCGTACTGCTTCAGAACACAATCAGTCACCGTGGGCGATAAATCATTTAATGCTCTGTTATTGTGACACAATGACTCGCTGTGTCGCAGGTAGGGCTCAGCTGAAAGGCCAAAGTGAAATTGTTTCAGATCTATTTTTGAATAGCGATTGAATGAACTGCTGCTAAATATTTCATAAGAGAAAGCAGGCCGGGTCATGGTGAGGGACACCAACAAAAAAAAAAGGGCCAATTTATCGAACTCATGAAGGGCGATAGATACATGAAACCATAACAGGAAGGAGCGGTAAGACCTGTCCTTGAGTATGGGTTGTGTGTGCATGGGGGGAAGAGGTAGGTGTGTGTGGAGGGGGGTTTGGTTTTGTGATGCTATCAGGGCACGTGTATCCCATTTCTGCTGAAGTAGAAATGGCACAGGTTGGACCAGTGCAATTTTATCCATAATGTCGAATATGTACACCCTAAAGGCAGCACTGTCTGATCCTAGGCGTCTATAGTGACAGTAGCTGGGCAGAAATATTAGCTCCTTGACTATCTGTGGTTTGTACAATGTTACAGCTACCTCAGCATTGGATGTGGTCTCTGCAGTATCTGACACGGTTGTCAATGCGACAGATGATGTCACAGTAGCGGGTGCAGGGTTGAGCCGAGAAACGACTGCCTGGCGAAATCAAGCGAGTGACCCAAGCTCCCGGTTGCTCAGTACTCTTGCTCCTGGAGTATCCCATGGAGTTTCTCAAATAACAACCACAGTCACACCAATAGGTGCAGCTGCATCAACACCAAATACAGTGGACCAACCATCATTTGTATCAGCTACAGTCACTGATGTCCAAACACTCACTGTGGAAGTTGTTTCTCCTTCTGGTACACCTCTGGTGGTAACTGATGGATCTGTTCCAGCAGCTGATACACTAACGGTAGTTCTAAATACAGTTTCTCCTTCAACTTGGGTAGCGTCCTTGATGACAGAAGCTGTAGCTCAAGCAGATGATGTGATTGCCTCAGTGGATGCTGCTGCTGCTTCACCAACTATTTCTGCCTCTCTGGCAACTGATGAACTTGCACAAACCATGAATGAGATGAATGGTGCAATTCCTTCAGCAACTGGTGGGATTGCCCCTGAAAGAGAAATTGTACCTTTATCAACAGGTTCAGTAACACTGGCTTTTGAAGATGTCATCCAGGTTGGTGTTGCCTCAACATTTAAATCAGCCATCCCTCCCAAAATTACGCCTTCACCTGCAATAGGTTTGCCTGTAATTCCTGCACCAGAATCTGCTGAGACTGTTCCTCTTGATGCTTCTTCTGCAAGGGTACCTTCATCTTATGGTGTCACTTCGGAAGCCCTTCCACCTGAACCTAATGCTCCTGAAGTTACTGTACCTGAAGCCTCTCCTCCTTATGTTAATCTACCAGAGCGTCCTCTTCCTGAAGCTTCTACACCTGAGTCCCCACCTCCTGCTGGACCTGAAGGACCTTTTCAAATTCCTGCATCTACATCTAATTCTCGTGATCCTGAAGCACTTCCTCCACCTTCACTGGAGGCGTTTGCACCTGGTGCTGTACGTTGCAAAGCTTCCCTCACTTCTAAAGCTATTTGAATTCTTGATACACTTCTTCTTGATGATCTTCCTTCTGTTCCTAAGGCTAAACAGGGAAAAAGCGATGAGAAAGAGGAGTCAGAACTTGCTAAAACAAGAAACAAAGGCAAAGAAGAAAAGAAGCCAGGTAGATTGATTTATTCTGACTACGCTCATCCTAGATACACTGAAAATGTTAGTGGCTGAAGCTCAAGATAAATGTAAAGCATTTTGGGAGAACATCTGGCACAGTATCTTCAGGCTTACTATGTTTTTGTCATCCTAGCTGGGTTCATACCCGTTTAGTATTGAATGTTGCGATTTTTCTTGGTGCACACAGTATCTACAAATGCTAAGGAGGACACCCACAAAATGGGAAAGAGCAAGCATTCCAAAGGGGAAAAGAAAGAGACTGAGAAAGATTATGAGAAGAAAGAACATGGGAAAAAAGGTATCCGAAAATAGGCAGCGTAGCATCTATAGCAATGTGTTTGTTACTCTACATGTCTGTACCTGTAGATCTGTAATTAGAAATGTCATACTCTCAACACAGATATTCCACTTCCTTTCAAATCAATTTAAGCTCACTATCAGTGGTGTCAAAAGTATTCACATTCATTACTTGAGTAGAAGTATAGATACTAGGGTTTAAAAAGACTTCTTTA
>JAQMYL010000039.1:7279882-7295147 GCA_030014365.1 Clarias pachynema | reverse complement strand
TAAAGTATAGATACCCAAAATTTCTACTTAAGTAAGGTAACGAAGTATTTGTACTTCGTTACTTGACACCTCTGCTCACTATAGATCACTTGACTGTATGTTTGGCACGTGACTGTATGCTAGGTAGTCAGCAAGTGTTGTGAGGTCATCCCTGTGTTCCCAGATCATAATGTTCTCAGGGTCCCAGATTTATATAGCATGACAAAGGGTCCTATGTCCCCAAAGCCCTACAGTATGTTCCCCAGTTCTAGGGACCAATCTTCCTGGGGTCCTAAGTTCCCCTCTTCTATATAGCCTATAATGTTCCCCAACTCTCTATTTGTTTGATGGAATTCTTTCTACAGACCTCAAGAACCACATGAAATGATAACAGATAGTTTTGTTGTGTTTAAAACATTTTGAAGCCTAGTTATAATTAAATAAAACACATAATATTTAGGAAATATTTAATCTAGACCTAGGGAACATATGACTCTGTGTACAAGGGACCCTGTGAACATAGGTGCACTTTTGTGCTAAGACAAAAAGTTCGTTTTTAGTTAGTTTGGCCCAAATTATGAACTTTCATCAATTCATGTCATGCTTAGAAAACTTATTATTGCTGTATGATTGAAATTCATATTGGTAGGTAGGTGAAATGGTGTAATCTTAGCGAGTAGCTACCCAGCAGTTATGGGTGATGTTAATTTGTCAACGCAAATGTTATAAGGTTGTTTTTTTTTGTAAGTTTGAATTACTTTAATGAAACGAAGTCAGAAAACATTGACTACATGGCAACAGAATAACCTTGAATGAATGCCCCTATCACAATGCTGCCAAAACAACTTCAAAATAAAGGGAAAAGGCATGAGCGAGACTCCCATTGCTCTGTGTGTGGGAAGTGTCTTAAGGGGCCCGGTCATGGTCAAATGTTGTGTGAATGGATGTTAATTGGCATAAGTGCTCCAAATAAAGGCTAAAAGCCTGTATTTAGCACATTGTGTTTGGGTCATTCATTCCACATTATCATAACATTTTTTTCCTTCTAACTTTTAAAAACAATGGTGTCCCTACATTGATCAAATAGTGGACGGCATCACAACGTTGCTACAACCAAATCACAATGGTCATCCAACGTTAAGTGTACTGTTGGGTATCTACTGTGCTTGGTTCTTAGAAATCATTAAGTCAGTCCAAATATTTAAGGGCTTATTTGAAATCCATGACAGAACTGACCATGAATCACTGCAGTATACAGTACAGTAGTAACCTTCAGTTATAAAAAGAATGAACCGATGGAATGCTTGGGTTTTTAGCAAATTATTTCTCATATAAAAGAAAAATAAAGCTTTTTTTTCCAGGTATGTATTTCATATATTTATATCACTTTAGATAAAATGTCTGTATAAACCTGTACTGTGTTCAAGAAATTGTAGAAACTCCAAATAAACCACGCACACACACACACACACACACACACACACACACATGAGCTGGAATATCTGTGATCTTCAGAAGTAGATTTAGCAAAGGTAGAGGAATGGTAAGATTAGACATAATCAGATCTGTCTTTCAGAATCCTACACCGTGATTTTCTGTGTAGCTTGTGTTTGGAGCACCAATATTGTTTCTGATTGCAACCTCTTAGTGCATTTGTGTCAATAACATTTCTTTTTATAGTTTTAGTCGATTCCCAGAAGGGAGTCAATTTAATGGTACTTGATTTCATTCCAAAGTCATTCAAAGGCTTTTGATACCTGGCGGGCCAAGAACTCAGTTGACGAGGATAGCGTATGTCAGATCTGAAGGTAAGACGATACCTCAAGATAAAGAGAATCGAATTCTTGCTTTTGTTTGACAACATCTTAGAGACATTTGGTGATAATGTCCCATGCCTTCAAGTTAATGGGACACACTGATATTAGAAACTGTGGGGGAAAAAATGCCTTTCTTTATTACATCTTTCATCTTCAACGTTATTTTTTTCCCCCTCCTTTCATTTCTGTACCGCATGCTCTGGCTTGTCTCATAAGGTGAGCCGACTTAGATGTATTGGTGTCTTGTGCAAGATAACGTGAGGATTTCCTTGCAGCTGTAAACGTGGAGAAGCGTTTTCTTTTCGAAAGTGTTTTAGGTTGACTTGTCTTGCTAAATATTGGCCACGTTCCCTTCGCTGATCTGCCGAGTAATTGAGCATGTATATTTCATTACTCGCTGTTGTCGTCATCCCACAGCTGGGTGGACAGTGTCCACCGTCTTTAAAACATCATATCTATTATTTATACTCCCTAAGCACCAAAACACTGAAGAAGTGGTCAAGAAATCACAGCTTACTGAATCCACCTTACAGTAAAAATGGCTGTAAATTGCCTTTTTGGAATTAAAAGTTTATTTAAAAATCCATGTGCTTGCTTGCTGTGGCATTTTGAAAGAAATACAGATCAAAATTATTATAAAAATTTTTTTTTCCAACAGTATAATAATATTTTTACGCTACTGATTATGCAATACTAAAATGCTTTTTTATTTCTCACTCTAATAAATGGAATTTATGATAGAACATCACCGATTACTACGCTGCACTTTTCCTCTGTCTCGGCCTCTTTTCCATGTACTAACACTTTTCTCTCTCTCTCTCTCGTCCCCTCTGCTAGACTGTGAGTGCTACGGTCACTCGAACCGCTGCAGCTACATAGACTTCATCAACATTGTAACTTGTGTAAGCTGCAAACACAACACTAGAGGGCAGAACTGCCAGCACTGTCGCCTCGGATACTTCAGGAACGCTTCAGCCGAGCTGGATGATGAAAATGTTTGCATAGGTCAGTCTTTTTTTTCTTTCCCCCCCTTTACTCATAATGCTTGATCACTGAAAGTTTACTTTCAGTTAACATAACCTGGAACTTTTTTAATTTGAATAACTAGAGTGAAACCGAGGAATGTAAATCTGGACTCACTGATGGGTTTTGGGGAGTTTGAGATGTTAATCTCCAAAGACTGGTGTCCAATCGAGAGATGAAGTATTAAATTAATCAGCTGTTCGGGAAATGTCTGGAGAGGACCTTCTTTCCCTCTTTCATTTAAATCAGAAGAATCAAGGGAGGAAATGGTTCTATATCAGTGACTTTCTAAATTACTACTATTCAGTCATTTTCCTTCTTCCATAGTCATACTTTTGGCTGTCCACATTACTGTACTATGACTAAGGAAGGAATGAAACAGAACACCACATCTTATTAGACAATAATCAGAGGTGGGAAAAAAAGGATTTCATGTACTAAAGGAAAATGAGAGATTCCCTAATGATCTTGCTTGAATAGTACTTAAGTAAAAGTAGAAGTCCTCCATTTACAAGTGTACGTGAGCAAAAGTACAGAAATCCTCACCTTCAAATTCACTTCAAGCGCCTGTTGCATTATTAGGTGTGTCTCGAAAGAAAAGACAAGTCACGCAATTACGCATGATAATCAGCAAGTGCTTCAAATACTACACATCAATGTGGTTATGCAACATCATACAGAAATGCAGTTAAGTATGAGTACAGAAAAACCTGTACTATGTAGTTGAGTAAAAGTAAAAAGTATCCTTACTTACTGTAATAAAACTACTCAAGTAAAGTACAGGTATGTGAAATATGTACTTAGTACAGAAATGAAGTTACGGTATTCAGTTAACTCCCATCTCTGAAAATAATCAGTGTCAAGCCAAGTTACTGTTTACCTTCCTTAAATAATTATTTTCCAATAAATGCACATTCTGAAGTTTTTTTTTCAATACTTTTAAAGCACAGCAATGTGCTTTTAATGGTTAAAACTTTTCAGTTGAATTAGTAAAGAATAGCTATGGGTGGTGTAGTGGTTAGCACTGTTGTTTTGCATCTCCAGGGTCCAGGTTCGATTCCCATCTCTATGTGCATAGAGTTTGCATGTTCTCCCCGTGCTTGGTGTGTTTCCTCCGGGTACTCCGGTTCCCTCCACCAGTCCAAAGACTTGCAGATTAGGCTAATTCCCAAATTCCCATATTGTGCACCCTGTCCAGGCTGTACCCCGCCTCGTGCCCTAAGTCTCCTGGGATAGGCTCCAATCCCCCGTGACCCTGAATACAGGATAAAGCAGTATATAGACGATGAGTGAGTGAATGTTAGTAAGAATAGCTACTTTTATATGGACAATATTTCATTAATTCGAATGAAATCGTCCCAATTAGATATTCTAACTTAACTGTTTAAAAATTACGCTGATCCAGTAAGATATGCATGTACATGCTCAAAGCAGTTAATCAATCAATAACAAAGTGGTTAAGCAAAGTGGTAATTTAATCATTAAATTTAATTCAGTCGTTTAATAATAATAATTGTTAGTAGTTGTTTTTTTCCTTTTCAACTTTCTGCATTATGATTGGTTACAAGGATTCAGTCTTAGGTGTGATTGATTGGATGCTTTATTATGTATAAAATCGTGATCCAATCAGTTCCTCTTCCTCAGCCAGGGATCATGAAATTAAACACAGGAGGGAGAGAGTTGTTCTCATGAAGTTCTCAGGAATGGAAACTTTCCTCCCAGAAGCTCATAAAGTTACCTGATGTTACCTCCATGTGCCCAAAGGATATATTTATTCTACAGAGAAGATTTATTAGAGAGAAACGATTAGATCAAGTGTTTACATGGCTAATATTTACAGTACCTATTGAACGGATTATCAAATGTTTACACCCCTCTCATTCCGATAAAAACTTCATTCCGATTAAATGATGCATTTTTAGTATTCTGTTATTCTGTTAATATTAGGCTCCATGTAAATGCTCATAATGACATGTCACACAGTTAGTTGCTTATAGTTATGTTTAATGTTATGGAAGATCCACAAAATAAATCACTTCCTGCTATCACTTACAGTAGGTTATACTGTAGCACCTGCAAATACAGGTCTTTCCGCACTAGGTTTTTCTCTCCCTCTTTCTTTCCCATAAAGCTAAAAATAATAAGAAGGAACAAATGCAACTTGTCAGACTAAGAAATTGTCCTACCGTATATCCAGAACATTTTACCTGCGATGGAAAACGTTTACTTTAGCTATAAATGAAAGCAGTGACAGTTCTTTCATAAATGTCTTCTTACTGATAGCTTCACCAGAGCCGTTAAATATCAGTCCGTTTATTCTGAGGTTATGTACAGTATTGTGTCTGCCTGGGAATGTGTATTTAATATATAACCTACAGCATATTACAATAAACACGTTACTATAGACTTACATATGAAGCTTCTCTCAGAGATGCTGTAACAGAAAATGAATCGATACTTTCGATCCAATCGGATTCCAGAATCCGAGACCAGTACCGTGCTAGACATCCAATAAAAATGAAACCAGTCCATTATGAAGTGTAATTCTCATTTCCAAGTCATATGAGCAGTTGTGCGAAACTGTGAAAATGACTATGTTTTATAAACAACTGATATTCTTAATGCCGGCCATGTCGGTGCCGACGTCGGTCCTGGATGCAGAAGTGCTGCTGTAGCTTATTGTGAAACTGTCAGAGATATTGAATGGCACAATGACAGACTGACCTCTGCTGGAGAGAATAAAGCCACATACTAACAATCTACTAAAATGGACAGGCCTGTGTACACTTTACAGATCAAGACAGTTTGTTCGTTGGCACTCTGGCACTGCCAGACTAACAAGCCTCCCCTTAGAATCACAGCACAAAGCAAACATAAATCTTCTTTTTTTATTTCTTTAAAAAAAAAAAAAAGGTACTTCCTTGACAGATGACATAGTTGGACAAACTAGCAGGCTTGGAGATAATGCGGTGTGAATCTGGAAGACTTTTGTACCTCCATCAGCAGGGTGCTTTAGGGTGTTGTTCTAAATCCAGCCTTCTCATCCTGCACATTAGTTAAAAGTAAGTAGGGCTTCGAGTGCACCTGCTTAAATTCAGCTGCTGATCAAGAGGGAATAAAGTCAGGTGTTCCAGGGCATGCATGTAGGCTAAGGAACAATACGACACTACAAAAACCAACGTAAGCAGTAAGTGCAAACTTTGAACTGATTTACGTAATAACTACAGCTGACAGATGTTGACACGTATATAATTATTATTATCCATCTGGGATCCATTGAGGACACTCACTCACTCACTCACTCACTCATCTTCTATACTGCTTTATCGTGTATTCAGGGTCGCGGGGACCTGGAGCCTATCCCAGGAGGTTTAGAGCACGAGACGGGATACACCCTGGACAGGGTGCCAATCCACACACCCATTCACACATTATGTGCAATTTGGGAACGCCAATTAGCCTAACCTGCATATCTTTGGACTGTGGGAGTAAACCGGAGTACCCGGAGGAAACCCCCCAAGCACGGGGAGAACATGCAAACTCCATGCACACAGAGACGGAAATCGAGCCCGTTGAGGACAGTGGTATTTATTCCTATTTTTTCAACCGCGGTAGGACATCCAGTCAACATTCACACGCGAATTCATACACTATTGCAAATTTGGGAATGCCAATTAGTTTAATCTGCCTGTTTTTGGACTGAGGGAGGAAACCGGAGTTCCCTGAGGAAACCCACCAAGCATGAGGAGAACATGCACTATATATATTGAGAGAGAGAGAGAGAGAGAGGTGCAATTAAATTTTTAATTGCACCAATATAGCAATTGATTGTTATAGTCTTAAAGTCACAGTTTATTATAATGCAAATGGTTGTGTTTAATTCAAAGGGTAAAATACAAGAGAGCACCAAAACTGGGATTACACCTAACCCATTATGGTGACATGCAGCTACCATGCACCTCTAAGCTTGAAGGTTTGCAGTCTGTATAAGTGGAGTTTGCATGATGTCATTGGTGGATTTTTCTTCAGGTACTTTGCTTTTCTCCCTCAATCTCCCAGGATGCACTGGTGGGTCCAGATTTACATTCCACACTCTAATAACTTACAATTCGAACATGTACACTAATTGAAAATCTGCAGGTATAAAGAGTTAAAATTTGATTAATTGTGCAGCGGATATCCAGGGCAAACTCATTTAAAACCAAAATGAGGTAACCTTGTCTTACTTTCCCACAGAGTGTAACTGCAACCAGCTAGGCTCCTTACACGCCCGCTGCAATGAGACAGGATTCTGTCAGTGTCGAGAAGGCACCACGGGCCAGAAGTGCGAAGACTGTCTGCCGGGATACAACTGGAAACAAGGCTGTGTCCGTGAGTCAGAGTGATTCGCATAATGATGTATAATAAGTACCAGCTTAGTGAGCATTTAATGAGGAATGATGCTGAAGATGATTGTAGCTATGATGAGTCCTTAAAACGTGTCCTAAAACCCCTTTTTATTCTAAGAGCTTACTGTATCTGACAATAGGGTAAGGATCCATTTCAGTGCATGCAATGAGCCAAGATTTTATGCATTTTTAAATCTAACAGATAGATAGATAGATAGATAGAGTAACAGTATTGGTGCTGATTTTATTATTGTTTTATTTATATTATATTGTTTTATTTATATTATATATATTATTATTGTTTTATTTATTTATAACTGTACTTCTGTAGTTTATGCAAAATGGAAGTGATCAATCTTGTTTCCATAAAAATTTCAAGTAGCTTCAAACAGTAATAATTTAAAAGGCAAATTATTAATATTTCTTTTATAATTATTGATACTAAAATTGTATTAGTAGTTTTTTGGTAAAAGCTTAAAAAACAAAAAAAATCTGTAGTGTCTGTAACCATGTCAAATTCATGTTGCTATATCATATTGCAGTTTAGAATAATACACTTCTTTTTCAGGTTTATGTCTTTTCATGTGAAATCTAAATTGGCCAAGTTTCATCTGAATGACAGTTGAGATCACTGAACGATTTGAATTCAAAAAGGTTACGGACACTACATAAAAGTGCAACTGTATTTAGCAAATGTGTTTCTTTTTATCCCATAAAAATATAAATGTGTTTGCATATTTACAAAAAACGAAGCATGGATCGGGAGATAAGAAGCATTAAGTATTATAAAAAATATATTGTAATATGATCCCACCTGAAAATGCACACTTTTTAGCACCAATACCACGTTTTGGCTGTTTATTATTTTAGTGAACTGAAATTGAATCCGCTTCCCTGTCAATAACCAATGCACTGTGCTTCTACAGAGAACGTCTGCGATGATGAGCTTCTGCTCTGTCTGAATGGTGGGACTTGCTATCAGAACCAGAAGTGCATTTGTCCACCGGAATTCAAGGGCGTCCTGTGTCAACAGGCGCGCTGCGATGGTGAGAAAGGCTGCAACGGCGGTCCCGCCTGCTACCTCAGCCTCCTGACTCTGCTGCTCTGCGTCCTCACCGACAGCGTGCTCAAAGCCTATGCCTAGTGCTCAAGTGCTCGCCTCGGTCCTACACCTCGGCCCTAAGCCTCGGTCCAGCTCTGTCTGACTGAACCATGCGGACAGAGGAGGGGTCGCTGCAGCCCTTGTAGCCCTGAGCAGGCCTCACGGTGCTGAGATCTTCTGGGCCGGAGTGTGTGTGTTTTTTTAGGGCAGCGCGCAGTCCCAGGTTATAGCCGCCTTCACACAGATGAGAAGCTGCTTGCTCATCTCCTCGCATCCCTGAACACCTGAGCAGAGAGAAAAGTATAAACTACAGTACGAACCGAAATGAAATAAGAAACTTTAAAGAAAGGTGTATATATAATAGAAGATGCATATATGATTATTGTTTTTTTTTATTTTTTTTTTTTATTCGTTTGTCACTCTTGTAGTTGTGACTTGTCAACACGCTCACTGAGATTCAGGCACTGCACTTATCTGGGGTTTCTGACTTTATTACACAAGCCTCCTCAGGCCAAGGTTATTTACACGTCTATTGAAAATTTCTTTCTAAAATACTTTACACATTTTTTGCTGTCTGGTTTCACACAGTTGACCTGATTAGACATAAGGGGGGGGGAAAAAAAGGTGTTTAGTGTCCGTGCTGCTCAAGGAAAGAATATCGGTGTAGTTTGTGTTCGAGCTTATGTTTATGTATGGAATCAGAAGGAGGTAAGTATAAATATATATATATAGATATAGATATAATATGCCCAAATTTTCAAATCTTTATCTATCTATCAGAAAGAGATCATAGAAATTATTGTAAAATGAACGTTTGGTTATTATTTTTTTGTAGAAATTATTTTTGTTTCGAGTAAACGTTATAAAGATTCTAACAAAGCCTTTTATTGCAGTTCGAACTGACATAATCACATCAGTACCTTTTCTTTCATATCACGATACTTCTGATGCTTTGGAATGTTCCTCCACTTATACCGTTAAAAGCATTTCAAGGCAATTAAAAGCTAAATGGATCAACAAGATACCCAGCTTTAGCTCAGTTTAAGCCTCACACATGGATGCCAGCATGCATAGATTGTGTACGCCTGGTCCTCCTGATAAACTTTCAAGGGCCTTATTCAGTGCAGCCATCATTCGTTGATTGGTGACATCACTGCTGTAACCAAAGCTCAAAAGCCAAAAGGAAAAAAGACAAAAAGAAAATAAAAAAAACAACCAACCCATAACCAACAACATGAAATTATCTGATGAATCACTAACAGCAACAGCACAACAACACAATAACATACATGATGTGCCATGAGTAAAGCGATGAGACTGTTGTTGGGTCAGTTAATTCCAGGCCCTCGTCCCTCGTCCCTCATTCAGGAAGTGTGATACAGCTTCCACCATGTCAGTCTAGATCACTGTGGTAACAAAAGTGGATTCGATTATTTCAATGTGTTAGTGACAAATGCATCGAGTCGGGCTGCTGTATATGAAGGTGAAGAGAATTTGTTGTATTTTTCACACCTTTACAGGCTTTGCTTTTGGGCTTTCCTGATCATGATGGAACAACTAGCTGACTGAAAGTGTACCGTCAGCATTCCAAAGAATAAAATCTTGACAATCAGAAAGCACACATCAAGTGGTGAATGCTCTTTCTTTGAAACCCCTGACACATTAACGCACCATTCCTATACAGTAGATGCTCTTTGAAGCTATTCATTTGCATTACTACATGACAAATGCAATGCGTTCAATAATGGTGTACATAGAGTAATGTCCCATGATGATAGTTTTCCTACAACAGCATGAAGAATTTTCCTTCTCTTACACCCTAATGCTTTTTATGGCTTTAAACTGCGTATGTTTATGGGGCTTTTAATTTTTTGGTCATCTCTTAAAAGTTAAAAATGTCTCTTGTCAGTTTAAGACCAAATTGTAGGATTTTATTTACTGTTACACAGCGCTGACTTACAGTACAGTAGTTTATGTAGTGCATCCAGCATATGAGTCCCTCACAATTACTGTACATGGTACTATGGAAATTACTCACTCACACCGCTTATCCTGTACAGCATTGTAGGATGCCAACGAGGTGCCGATTCATTGAGGGCACCCAAGCACACACACTTACACACACACACTCACTAACACACTACGGGCACTTTGGGATCTCCATTTTGCCTACTCTGTATGTGTTTGGATTGTTGGAGGAATCCGGAGCATCCCAGAGGAAACCCACCATGCACAAGTAGAACATGCAAACTCCAAACACACAGACCTGAGATGGGAATCGAACCCTTGATGCTGGAGATGCAAGGAGACAGTGCTAACCACTGCTCTAATGTGCTGCCTATGAAAATTGTAAGTTATGGAAAAGAGTGCATTATAAGGCATTTTTACTGTGAATTTGTGATTTGCCTTACATCGATGAAAATAAATAAATCAGGTTTGAAAATGTGACACTATGTGGCCAAAAATATGTGAACACCAGACCCTCACATTTATACGTACTGTATAAGCTTGTTGGATGTCCCCTTCCAAAACAAAGACTATTCATATTGAGTTAATCAAAAAATACCCTTATTACTGAGCTTAATTCTGTTTTTTGTTTTTTAATATAAGTATACTCCAGTCTTGTCTCTCCTCTCTCAGCAACGCAGACAAACTCCTTGTTTGGGTTACATCACATATCGTCCCATTGGAATTCTAAGATCCCATGTGACTTTTGAGTTGTTAACATTTTCTTTTTCCGTGACAACATATTAACATAATGTCAGTTTTTCTTTCTTTTTGGACTGTTTAATTGGAAAATAAAAGTGCGCAGAATGCAGGAAGAACCTTATCGTTTCTAGGGAACAACACAACTGATATACAGCAATTACAAAATCGTGGGAACCATTTATTGTCATTTCCTGTTATTCAAGGAGTGCCTCAGGGATCAGCACTTGGTCCTCTACTTGTCATGCATGTACAGTATCTACGCTCTAAATCTAGTTAATTTATTCCTTACCATGATCTCTGGTACTACACTGATACCAGGCATATTTATGCCAGCAATAAAACCTACCAATGATTTGTTAATATACTGTACACTGGGGCAGCATGGTATCACTGATTTAAAGAACTGCAGGAATGATCATTTTCTCAAAAAGAAATGCTGTTATTTATTAGTTTTTTAACACCGACGAATTTTGCAATAAATATTCTGACGTTTTACATTAAACATAAAGGATTGCAATACTTTACTTCAGGTTGCTTGTCTCCCATAACCCCCCAAAAACTCTAGAAGTAACTGATAAAGTTTCCAGAAGTGTTTTATTTATGTGATGTGTTATAGTTTCTTGTTGGTTTTCTCTGAAGTGACCTTGAGCTTCAGAAAGGTGCTACACAAACATATTATTAAATGCTGAAAGCTGCATTAGAAGTGTTGATTAATGTTAGATTCCTGGTTTTGCTTTGCAATGGACTATTACTAGGCTATGATGACCACAAACTCAGACGTGCTGAGCATGATAAAATGCATAAGGCCACCTGCGCAAAGAGAAAGTGACAGAGACATACTGAGAGAGCGAGCGAGAGAGAGAGAGAGAACATTTTTTAGTCAGCACTGCTACCCCCAGGTGAAGGGTTCTGCTGGTCCTAAAAAAAGAAAGCAGCATCTTAATATGCAACCCAGAACCGAACTGTATGCTACAGTAGAAATAGGATATACATAAATTATATCACATGAAAGAGAACATAAGAGATTACAAGTGCATAACTGGAATTGGGTTTGGTCTAGCACAACACAAGTGTTATGGAAGAACTTATAGATCCTTAAAAATTATGGTGCTCATTTTTCCTTTCTTCTTTAAAAAAAGAAAAAGAAAAAAAAAAAGAAAATAAGAATGTTTCAACATTGAACCTTTAACCAGCCAAAAAGGGGAGTTCCTAAGGGTATGTACAGTAATTCAAATTACATAAATATACCGGAATTGCTTTAAGAAGATTAATGACTGATTTTCTGTACAGTAACCTTAATCAATAACCCCCAAGGTTTCCTTATTGAAATATTTAAATATATAGACATTAAAGCATTTTTCATGTTTACATTATTGTATATTATAACATTGATTAAAAACTTAACAGTGTGTGTCTACTGATCCAAAAGCAGGATATCAAATCAGATCATATCATCTGGCATATTTTCTGAAAGTGTGTCAGGTACCATTGCTGCCTCCAGAGTGTTGGATTTTATCCAGAGCTTAATAGTTCACTGTCTGTACAGAGATTTTCTTGTTCTTCTTCTTTGTCCAAAAACATGTCAATATGTGGACTCGCTGCACTAAATTGCCCCTGGGTGTGAATGAATATACTGTATGCATCAAGTCCCGAGGTTACTTTGCTGCCAGTCCTACCTCATGCTCAGTGCTTATGGGACTGCCTCTACATTCTCATTTTATGTCATAAGAGGTGAACATTTTAGAACTTGTTCAACTTGCCACATCACTTTAAAGCTTACAGCGTGTCTATTCACAATATAAAAAAAAAAGATATCAGAATCAGCTCGGCATGGAGTATAAACCAGTACCCAGACCTCCAGACATTTGTGGATGTGTTGTCGCGCCTGGAACTGGGACATTAGTGGCGGTCCTTGGGTGCTATAGGTTTCAAGTCCGCAGATCGGACTTGTTTGTCCGGTGCAATCCATGGAACTCCCATCAACACCTTTAAACTCTTTATCTAGTAAGCCCTATACATGGCAGGTTGTGATGCACTGGATGTTCTGATACCTTTGTATTGTGGCCAGTGTTGACTTTTTCAGCAAGTTGTGCTTTATTAGCTTTTCTGTAGGATCAAGCCAGGCACGCTGGACTTTGCTCCCCACAGGTACATAAAGACTTCTGTGCATTTTGGCTCTTGATGCACTGACACCAGCCTCACTCCACCCCTTGGGAAGCTCTCTCAAGTTCTCGAATCACCTTTGCTTAACAATTTTCTTAAGTCTGCAGTCATCCATGTTGCTTGAGCACTTTTTCCTACCACGCATTTCCCTTCCAGTAAACTGTCCATGAATATGTTTCAATTCAGCACCCTGTAAGACTCTCCTTGTGGAGGGTGTCGACGATCATCTTCTGGACAACTGTCAAGTCAGCAATCTTCTCCATGTGCTTACTTAACTAGACTAAGAGATACATGGTATTTATACTATATGACTAGGAATTTACTCAAACTCAAATTAATATATTCTAATATAATATATAGTATATTATATATACCTTAATATATAATATATTGAGGTAATTAATTTTTATTTTCTTGAACTGTTAGCCATAATCATCGAAATTAAATCAAAAACCAAAAAAAAAAACAGTTTGAAATGTTTCACTTACATGTATTGAGTTTCACTTTTTACATTAAATTATAAAAGAAAATTTACTTTTTTCTGATATTCGAAATGTTTCAAGATGTATACTACATATATAGATCCATCAACCTCTGTAGTCCACCAATGTCTTTATTCCGTTTCCAGTGTGTGTGCATGTGTGTGTGTGTGTGTGTGTGTGGAAAGAGAGAGAGAGAGAACACATAGATAGGCCGTCTGTAGATATATACCGACACAATTTGCATTTCAATAATAATTTTAAATTTTACATGATTTTCCATTAGCCATGTAATTACATATATTAAAATATTATTTAAATATTTGTTAACTAAATGTATTAAATAGATATTATATTTCAATTTAACGATTAATTTTTCATCGCAATTGATCAGAACACAGAGATTTATTGGGCAATTTTTAAAATCAATTCACAGATCAATGAGATGATGATGTTTATTATTATTATTATTATTATTATTATTATTATTATTATTATATTCATTTTAGCTTTTTCATGGAAACCATACAATTTTATTTATTTATATATTTATTTATATTTATTACCACAACACAATCTTCAAAACAGCATATCCAGGGAGGATAAAGTTACAGTAAACAGAACAAAAATAAACAGACGAAAAAATAAAGAAGATGAAAAAGTCAGTAACACAAACTATAAAGTACCACTTTAAGAAATGTTATGACGTCATAAGTCTGCGACCAAACTCGGAGAGGTTAACCGGCTTTTCTGTACCCGCTGTTGTACCCACGTTGAATTTTAGCGGATAGCGGAGTGGATCAAAATAGTTTATAGATGAAACAGCAGTAATAATATTAATTTGTAAGATATCTGTATTTCATTAGTAAATAGGCTAGAGGTAGTAAAGCTGAGCGATGCAGCGGCTGTTCTGTTCGCGGTGGTTTATTTCCGGAGTGTCCTTGGCTGCAGGCGCTGGTGTCGCTGTGGCTCTGAGCGGCGCTTCATCCCGCCTTCATCCTGAAGATGGCGTCCTCCAGAGGATCCCCGTCATCCCGATACCGAGCGTGAACGCAGCGTCTGAAATCATCCCGTATCAGCACGTGCAGGTAACCCCGAGCAAATCCACAGCGGCGGTGAAGTACGGCCTCCCGTCCGTCTCTCACATCCGCTCGCGGGAGTCTTATGTCGCCTGTTACGATACGCGGAACCGGATTCCAGCCTGGGTGATCGAGCAGCTCAGCGCGGACACTCTTAACGGGACCTCCGACCGGAAGCTGTGCGATTTTAAAGAGGATGATTCAGTGCATCTGCACCACCGAGCCACGAACAGCGACTACAGGGGCAGCGGCTTCGACAGGGGACATCTGGCCGCCGCCGCCAACCATAAATGGAGCCAGAAAGCCATGGATGATACTTTCTACCTCAGCAACGTGGCACCGCAGGTCCTGCCTCAGCCTCATCCTCTTTCATCATGTCTCACCCTGCCTCATCCTCTTTCATCCTATCTCGCCCTGCCGCATCCTCTTTCATCCTGTCTCACCCTGCCGCATCCTCTTTCATCCTGTCTCACCCTGCCTCATCCTCTTTCATCATGTCTCACCCTGCCTCATCCTCTTTCATCAT
>JAQMYL010000039.1:7216762-7246538 GCA_030014365.1 Clarias pachynema | reverse complement strand
AAGCTTCCTGGGATAGGCTCCAGGCCCCCCGCGACCCTGAATACAGGATAAAGCGGTATAGAAGATGAATGAATATTAACATGTTAACGCATGTGTTTAATCTAAACATTTGAACGCATTACCTGGCTGTGTGAGATAATGCCACGTTTGGCGTGGGAAGTAAATTGACTGAGGAAACATGACCAGGTGTGCTAAACAGCAAGTTTCATTATAAAAGCTTTTAGATAGAAATTTTAATAAAAACAAAGTTATGTGCTCAAACTACCTTCAAGGGGAATTATTTTTTACAGCATTTGTTAAATGAAAGCTGTGGGAATGGTGGCTCAGGTGGCTAAGGCTCGAGGTTGTTGCTTTTCTGACCAGAGGATCTGGGTTCGAGCCATAACCTATACTACCCTGCCACTGCATGCAATGTCTGTCCCATTCAATAATCTTTTATTTAACATTTGTTAAATGTTATTGAGATATTATAAAACTGCATAATCTGTTCCCTCTAAAGCAGTTTGTCATGCATTTCTTCATTCCAACCCTCCACGTTTATAATACAAGTAATCGTGATTAATCACAGACTATGACTGTAATTAGCTAGATTAAAATTTTTAATCGATTGACTGCACTAATTTGACCACTGTGTACACCTATTAAACAAAATGGCATTGTGGGATCAACAAATTTTCCTTATTTATCAACCTGATCACTGTTGTCCTTCCTTCAGGGTCAGTATACAGGCCAATATTCTAAAATGTCACCCTCAGAGTCAAGATTGTCTAATAAAGCAAAACATTTTTTTAAAAAGGGCAGTGTTTTGGAAATTTAAAGCCAAGAAAATGTCATAAATTCATAAAGCAAGTTTTTTTTCCTTTTCGTTCTTTCATTCTAAATGGATATGCTTGTGAAACAGATACACAGATTCTATCACCTTATAAAACAGTCTGTAATTTCAGGATAATTGCCCGTCTATTGTATTTTAATACTTTGTTTTTAACTAGCTTGTCTTTTTTCCTTTCATAAAAAGATACCTGAAAAGTTTTCCAACTTGTAGACATCATGAAAAAAAAGTCTGAACAGAAAAAAAAACCACCAAGCCCCTGCGAGACCACGGTTCAAAGCTCAGAACTCTTCTCTTGTTGACCAATCCTGCTATTGAACAGTAAACCTTCAGGGAATTACTGAGCTCTTAAATAATTAAATAATTGAACACTGCGACCTACAAAAGAAAAAAACCCAACAAAATCTAATGAATTATTGATTTTTATGTACTCTAGATTGTAAAAGTGTACCACTAGAGCTTATAGCTAAAAAGACTTTATGCTGGATTGAGGGTGCGATTGAACACAGCGCTTTCTTTAAACAGAAAATTGTTTCATCGGTAAACCTTTGGAAAAAGAACCAACTCTAAAAACCAAAAAAAAAAACCTAAACAAAACTCAAATCTCATACCTAAAGCATCCTGTAGGTACTTTTGGCCCACCAGTTTGAGATATTCCTCAATGGCTTTGGTGGCCAGGGTGTTCTCCCGAAATATCAGGTGCTCATTGTCGCCACACCGATCTACCTCTGACATCATCAGATCGGTCAGGAAATCCTGCATCACACACAAAGATAAACAAAAAGGAAAGGACACAATGACATTATTAAAAAGTCACGGTTAAAAAAATTTTTCAAATGGAATTGCAATTAATATTCCAACATAAATGGACCACACATTTGGGTTGTTTGACCCCCAGTGAAGCGGTTTATTAGCGCTTAGTAAATTATGAATTATATATTTCGTATTAATTATTCAATACAGCAACTTCTTTGAGATCTACTGGATAAATAAATGACCAGTTGCACTGTATTAACATGCCCGCTGATTGTGGAAAGTGAATTGTGCCAATGACGTGACTATTTAGAAACATAATAATAATAATAATAATAATAAATGACAAACAAAAGAAACAGAAAAGGCTTAGCAATTACTGCATCACTTGCATTAGCATGAACAAAAACAGAGGTGAAAGGTAATTAAGTACATTGACTTCCTTACTGTGCTTAAGTAGAGTTTTTACATATATGTTCTGTACTTGAATAGTTTTATTAGTTAATACTTTTTATTTTTACTACACTATATCCTACAATAAATATCTGTACTTTCTACTTCACTACATTTGTGCATGCCATTGTCTTACATAACCACAGTGTTGTGTGTCAGTTGATGTTTCCCTACTACCCTATTACTATGACTTATACAGTATGCTACTGTAAGCAAAAAAAAAATCTCAGAACTTTTTATACTGAAGTTAATTTAAAGGTAAGCTCTTTTGTACTTTTTCTCAAGTAGAAATGTACAATAAATTAAGGATTTTTTATTTAAGTAATGTATTACCTGTGGCGTCTCTACTTTTACTCAAATAACTTAATTTTTATCCAGCACTGCAAAAATCGAACAGAAAACGTGCATGCAAGTCTCGAAATCTCAAAGACGTAAATAGTGTTGGACATCAAAGGGAAACTCAAAATAGGCGATGTTAGTATAAAACAGGAAGTAAACAAATCTAGCCCTGTAATCTGTGATCTAAGACTTGACCCATCGTGTCCACTGGGAGCCTTAGCGCTTGCTTTCCCAGCATGTCCATGAAAATCTTAGTTTAAAAAAGGGTCAAGGACTTTTTATGGGTTATGACATTTTTGGTCAACATCTGTTAACTCATACTTAACGCTTTCAGGGAGTCATGACAAAAACGTTGACTTCTTATTTATGATCTTTAAGCCTATATGTTTGAACTGAACTTCTAGATAAACTGTAGATAAAAATTAATATTCTGTAAATAGAATAACTAAATAAAATAAGTTCTATTCCAACCTAAAAAAACTAAACAAACGAAAACATATGTTCCTTTCTTTGTTCTTTAACTTGCATACACAAACAGAACATAAACTTTTCTAATTGCATAGTGAAAAACTTCAATTTGAACAAGCTAATGGTTAGCTAAAGCACAATCTCCGTTAATGCAACATGATGCTATAACAGTGGGAATTAAGAAAAGTACCAAAGCACAGAGCACATCATCTATTCTGTGACCAGTCAGCACCTTTTTGTTCTGGGGTAGCGGGCAATCTTTGCTAGAAGGAGATGCAATGAAATTTTAATATCTAGTCTGGTCAGATGGTTCTCTTACCCTGATCTCTCATTATTTATGTATTATTCTTTCTTTTTGTTTAACTATTGTATGTTCACAGAATCCAGAAAAGGTAGAAAACTGACTGATTCAGACCTGCATGGGGTCAGAACGGTAAAAAATAAGTCAGCTGCGTGTGCGCAGAAGTGGATGGTGGTGTTAAAATATAAATGAAATAATTAAAGATATCCATGGTGTGGTAAACTACTGATTGTAGACTACTTTACAAAGATAAAAATGAGTATTACTATCCCATGGAAATCTCAGACTGCAAATAAAGCACTGACTGAAAGCTACTGTATAGTTTCTCAAATCATGATTCTCATCACTACGGTACTAACAAGTTTCCTTGGAGCTCTGCAACCAGGCATTCATGTAACATGGCCACCGAGGCTTAGTCTAGTGAGCTCAGCTCGGCTCTGGCATACTCGAGGTTCTGACCCGAAGCCCTGCTGCTAATCTGGTAAGCCCTCGAGGCTCCAGCTGCATCCTGTCCTCATTCGGCATCATCAGCATTCAGAGCACTTGAGCACGCTGAGCAAAGGCCACATCAAGGAAGGCGCATCGATGCACAGCGCGAACACAGGAGGGTGGGTTTGATTGGATGAAAGAGCTGAGTGGAACAGAACAGCTCAGATGACTCAGGAAAGCAGAGTGGTGTGTGCACAATTAATTGCATCCCAGCACTAAGATTCAGATGAACTCATGCTTTCTGGTAATGCAATCGTTACTCAGGTTTGGGACGTGTTGCCGTAGGAAAATATTCAACCATTGGAGTGGTGTACAGTGTCTTGCAAAAGTGTTCATACTCCTTGAACTTTCCACATTTTGTCACTTTACAACCACAACCGTAAAGGTATTTTATTGTGATTTTTTAATGATAGACCAACACAAAGTGGCACATTGTTTGTAAAGTGGAAGGAAAATAATAAATGTTTTTCAAAATTTGATACAAAAATTTGTATTCAGCCCCGCTGAGTCAATACTTTGTAGAACCACCTTTCCCTGCAATTACACCTGCAAGTCTTTTGGGTTATGTCTCTACCAGCTTTGTGCATTTAGAGAGTGAAATCTTTGCCCATACTCAGTCAGATTGGAGGGAGAGCGTGTGGATGTGAACAGCAATTTTCAAGGCTTGCCACGGATTCTCAATTGGATTTAGGTCCAGACTCTGACTGGGGCATTCTAACACATAAATGTTCTTTGATCTAAAACATTCCATTGTGGCTCTGGCTGTATGTCAGAGCTACAAAGTTGTCCTGCTGGAAAGTCAACCTCCGCCACAGTCTCAAGTCGTCTAACCAGCATCCCTGTCTCTGCTGAAGAAAAGCATTCCCACAACATGATGCTGCCACCACCATGTTTGTGGATGGTGTGTTCAGGGTGATGTGCAGTTTTACAGTAGTTGCATGTATTCCAAAAAAATCAGTTTTGGTCTCATCTGACCAGAGCATCTTCTTCTACATGTTTGGTGAGTACCCCACGTGACTTGTCGCAAACTACAAACGGGATCTTCTTATTTGCTTTCTTTCAACAATGGCTTTCTTCTTGCCACCCTTTCATGAAGGGAGTGCACTATTAATAATGCACGTGAAGGAAAGGTACACACATTTACACCACCAAAGTTGATTATTTTCCTATAATATAATATAATATAATATAATATAATATAATATAATATAATATAATATATCACATCCCAAAACATTTTATTACTCTTACAACTCTTCTGTTTGACTGTTACATAAAATATATAAATAAAATGTCACTATTTCTACATTTCGTTATTAAATAACAACCAAATTAAAGCCATTTACATTTAGCCTTAGAGTATGTGGAGCATTCATCATATATTCATCATATCTTCATAGCATTTAGAGACAAGAGGTAAAATGTTATAGCTCTGCTTTGTCTGTGGGCGGGGCTAAATTTTGGGCCACAAAACTGTCAATAGAAAACTAAAGCAAATCATATAATGGTGTTTATTGCATGGCAAGATATGATTATTAAAGATCTCATAGCAGTTATGAAAAAACTTCAAATTGCACCTCTGGGGGGCCAACACCTAGCTGTAAAACATCTGGCGCTGTAATGATGCGCCAGGGGATAAATAACAGAACCAAAAATAACAAACAGAGAAACCGAAGTCTACCAATCTGATGAGTCCTACCCATCCTCTATAATTTATTTATTCATTTATTCATCCTGTATACCACTTATACTGTTCAGGGTGAAGGGAATGCTGGAGCCTATCCTAGGGATACACCCTGGACAGGAAGCCAGTCCATCACGAGGGACCCAAGCACACACACACACGCTATGGGGCAATTTGGAAATTCCAGTTAGCCTAATCTGCATGTGTTTGAACTGTGGGAGGAAATTCACTAAACATGGAGGGACGGACAGAAAGACAGACCCGAGGCAGGAAGCGAACCCTCGACCCTGGAGGTGCAAGGGCACAGTGCTAACCACTACACCACCGTGCCACCTCCTCTATAATTATTGCAATCATACTATTGAAACATTTCAAGTGAAAAGATTGGCAGGAATTTATCTGTTGTGGTTTAAGGAGGCACATCGGTAAAACTCCAGAGCTACACTCCTCCATTTGGGGTTGTTTAAGTGGCTGGCATGGTGTTTCTGCATGTGTTTGTCGGGGGTGGGGCTGGGGGGGGTCGGGGGTGGAGTTCTGCTTATAAAAAGAGCCCCAGGCTCTGGACTAATGACCCCAGCCTCCCAAAACGGGCCAGCAGAAAAATTACTTCCCACACACACACACACACACACACACCCCATCACTCTTGTGTGAATCCCAGTGAGACCCCTTGGGCAGCGGCTGCATGAATAAGAGCTCATTAGCAGCGGGGAGAGGCTCTGGATCCCCATCTCAGTTACACTGTGCACACACTCCATCAGACCTCCACAGGGAACTGATTCAATGACCAGGCCTGCTCCGCTATGATCGATACTCACTCCACAAACACAATAGTTCTTCAATCCTGGGTCAGAGTTGCCTCTGTTGTAATTGCTTTTAGATTCATGGTATCGATGTACTCAGATATGATTTCTTGCGCTTGTGCAAATGTAGCCATTATGCCAGGGCGAAGTTTTATAACCTGGAAAAACGTCTGAAGCCTGAAGCATAATGTCGACGTTTCTAAAACAGTAGCTGCTTCAAATTGAAGGCTAGCAATCCGCAATGACCACGGTGGACATCGGCTTCATACTTCCTCTCATTCATGACTGCGCGCTGACCTCTGGAACACAACGCCAGGAAGCCACTGGCATGCGAGGCAACCCTGATTGACCTTGTTTACTGTAACCATGCCACGGTTTAATGAAAGACAATACTGACGCTGACCAACCTCCAGCCTCCGCTAATGAAAGACAATACACTCCCGATATACTCCCTGACTAATGTCCTGTGTAATGACAGAGCATACCATAGCTTATTTAGCCCAGCGATAATGACAGGCTAAGACCGCCACTGACCACTTTGACCGGCTCAGAAATCCTACATTATAGCTTCTGCGGCCAATAAAGGTCCTTCATTGTGCACAGTGAGGACAAGCATTGAATTTAAGCTAAACATACAGTACTCCACATTACATTGAACACATGAGCCCTCATTCGTAGTGACTGGGAAGGTATTATCATCTTTCACAACCTGTAACTAATTAAATCAAACCTCCCAATTTACTGTAGATGTTCATAGTGACCAAATCACATCATTGATGACACTTTTTAAGGGTTAAGTTAAGGGTTAACGCCCAACAGGAGCAACTTAGTGGTGGTGGAGTTTGAACCTGGGACCATTTGGACCGTAGCCCAATGCCTTAACCACTAAGCCTTCCCTTCAGTAATGTTTGGCCAGCGTTCTTATGTGAACTAGTAGGGTTGGGTGGGTGGACTTAGAGATTGTGGACACCTGGCTATAAGACTCATTTATTTGTGTTTTTTGTTGAACATCCCATCCTAGATGTCCAACTTTTTTGAAAGGTTTTCCCCAATTTTTGGAGAATGGCAGTGGGAATTTGCCTATTCAGTCAGAATGAAAGGAGGTTTGGGGTGTTCAAGCTCATTCCAAAGGTCAAACATTTTAAGACAACATATTCCATGTATTAAAGTTCTCCCTGTGCAGAAAATGTGATGCCACTAATTAGTTCTAGCATATCTAACTGAAGAGTTGTGCTCATTAACTGAAAGAAACTGGCTATATGACAATGGTAAGGCAGTAACAGTCTATAAACCATCTTCTGTACATGATCTTTAGAAAGCAATTAAGCAGGCATGGATTAAGCGAGTGACACTAGAGTAGTGCACACGTCTTTTTGACACTTCGCCCAGCCAGATCCAGCAGGTTTTGAAGAATAAAGGACTTCACACTAGATATTGATTGTTGCATCATTGTATAAACTAACAAATTGTTTTCTTTACCTCGATTGTCAATGTTTTACAACTTTTCCAATGTCGTTGAAACATGGAACTTCACTTTTGCCTCATAGTGCACTTTCAAACCACTGCTATAGACGTTCGGTATCCGGCAAAATACAATGTAAATAATAACCTTTTATTTATGCATGTCACGTACTGTACCTGTATTTACTTCACTGAATTCATTGCTGAAATATGTGATGGTGAATGGAATCATATTGTAATTTTACAGATTTTATATTCGAGTACACATCCCTAATGTTAAAATGTAATGCTACTGTATATTTATCTCAGAGGGCTAAGGAACACAAAGAGGTCCTGTTCAGATTCTAATATTCTGAATTATATCATAGGATATAATACTGTTTCATTTGCCATATGGGAAATTGTCCTAAATGCTTAGTATGTAGATACTATCCTATCACGCGGCTCTTACTGTATAACCAGTCCTCATGCCCGTTCTTTCGAATCTATGGGTAATGTTCAAAATTTCGGAGAGTGGCAAAAAAGCCGCTCTGTTTTCACCAGGAACAATCGATGAAGTGAGATGAGTGAGGCTGAGAGCTTCTGCACATGTTGTCACCTCATTCAGAACTGATTTATGAAGACAATCGGAGCCTAAACACACTGTGCACTTGAGTTAATGAAGACAATAAGAGCGTTCACGCCTCCAACGATTCCGCGAGGAGCGCCAGGGCCCGTCTCCATTGTTCTCGTCTGTAGACTCTATTGTCAGAGGGTGGACTTGAAATAAAGATCACAAAAAAGGCAGATTCTGCTGAGGTGTCTGATTGTACAAGCTGTTAAACCCGTCAGTTGATGTCTACTTTGCAGCGGTATTAAGCCATGGACTTCTTTCAGCATCTTTTCATTTTAGAAGGCTTGATTCAATATCAGATTGGAAACTTTGGAAAACTGAGATGCACTACAAAAGAGACTTGGCACGCTGTCAAATACTTTAATGAGGAAACAAGCATAATCATTAAAATAAAGCTAAACTCTTCTAAACTGGGGTTCCTTGAGGGTTCTTTGTATTGGTGAGGGGATTTCACTTCATAAAGGAGTTATACTTCAGACTCTGTTTTCGGAGAAATACTTTGTTCACTCATAAAACTTTATTACCACCTTTATCCTAATCAGGATGATTATGGATCCGGAGTCTGTTCTGAGACTGCTGGGGGCAAGGTGGGTATATACAGTACCTTGGATGGTATGGACAGACCCTGTTGTATGGCTCATTATGGACCATTGGGTCATAGAATGGATATTTGAAAGAAATTAATCTTGCCATGTGCCATAAAGACTTTTTGGGGGATAGTTACAGGTTCTTAGGTTCCCAATGGGGAACCACATCTTTGGACAACTTCCTTTTTTCTACTTAATGTTGTAAGAGTCCACACTGGGCCTCATCCAGACTACAGCAGTTAAAGACTCTTGAGAGTGCTAGATAGAATGCACATTTCAGTGCACTTTATCAGAAGTATAATGGGATTTAACCAGTAGTAGAACCGGATGTCTTACCTTAGCCTTGCCGGTGCTCTGGAGAATATGCACGAGTGCACAGGCCATCTCCTCCTTGCTCTTGACGCTGATTGCAGGCTCAAGTACTGAACAGAGGAGCATGTAGTTGTTGGTGATGTACTCAGCGAACTCTTTGTACAGCTCCATAGGGAGGATGCTCATGCTCTGGTAGCGGCATTTCATGCGCACCATGGGCCCCGGCGCTTTGCCCTTGCTGGGGTTGGGAGTGCTCACCGTGTACCACTTCTCCACAAACTGCCGACCTGTCACCGTGGCCACGGGGATGTTCACCAGGCCCACGTAGTTGTTTTTGTCCTTCTTTTTCTTCTTGTCCGTCTCTTTGTAAAGGTGCACGGTGATACTCTTGACTGAGGGCAGGTTGTTGAAGTCAAAGTGTTCACCCCAGAAAACATTGTCCGTTTTGAGCTTGCAGGTAGTCCGAGCGTAAAGCGTGTCATCAAGACACAGTTCACAGAAGTACTTTTTCTTAGCTGGTAAGTCCTTGGCTTCAATAATCCAACATTTTAGCATGTTCTCCACCCGACGACTGTTGTCCTGAGGGAACATACGAATGCACGAAACATTCACAAACACAATGCATGAGGCAAAGTTTGAGAATACATTAAAGTAATAAAAACTCTTAACTCCTGAAATGCCACAACCCCTTTGAAGTCTTAAGCTTACCTTGTTGGGATGCACAGCTCGCCTCAGGTTCTCCATCCATTTCTCTCTCTCTGCTGCTGACCGACAAGAGAAGCATTTACTTCCTGTTGATGTAGTCACCTGTAATTACACAGTGGATACAATGCTAACGTGGAAAGAGCAGAGAAAATGGGTAAATGGACATTAAGCTTAGGTAATCCACCAATTTTCATTGTGCGCTCGGCTCTTATCCACTGAAAAGGTTCCACTCAAGTGGGGAGTAATAACAGTCGGCCAAAGAATAGACAGATCAAATATCCCAAACACAGAAAGCATTCGCTATTAAATGCACGTCTTCTTCTAATGCAACCACAGAGTAAGGGTGGGGAGTACTGTAACTCACTAAAATCATGAAATCATCACCACGGCCAGTGCGATCGATCGGGGAAAATGGTTACGCTGCAGATTATTTTTCTACTTTAAATAATAATGGATTTTCATTACGGTAACAAGATTGCAGGCCCTCTTCATATGCTAATGCTTATAAAGTAAAATCTCTTATTAGAATTACATGTAGGATAGCGCAAACCTTTCCACAGTATGTTATTTCCTCCACTTGGATAGTAAAAGAAGCGACTGATTAAGCACAAACTGGCTTATTACCAGCTATTCGACTAATTTAACTGTTTTTCGAAGGTCCAGTCACATAAAACGTACAAACAAGTCATTTGCATAATCTGAATGGGACGCCCAGAACATCATCTTAAGCAGATGCCTAATCTGTCTCTGAATACACATAACTTTTGCAGCATAAATATTGATGTGCCTTTTGGATTTAAATCACTGACAATCTTCTGAACTTCGTTAACCATGAATATACTATTATAATTGAAGACTATGTATATTATGTATACTACTACTATATTAAGTATTCTTGTCATATTAGCAAGTATTTTCAGACAGACCTTAATACAAGGGGCGTTCAAGTCAAACCAGGACTTCTGAATGTGCAGAATAACAGAAGAGGTATGAGAGTTACAGTAAAAACTACCTTATTTCTCTATATAATCCCCTACTACACTAATGCACTCATCCCAGTGTTTCACTAGTGCTCCATTAGTGCTTCACTAGATACCATCGAGGTAGCTGGCCTCCCAGGAACACCTTGGCCAAATATGTGGACTGCAGTGGACTCCGAGCCACCTCGGCCAGCATCGCCGTTCACGGACATATGGACATCTGTCTTTAAGACAGTAGCACCATTCAATTGTTTCAGGCGGCTTAGAGTCTCATCACCATACTGTGCTTGAAGTCTTCTGTAACGTCAATCGATTTAATGCTTCCACAAGAAATTTCATCCCCAAGAAATTCCCGGTTTGACTTGAATGCCCCTTGTACACTATTATAATATTATCCATTATATGGGTGTGGATTAAACCATGCAATCACAGAGCACCTAATAGGTCTGTGATCAGTCATTGGGCTTTGCTACAGTAGAAGGAGATAATAAGTGCAATATCCATATAGACTGATTAGACTATCCCTTTCCTTCCCATTACCCTGTAATCATTTCTTCCACAGACATGATTAATGATATATGGATGAAGAAATGTGGTGTATATATATCTCTCTTGAGATTCTTTTACATTTTATTCAACTTCCTCCAGGGTATGAGGCATCCAAGCTGCCAGCTGGCTACAGTGTAACTGAGACCATGTCAGTCTGCTGGGCCATGCTTAGCTCCAGTGAGTAGTGATTAGGACAAAAACAGGGAAGATTTGGACAAACGGTTGGAGTTGCGCACTGAGCCGAGGGGCAGAGAGATTCACAGTGATGCTGCTAGATATTCTCTTTGTTCTCTATGGTTAAGCAGGATTTCTAACGAAACACTCGATATTGCTGAAATGACCTTTTAACTACAGAATTTGTAGCATATGTTTGATCACCATAAAACAAGAATTTCAAAATTTCAGGTTTTGAACCTGGATACTAAAAGCTTGGTTGTAACAGATACTGTATCTAAAAGAAGTTGTTGGTCTTTTGGGTGCTCCCGGAGCGTCCGATCCACGCGTAACTTGGCACGGGTTTTATGCCGGATGCCCTTTCTGATACAACCCTCCCATTTTACCCGGGTTTGGGACCGACCCTGCATCCACTGGCTGGGGTTCGGGCATTGGGTGAAAATTGAACCCGAGCCTGCTGCTGCATGGCAGGTGAGAAACCTACCACTGAGCCACCAATGCCTTGACTTGTTGGCAGCCACTAAGCATTTTTTAGAATGATGTATAACTTGTCTTTTTAGAGTAATGATTTTGAACCACGATTATCTGATGGCTGATGGATATCACAGATGCCAAAAGGAACTCTTAAGTACTGTACATTGCACCACTGATTAAACTACTGAAAACAAGTTTGGTGAGATTTCTTCGCTTGGGGTGGAAATGTTGTAGTTTTAAATGAGCATGAAACGCTTCCTGACAGATTCAAACATCTGCCCTTAGGTGATCATTTTAAGTGAGTCTTGAGTAAATTGTTTCTTGTTCTATTTTTAGTACAGGAAAGCGTGTTAAAATTGCTATCTGTGCACGTACATTATGGATGCGGTAGATTATTTGGGGGAAAAAAAGAAATAGAGAATTGCTTTAATAATGATGATGATGATGATGATGATGATGATGCTGCTCAACCACCACGCTGCTCCTCTACAGTATATTACGGAGACTGACTCGATTAAAAAAAAAAAAAAATTCTGTTAAGACTTTTAGTAGAAGCTAATAGGAAAGGTTGATCTCTGAGACACAATACTCCTGACTGTTTAAAAAGATTTGTGTACAGCACAAAGAACAGACTCAAAACTGGCATGCATGCAAATGTCATGCGCTGATACATGCTGTTCCCCTTTTTATCATTCACATATTTCCTTGTGCTATTGTAAACCAGAGCACATGCAAATGATTTCCCCGACAATCCCACTTTTCCCCACAAGACACTGGAACATTCAGTACATAATACTTGGTGTATGACCATAAACTGCCATGTTGATGGTGCTGGCCTGAGCGACCGACTGTGCCCACAAATCACTAATAGACATTAGTTTAAATGCTTAATAAAGCTGAGATGAACGATCAGAGCTCGGTAGACTGACCTCGAAGCAGAAGTCCTGTCCCAGGATGCTGCTGTGCACAGGTTTGATGAGAACTTCCTCCTCCATACTGAGATCCAGAGCTTCCACTGCACTGCTGGGGCTGAGCAACGACTCGTGAGACCTTGACTCTTTCAGCCTCGGCATCAGATGGGATCTGAAATAAAGATGAAGTCTTCAGAATTCTTGTTCTTTAGTATTTGGTCTTGAGAAACACAGATGCCGATGAAAAGCATATGAGTATACTGTAGCATGGTGCTGGTATTGCATCGCAAATGGGTCCTTCCCAAACGCAAGACCTACAGTAGGAAAAGGGACTATAGACTCGACTGGTTTGATCACAGCTGATAACCCATGTTTAAGCAGTCATGATGTTAGGCTTGAAACATTAGAGATCTTCAGCACTATGGAAAGTGTAAAAGCTTTAGCTAAATCAAAGAGTTACGTTCAGTTTTACTGCACCATGTTATACACTACTGCACTTTATTAGAAACTCATGTAGGTTTATGTATTTATCCGATCAGCCATTTGTGTTGCAGCAGCACAATGCAATATAAAATACAGCACATGCAAACCCAGGACGAGATCTTCAGCTAATTTTCACATAAAACTGGGACCAAACTGTGATCTCTGAGACTTTAACGGTTGCAAGGTTTTTGGTACCAGGTAGGATTGCTTGTGTAACTGATCTTTTGGGATTTTCAAACACATACAGAATAGTACAAAATAATAATAGTCATGATAAAAGTAAAGTAAAGGAATAAAATCCAGGTCGCAATACCTGGTTGAGTTGAGAACTCGCAGACTGATCTAAGCTGACGAGAAGGCTATAGAAACTTGAACAAGCCCTTTTTTAAGCATCTCGGAACACACAGCACATCAAGCCTTGACTTGAATTGGCTACAACGGCAGAAGACCACATTAGGTTCCACCCGGTAACCTACAGTAGAACATGGATCTGAGGCTATCATAAGTTAAGACTCACACAACCTGGACAGATGGAGACTCCAGGAGATCAACAGTTCTCTGAAATAGAGAAAATGTGCTCAAACCAGACCATCTAGTACCAACAACCATTCTATAATTAAAGTCAAAGAGATCACACTTTTTTCCCCCTTCATTCTGTTGTTTGATGTAAATATTACCAGAAACTCTTGACACAGATTTGCATGATATTTCTTTTTGCATTGTACTGTTGTCACTTGACTGGTTGACTAGATAATGAAACCCTGCATGAACTAGCTTGCATCGTAAGTGCTGTTTGTCCAGCGCCAGTCCAGTGGTTCTATCCTCTCTTCTATTCATCAGTGGAAATGGACCACCACTGGATAGAGCATGACAGGCCAGATTATAAATATAGGGACAGTGGATCATCTAGTGACCCTGACATGGTAGCGACCCAAATAAAATGTGGTCAGCAAATTACTTGTCGTCCTTTTCTATTGATAAATGGAGTGTATGGGAGCTGATAAACAACAGAGCAACAGTTAATAAATAAAGGAATACCTACAGTATGTACAGTAGTGCATGTATATGGCTGGAGTAGTTAAAAAAAAAAGTATTCTTCATTATCTTCATAACAGTTTATCCTTTTGTCCCTGAAAACTGAGACATTTTGTGTCTGAGTTTTTTTCTTCTTCTTCCAGACATTTTTTTTTTTATAAACTTTTACATAATAGTTCTGATTTAACTGCAATGTGGAGGTAAACAAATGCTTGGTCTTTCATTGTATGGAGTAAAAAAACACCCCTGGGATATACAGGAAACTTGAAGATAATTACTTTCACAGAGAAAATCAGATTTTATGCAACAGAAGCATATGAGAAGTGCATACTTAATTTCATGTATCCGTACTTCTTTGCTGATGCAATACAACTAACCAAAAGACATGATTGTTAGACTTACTTAGATTTCCTTTACTAATCAATGACCTGCCAATGACCAATCAATGTGAGGAGTAAACCATGGCAATTAAGAACCTGTTTAGAGCTGGCTTTGTGCACGCTTACTCCATCCTTACTATGAATTAAAGATATCTCGTCATCGTCTATACCGCTTTATCCTGTATACAGGGTCATGGGGGGCTGAAGCCTATCCCTGGACAGAGTGCCAATCAATTGCAGGGCACATACACATACATACACACACATGCTCAGTCATTCATTACACTACAGGCAATTTGGGAACACCAATGACTCTAATCTGCATGTCTTTGAATTGTGGGAGGAAACCAGAGAATCTGGAGGAAACCCACCAAGCATGGAAAGAACATGCATACTCCATGCACACAGAACTGAGACTGGAATCGAACCCGAACCCTGATCATGAAGGTGCGAAGCGACAGTGCTAACCACTAACCCGCCGTGCCACCTAAAGACATCTCACGTAAAGAAGAAAAGAAGAAAAGTACAGTTAGTCCTGGAAACGACTGTGAGCTCATTTTCTTGGTTCTTACACAACGCAGCCAGGAATGACGATTAAAAAGATTCAATCATACAGTATTATAAGCCTGTAGATGGCAATAAAAACTAAATAAACAAGTCTTGAATTAAAAAGGTAAGTGAACTGAAATTAATCTGGGATCAGATTATGGGCCATCAAATATCATCCGCAGATTAAAACTCTCCAAGAAGCAGCATCTAAAATGTGAAACTAAATCAACTGTGCCTTATAGTGAAATAAATCCGCCAAGTTCACGTTCTCGCTGCAGATCGCTATAGGAGGCTCTAGAACCCATGCCAACTTCAACCTCGGTCCTGATCGAAGGCAATAAAAGCACTTTCTATCAAAGCCTCCAGACAGACTGCAACATTATACCGCTGATGGCCTGAGCACAACTCATCATCGTTTCATAGCAATACATAACGCTGACTCGATATAACCCCATTTCCCTTCGCTTCGGTGCAATTGAGAGAGTGACAAACAACTCGTGACATACAGTTGATATTAAAAAATAACGACTTTCTCCAGAGATCTCGTCAACCCCCCCTGGGAAATCACACACAATTTCAGACACTCATTTGTCCTCTAAACCAGGAATACCTGCTGACTCAGAAGAAATACACAATACACTAATGTAAAACAGCCTTATAGCGATTATCAGTACAGTGGGTACTGATCAGAAAAAGCGAAGGTCTCCATCAATCAGTCGTATGTGAGCGCTCGGAATCACCGTGACTCCGGCATCAAACATTTACAGCATTTAGCTGAAGCTTTTATCCAGAGCAATTTACTGTAGTGCACCGGAGGCTCATGGGCCAATCCAAATGAACTGCGTGTCTACGGATGCTATAAGACTAAAATCATGTTATTTAAGAGTTAACGTAATAGAGTACAGTGGAGCACAATTTAAAATGTTTAAAAATAAGTTGTGCAAATTTAGTGCTCATTTTGTTTGTTTAGCGAAGAGGTGAGTCAGCAGACTGGGCTGTTCAGACAGCCAGGGGAAATTCATTCCATCACCGAACATTAAACAGAGACAATCTGACCTGCAGGAGCATTGTGAATACAACACGCACTTCAGCACGCTGAGATCATGGCCAGGCCCGACCGAGATAACGTAATCCTCCCAAAACCCCTCCCTTCCTGCTGCGATACACTCATCGAGGAAGAGCGCTTCGACTTATTGGTTATGACTCACAGCCGCTCAGCTGTAGGTTCAGCTCTGATTTACTGTACAGATTACATTCTCAACACATACAAAAAAAAATAAAAAAATACACGCACACCAAGAGAGCAAAAGCAAATGAAAAAATGCAGCAAAACAGACAAACAATAAGAGTCAGCAAAATCCAAAGAACCAGAAAAGGTTAAAACTCAAAGAACAAAACATGGTGGCAAAACAAAAATATGATTCACAAACACAATAACAAAACCAAAGAAAAGAAAAAAAAAAGAAACACACCAAACCAAAACAAAGTAAAAGAACAAACAGCAAAACTTAAGATGAGATGACTAAATCAAAAACACCACAGCTAATTCTTTAACACAAGAGCAGCACCAAAAACATGACGACAAATGTAAAAATATGACAGAAAAATAACAATGAATCCCAAAACCTGACAGAAAAAAAGCCCAGAGGAAAAAACAAAAACATGACAGAAAAAAAAATCAAAGATGCATCAGCAAATAAAAAAAATGCAGCAAGAAAACAAACAAAACAAACAACAACAACAAAACAGCAAAACCAAAATCGAGACAGCAAAATCAAAAACATAAAATCCAAATCAAAAACATGACAGAAAAAAATTACGCCAAAAAAACAACAACACAAGAGCAAAGTCACAAGAACCTGAGAAAAAAACAAAAACTAGACAGAAACAAAGGACAACATCCAATTCACAACGAACACACCAGCAAAACATAAGCAACAACAACGGACATCAAAGCCAACAAGGTGGTGGCAAAAAACAACAATCAAGGTGACGGAAAACAAACAAACAAAAAAAGCAAAAATGAGAAAATCAAAAGCACAACAGCAAATTCCAAAACATGACAGAAAATCAAAAACATGACAAAAAAAAAAAAAAAACTAAAACACGATGGCAAATCTGAAAATGCAACAACAAAAATAAAAACACTGCAGCATTAATCCAGATGTTTATAAAAATGTAGGTGTTTATTGAACATCTTATGGAGGTTTAGTTATTGTGTTTTTTCGATTATGTGATCTGATTTGAAGTGATTTATTTGTTTGTTTGTATCATTGTCGCATTTTTTCAAATTGACATTTTTTTTAGTTTTACTTTTGAATTTCCAAATTTGCTGTTGCATTTTGGATTTTTTACCGTCATCCTTTTAATTTCCAGTTAGAACAAGAGGAAATCTGGGTCTTGATTTCACCCATGCTTTTATTAATGCTTATTTCTTATTAAGTTGCAATTACATACTTTTACTTTTAAAAAAGCTACATGTCAATATAATGTGAGCACGCAAGCTCTGAAAATGTGACTAAACAAAGCCGTATTATTTAGAAAGAAGAAATATTGCTTATTATAAAAACGTATTAACTTTAAACAGCATTAAACAGACTGAAAAAAATGTCTCGTCCAATCAGCATCAAGCACATGCTATTTATTTAAACTCTTTGCATTATGAGTTTCTGCATTTTGCTGTCTTTCTGAATTTGTGGTTGTGTTTTGTGGCTTTGCTGTTGCATTAGTTTTTTATTATATAATCTTCTATAAAAGTGAGCTCGATGTGAGTGATTAATTATTTTACTATCCCACATAATGGCCTCGTTAAAGGTCTACCCCCTTAAAGATGACATCACTCCAGCTGCACAGAAGCAAGGAGGAGGATGTTTAGTACTGCAGAATACAAATACTAATCACATGCATAAAAAGAGAGCAACACCGAGTGTTATTATAAATCTGATCAAGTCTTTTAATGATGCGTTAATGGACTATAGTTTATGTTTCAACCTACACGCTTCCTTACATTCTTATTAAATGATAGCCATGATTTGCATCAACAGGAAAAATGACATACCAGCCATAACAATCGAATTTGTGCTACTCTGCTAACTAGAGCCACATGTTGTGCAGGAACTGCAGACATAGACAGAGATAAACAGTGCATGAAGAAACGCCACATTTCCAGTACTTACTGCTTAACGTAGCGATAGGCCATGATCTCACCGAAACACGAGACTGCTACTGAAGGATCGGTTCAATACATTAGCGGAATGAACCTTGATTTCCTGCGATGATGAGGTTCGATAGCAGATCTCAAACACTGGCTGGAGCAGTCAGGTTGCAGTGCAGCGCTGCTTCTGAGCACCCAAGGGAACGATCCTGTTTGCCATGAACACACCCTTCGAGCATTCTTTTTTCTTTTTTTTTTTTTCCTCCCCAAGCATTTCTATTTTCAAAGCATGGCATTTTGGTTGGGAGTCAAAACTGTTTAATGTACCGGTCATTTCTGGTTCAGAATTTCTGCTTGTGTGTCAGAAAAAGAAAGAGGATTTGTATAAAATTGGGCGTATGGGTTTAAATTAAAATGGGCCATACCATTAGGGTTTAGTTCACTACACAACATCAAATAATAGAAAAATATCCATGACCGAATAGAAAAACAAGCAGTACACTGGCAGAATCTGCAAATGTTTTAAACTACAAAAGCGACACACAGTGATAGCGAGGGTCCAAAGAGGGGTGAGACGTGGACCTCTGTGGCGTCTAATTAAACTCACATTGACTGAGCGTGTGTGCTAGGTTCTCCGTCTAACAGAACATTGTGCACTCCACATAAAAATGGTTCCCACAGTCGCTGACAGGAAGTGAACACCTCCCTCGAGACCTCTGCATTAAAATCGGAAATGACTGCCATGCTAAGCCTGCATGTCAGGAAATCAGCAGCGCAGGCGAAAAAGAAGGAGAGACAGCTTGGCTCTGAAAAAGAAAAATGTAGGTCTAATTCAATGCTTAAAGATATCAGGAGGAATAGAACCGGAATGCATAAATAATTAGGTTTGTGCATGAATACTCAATCAAATCAAATCAAATCAATGGAAGCACCACGTTTTGAACGTTTTTTTTTTTCTTTTTCTTTTTTCTTTAACTTGCGAACCAAGCATCACCATAATAAAGACGCAATTATTCTAAAGCCAGTGAGGGCACACAGCTGAGTTTATTACTACCCCCAGACAGCTTACGTAATCCTGCGAGCTATTGACAGGGTCAGCCCTTAAACTGACAAACCTCTTTCTCAAAGCCGCTCAATCCGTGGCAGAATGCTGGGCTTTAAAACGACCACAAGCAGAGCAATTCAATATTTAAAAAGGACGAATGGTGCACTTCAGGGCAAAACATTTGCATTATTTATGTGCCAGTCAGTCAGAACGTCCCAAAATCAACTACGATCATGATGAAAATCAGCAGAACTTAAAAATAAAATGTAATTTCTATATCCTATATCTATATCTATATTCTATTTCTAATCCTCTGTTTGAGAAGCACTCAAACTCATACGGAAGCAGCACCAAAGAGCACAGCTCTGTCAACAGGGAGCCCATTAAAATGCGCTGCCATATCTCTACTAACCTCGGCCAAGTGTTTGATGAAGCAAGACCTCACTCAGGGTTTTGGAGTTCGCATGCTTCCAAACCATTTGTTTATCGAACCAAACTGGATAGAATGTGATGTAAAAGAAACCACATCAGATCTGAGAGGTGGCAAATTCAGAGTTTGGCCCAAGGTATAGAACAAACAAACAAACGAAAACAAACCAAAAAAAAGTGCTCTGCTGTTTTTTGACTCTCACTCACCATGACTGTTTTCCACCTAATTTATTCCTCTTGGCACGACCGAGAAAGCAATAAAGGCCAGACAGGCTTACTGTCCTGCATGTCAGTGTAAAGCCTGTCCTCATCACAAACCTGCCAGAAACAAGCCAAACCAGACGGATCATCTGAACCCGATTAGCTTAACAAACGCGCACACACACACACACACACACACACGCACACACACACACACGCACACACTCAGTGCTACTCTATTATTCTACTCTATTTTTACAGCCAGTCCATGAAGATGGAAATTACAGCAAACATCTGACTGTGATGTTTCTTTTTTAATAAACACTAGGGACATATAACTCAAAATCAAATCACAGAAATGAGAAACCAATAAAATCTTTTAAATGATCGAAATCTTAAGACAAGGCATTTTCCTTGCCCCAAAATGACCCTACCACTTGAGGATGAAAACACACCTCTCCTGATTTATCCTCTAACAAAAAATTTAAAAAATCAATGGCAATCTGCTTTGACTGGGGGGGCGGAGCTTATTTCCAGGCCAGAATATTTTTAATAGAAGGCTGAAATAAAGAATCAACCCAATAGACATATCGCAGACTTACAGTTTTTCCATTTCTTTCTCCCACCTAATGCGATTAGTAAAGATTTAATACATTTTTAAAATGGTACCCGAAGCATTAGAACTATAGCTTGAGTATTTTTCAAATTGACAATTCCATAATAATAATAATAATTATAATAATAATAAAATTAACACAAAATGTCGAAAAGTACGATTTTTTTCCGGAAAAGCAGCAAAAACTATCCGTCGATCTATCCAGCTATTTTTAAATTTACTCTAGCTACAAACTGAGAACCTGCAACGTAATATCATGTTTCTGATAGATGTTCAGTTCATTGTGACACCAGCAAGACAGAACCATCAATTAAAAAGGTTTAATTAACTAAAAGAAACAATTAGATTTCTGTTGCATTCCCTTTAAAAAAAAAAAAAAAACATTTGAATGAATTGTTACACATCAAAGCATTTTCTATAGGTGACTTGAACGCAAGAATGAAAATCTCATACCCCCAAAAAGACAAGTTGCTAATCATCGATTTCATTTGGAACTGCACGAAAAAGATTCCTTAATTCCTCCATCCATTCATTCAATCAAAATGTTCTGCATCATATCAAAGCGAAGACTCTTTATCTTCACGCAGTGCTTCTGCCTAGAGCTCCACAGAGCTCTCCTGCTAACATTTACATTTCAGACAATCTCACATCAAAGCCCATGCATTTATACACACACACACACACACACACACACACAGAACTGGAAGCAGCAGCAGCAATAACAACAACAGCAACAATTTACCTCTGGAAACCCCAAGAAGACTATGAGCGTATTCTACATCTCGTACAGCGTGCGCCGCTGGCACCACCCAGTTCCAGAGGGGTGTCGTAAAAGTAAAGCTAGGCTTCAACACCACCCCTCCCAATTAACCCTCAGCACAGTGCAGAGATATTACAGATGGCACGTCCTCCTCTCATCTGCATCGCTCTCGCAGCATGCGCTTCCACCTCTGCTCGCACACAAAAGAGAGTGCACGGACGGATGCTCCACGCCGTCATGAGCCTCCCGATTCATTCCCCGTGCCTGGCCTTCAGTCAACCAGCAGCCTCCTATTGTTCCTCATTCTCTGCCTAACATTGACACAAACAGCCCTCGTCCTCCTTTCTTTCTGCTTCTCGGTTCTACGTCCAGAACGACCCATCCTGATCTCAACACTCACCTGGCATTCTGTACGGATCCTCGTGTGGAGCTGAGGATGAGGATGAGGATGAGGTAGTGGTGGTGATGAGAAGAGAACACGTGCAGGCGGCTTTCTCTCTCTCTCTTACACACACACACCCCTCCTTCTCTTTGACTGGTCCAGCCTCCTTATTTTCCCCCACTCTCTTGTGAGAGAGAGAAAGAGAGAGAGAGAGAGAGAGAGAGAGAGCGTACCCTGGTCTGATCCGCCCCTCTCCCTTAAGTGGGACACAACTTCCTCGCTTCCTGTATCACGCTGTATGCTGCGCCAACAAGAGATCTCTCAACACCACCCTCTCTTCCTGTCACTCCATTATCCTATCACCACCTATCTGTCTCGTTTCTCTCTTCGCTGTCGCTGTTTGTTCCTGTATACTGAGGAACGTTGAGCACACTGTGAGCTGGCCCTGCCCCCTAGCCTGCTGTATATGTTTGTGTGGTCTTTGTCCTGTGCTCCTTTGTCATACAATGGTCTCTTCCCTGCACCGGGACCTGCCCCTTTCTTCCTGCAGCAGGAGTTATAAAACACCCAGAAGGAAAGTCCCTTAAGAAATAAGCTCAAGAGTTCGAATGGTGCATTAAGTCTAGGAGTGCTGATGGGTGAGATTACAATCCTCGCTCCACCTGGGAGGAATGAAGTTGCATAACATTTCCAATTAAAGACGATCACTCATATCTGGCACAGTTTTTGATAAGACCAATCAATTATAAGATTACCTAATGAGCTTAGGGAACAACACAGGCAATTCTGAAACTGCCATATTAACCATTCCTTTATATATTATTGGCGTCCTTCATAAAAATAAGCAAATATGATTGCGTGAACTAACTAAACTTTACACGCAATAATTCAACTTATCTCCTCTGGAAATAAAAGAAGCTCTTTATCTTTGTTCAAACATCATTAAAAAGTTATTAGTGTTGTCTCTCAAAATATATAAATAACTAAATAAATAAAAATATATATACAGCCCCAGCAATGGTTTTGGAATGGCAACACCAATTATTCGCTTTTCGCTACAAACTGAGGACATCAAAAGTAACACATGAATATGAGGGGATATACAGTATAAGAATTTCAGCTTTCAATTCCAGATATTTCTAGATATAGACATGGTAAACAACTTGTAATGTGACATCTATAGTTTGAACCCACCTAATGTCCAGTGCTAAAAAATATCATCATTCTATAGCATTTCTTGTATAGCGTGCATTGTATAGGGTGCAGAGTATATTGTGCAGAGTATATTGTCCATGTATAGTGTAAAATGTATAGTGTGCAGTGTACATTCTGCTGTGTATAGTGTAGATTTATAGTGTACCTTGTATACTGCATTGTGCAATGTAGTGTATATTGTGCAGTGTATATTTTACAGTGCATACTGTGCAGTGTACAGTGTATATTGTGAAGTGTATCTTGTGCAGTGTATATTTTTTAGTGTATAGTGTATCTTATGCAGTCTATCTTGTGCAGTGTATAGTGTATAGTGTGCAGTGTATACTTTTCAGTGCATGGTGTATATTGTGCAATGCATAGTGTGCAGTGTATTGTATGCAGTGTATAGTGTATATTTTTCAGTGTATCTTGTGCAGTGTATAGTGTACATTGTGCAGTGTATAGTGTATATTGTGCAGTGTATAGTGTATATCGTGCAGTGTATAGTGTATATTGTGCAGTGTATAGTGTATATTGTGAAGTGTATCTTGTGCAGTGTATATTTTTCAGTGTATAGTGTATCTTGTGCAGTGTTGTGTATATTGTACAGTGCATATTTTTCAGTGCATAGTGTATATTGTGCAGTGTATATTGTGCAGTGTTGTGTATATTGTGCAACGCATAGTGTGCAGTGCATTGTATGCAGTGTATAGTGTATATTTTTCAATGTATCTTGTGCAGTGTATAGTGTACTGTATATTGTACAGTGTATATTTTTTAGTACATAGTGTACATTATGCAGTGTATCTTGTGGAGTGTAATGTATATTGTGCAACGCATAGTGTGCAATGTATCTTGTGCAGTGTATAGTGTATATTTTGCAGTGTAGAGTGTATATTTCGCAGTGTATAGTGTGCAGTATGAAATGTATAGTGTACAGGTTTCAATGTACAGCACCTTGCCATTGTCATACTTTCAAAAGGGACTGTTTAGCCCTGAGGTTTATATTTCAACAAACTGCTATTCTTGAGAAATCTAGAAATCTTTAAGTTTTAAGCTCATCCATTCCAATGGAAGAAACAAAGAACTTCAAATATGAAAGTAATATGATAAAAGTGTAATAGCAATGCAACAGGAGAGCAGTAGTGCAAAGTCACATAAATAAACATTCATTTGTTAATACACACTAAACTCAGATTTCTGTCTTCGCAGAATACAAAAAGGATGAAAATATTAGAATGTGTGAAAATGGAAATAAATGAAACCCACCTGTGCACTGCAACCTATGCAGCCTTTAACAATTTATTAATATGAGCTTCTTTAGAGATATTCGTATCATCGACTGCAATGAATGTTTTAAACGTAATTATGAGAGCAACAACAACAACAAAAAAGAGTTATCTCAGTGACTTTGACTGCAGTGTGGTTGTTGGTTATTTGTTCTTTAAATAACCTTCGTTTAAAATAGTTTTGAGAAGAAAAGCATGTCAGAATGTACACCACACTGGAATTGAGGTTGACAGCAGACCACCTCTTCTTCCTCTCAGCCAAGAACATGAATCTAACGCTACAGTGGCCCGCTGCAGGTTGGAAAAGACCATGGCTTTATGCACTGAGCTGCTGTCACATGATTGGCTTTACTGGATACCTGCATGAATAGGCAGGGGGACAAATAATACAGCGAGTTATCGCCTAACAACATAGCATCATATCTGTATTATACTAGACCCCTAAGATCCATGAATGTCTTTTAATGAACCAGACATTTCAAAGAGCTCTGCACTGCTGCACAAACAAAATCCTGACACAAGATAGTAAAAGAGCCTCTGGTGCAAAATGTCACAGTCTCGAACATCTCTACACTTTCAATTACACTCGGTACTCCATGCTCAAAGGGAGAAATCTGTTCTTATACCCCGAGCCTCGAATGTACTCTCATTTCACTGCTATAAAGCTGTTCGTGCAGGTTCAATTAAAAAAAAAAGGAAAAAAAAGGATTGTTTATTTCTTGTCCTTCAGGGCTTGGACATCAAGGTCAAACTTTTTGTCATACGCTACCAATAGACGGCTGATGTGGTGGGTCATGTTCAGCTTACGGAGAGAGAGAGGAGAGACAGGCTAGAGCCGAATGTTATGATTCGAGCTCATTGCACAACCAATTCACGTCCGTTCTGTGTGGAATTTTTCAGATGCCATTCGTTTCTGAAGGCTTTCCAGAGCTGAATTCATTAAGGAGCTGAATAATGCAGAGGTATGCCTAATAATCCCATGGATGGATGTGCTGCGTCGGAGAGGAATTTCCATATTAGCCTATTTTGACTCTTCACGAAGTTCATTCCTTAATATAATGCACAGAAAATAGGTGAATGCACGATCCGCTTTCAACTAACGAATCAGCTGTGCTCTTTTCTATCATGTGGCAACCCGAGCAGGGAGCTGGGAGAAGATTCATACTGACAGTCTCCCCTGAAGCCAGCCTGTGATCCATTTTCCAGGCTCGTACTCAAACCCCGGCTGTGTCTATGCGTGTGTATGCGTGCGTGCGTAACATCAATTAACTATCGTTCGGATGGATAATCTAATGGCTCACATCTATCCAGGATTTATAAACTGATAAAGCTGGTTCAAACTGAGAAGCTGAAAAAGATAGAGAAATAAGCTCAAGAATACACTCAGCATTCAGTATTCACTTATGAAACAAGAACATACCTATGTACCAATCAGCCAAATATCAAAGCAATTCCAAGACCTACAGGAAATGTTCTCATCAGAATGGTGCAAAAACAACAAAGAGCAGATGAACCAAGTAAGGTTGCAGGTGAATGGCCAAGTTCTCAGGAAGGCGCTGGTACCGTAGGTCAAACAACCACACTTTGCGACAGCGCTGACGAGAAAAGTATCTCAGAACATGATCCTTAAAGAGGAGAGCTATTACAGCATTGCTGACCTGGAGAATCAGAATTCATTCTGAGGCTTCACCTCAAAACAGGACAATAAGTTCAAGATTTTACACTCAAACACAAAATGCTCCCAATGGATCGGTAAAATCGAAAAGGTAACTACTGTACAATACCCTAAAAACCCATGTTACTTTCATCCAGGTCCAATCTCATCATTTTTTTTCCCTCACATTTCCACTTTTTCTTTTCAAAACTACTGCAGTCTCTGACCGCGCCGCAGTCTTTGTGCTCTTTGTGCCTCGGCCCTCAGCTGTAAGGATGACCTTGTACTTCCTACAGGTAAGCCACTGTTCCTGTTCCTTCTCTTCCATTAGAGACAATTACACACTTGCGAACATAGCACCGAGTGGCGCCATCCCCCTGACGCCTTCTGCCTTGCAGGCTGCATTAATAAGACTCACTGCACTGACCCATTTCTCCAGACATCTAAGGTCATCCCATTACTAAAGGAAGAACAAAAAAAAATTACATAGAAAGTTAAATATGACATCGCCACGGGTTTCATCGGCAGAGTGGCAGTAAAGTGGAGGAGCGAATCCGAGGAGGAGTAAATGTGGGAGCCGATTACTTCATTCCACTTAGCTGAGAAAAATGAAACACTGAATAAAACAAAGAACTGGATAGAACGAGTGTATTTTATTCACTCTTCTGTTTTAAAGAAATATAGGAATATACTGTAAGCGGAGCATGATATTTATTCATAGAAAACTTGTTCAAAATTTTCAATGCAAATCTGGTTGAGACTAGAGTGCACCAGGACTAGAACTCGGGGCAAAGTTACAAAAAATATTGCACAAATGAGATGGTTTTTGCGTTTATGTGGGTGTGAGCGAGCAATCAGAAAGATGCATTTACAGCATGAGTAGTAACTGCATGGTCAGACCCGGGGTGGTTCAGCTACTAGCTTGTTTATACACTGAGGGGCCAAAATAAATTCGCCATTTCAGAAGGTTCAAATTATTGGCCTGAGAAGAAAAGAAAACAAATAAGGAGATTTGGAATTACTGGAATTGGGTTGAGAACCCATCAACCCATTATCAGAACTTGGAAGGATAGTGCTGAACTTTGTGAAGGAAATGTGGTCGGAAAAAAAAATCATGAATAGAGATCAAGTAAACACTTGGTGAAGTTAATAGTGAAAGTAAGAGCATTTCCATACGCACACAATGAGACGTGACGGGATTGGGACTAAACAGCTGTTTGTCCATAAGAAAACCACTTGTTAGAGAAAAAAGGCTTTAATATGTTTGTGATTTGATTGGAGCAACGGAAAAAGGTCATGTGGCTTGATGAGTCCAGATTCACCCTATTCCAGAGTGATGTTTCATGTGTTTCCATTCCTACCCTGATGGACCTTTTGCTTTGGAATGGGGCAGTCATGCATAGTGCCTACTGTACAGTCAATCTGTACTGTAACCTCTATGGGTTATCACCATCAATGGAATTTATCTTTCCTGATGGCACAGGCATATTCCTCAAACTGTGAAAGATTTTTCCTGGGAGCGGCGGTACAGTGGCTGCGTTCATGGAGTTTGCATGTTCTCCCCATGCTTGGTGGGTTTCCTCTAGGTACTCCTGGTTTCCTCCCACAGTTCCAAAGACATGCAGATTAGGTTAATTGTTCTTCCCAAGTTGCCCGTAGTGTATGAATGCTCATGTAAATGTTGACCGAAGGTCCTACCACAGTCGTAAAATGGAAATAAATACAATGGTCACCATTGGTCTCCATGGTCCCTAGAAGTTCCTAGATGGATAGATGGTTCCTGAGAGCATGTGGAATCATTTCTAAACATAAACTGGTCACCAATTCGTGTGCTGTAACCAAAGCTAAAGGAGATTAAATGAAATCTTAATGTGTGTGTGTGTTTTTTTTTTGGCAAGGCAGTTTATTTCAGGAAATAAGAAAAAAATCTGCCCTTGTTAGACATCATCACACATGGGTACTAACTAAATTAATAACAAAATAGCTAGATATAATGAAATGCACCATGTAAACCAACATACCTTGTTTTATGAGAGATGGAGAGGAAAAAAAGCCCTCGGTGGAAATCTACATATACCCACGTAAAACTCAATGTAGACATTAAGTGGTCCCAGGATACAACCCTGGAGATGTCAGGGACAAACGCTACCTGCTGCGCTTCCGTGCTGCCCGAAAGAGGAATGAGCAGGATTAAATTTGTTACGTTGCTTTGTTACTATGGCAACTCGAGGCAGGTAAAGTAGGTCTCCGCTGTGCCTGGAAAATGACGGCTCTCGGAGGCTGAGCCATTCAGTCAGCAATTTCACCTCCGTAGGATGCAAGTGGTTTACACAGATTACTTCGCCATTAAATGGCACTGTGTGCTCAAATTGATTAAAAATAGTGCTAAGCATGTTTTATTTCCTTTGGGGGAGCACTGTCGATTTTATCACCATTAATACACGCGTTTAATGTTTAAATTTGATACAGTGTAATGCTTCGTTGCTTCAGATTACAGTTTACGGTCCATGCCTTCTCTCCTCCTATGGGTTGTCTATCTATTCCGTCACTATTATTTTCACCTGTTTTGAGCTGTTTGTTTGTCACCACATTCGTAGTGTACGTTCTGTTGAAAGTCTTTCTGGTTTTAAATCTTGTTTTTGCTTCACCTCGTTCACGCTGTTTGAACATTGCCTGACCCTTGCCTTTTACCTGCATTTGTGTCCATATCACCATCACCATCATCATCATCAGCAGCAGCAGCTTTGACAACCAACAACAACAACAACAAACAAACACCTTGTTTCTCATGGAGGTAGCTCCAGAATAAATCAATGTACAACATGGCATGAGTATGGATCTTTAATAAATCACCCAAAGGTACTAAGTATATTGATTTGTGGCTTGCTAGAGGAAGCAAAAAATGACATTGTGGCCAGAATTACGTGTTCAGCAAACAAGTTAGATAGTATTTACATGATATTTGAGTATGGAAAATAAAAATGCATAAGGCTCCAATGCCGGCTGTTAATAAATCAAAGGCATCAGGGTCAGGATGCGTTAACATGACCATGGAAACAATGCCTTGTGAATAATATTAACGCATTAGAATGAGAGGATGAGAATTAATTGAAATGATAAGTACAAAAACAAAAGGTCAAGAGCGTGATCTCATTAGCAATGCTTATGTAATGTGGCCTGCTTGTATGGATGATTCCGCAACTTTGTGGTGCCATTTAGCCCTTGTCTCGCTTAATAATGTTTTAGAATGTTTCACCATTGAATCTTAAAGGCTTAAAGTACATTTAAATTGTCAAAAATAAAATTGTATAAAATTCTCAAAGCTTCTTCACAGAAGATGACTGTGCGTTGTTTTTATATAAGGGTTTCATCCTAAAATGCACAAAATAGCATTAGGTACATCATAGCAATTTAAATAAAATGAATAATTTACTTTCAGTGTATGTTTTGTTACAGATATAACTATTACAGTCTTATTAAAAAAATAAAGAAATATACATTGTTATATTTATTCCTCCTTGATTTGAAAGAAGGCTTGATTTTGTCACTTTCTGCTGAACAAGTAACAAAGTTGATTAATAATTGTGGGACACTAAAATTTAATTGTACATGTTATGTATCTTATAATGGATGACGCATAGAAATACACTACCGTTCAAAAGTTTGGGGTCACTTTCTAACTCCATGATGGTTCCTGATTTTTATTTCTTTCTACATTGT
>JAQMYL010000039.1:7179402-7189735 GCA_030014365.1 Clarias pachynema | reverse complement strand
GGAAACCGGAGTACCCGGAGGAAACCCACCAAGCACGGGGAGAACATGCGAACTCCATGCACGCAGAGACGGGAATCAAACCCAGACCCTGGAGGTGCAAGGCGACAGTGCTAATCACTACACCACCATTGACTTTTGATTAATCTTAAATATATGCAGTGGAGCTGTAAGAAACTTTGCATTAGAGACTAATAAATCAGACACACAGGGACAGTATTTTTTTTTCACTGCTGCTAAAGAAATGTGACTATTGAAATACAACCTATTGGTAAACTGAACACCTCTACCTGGACTGTAAAACAATATATTGTACATTCACAGATTTGATTTGATATCATGCATGAAATGGCTTGTTATATTAGCAAACAATTTTGCTTCCTTCTACAAATAAATGGAGAAAACCCCTAGAATGGAACAAGATCACTTCAATTCAAGATCACTTCAAGCCTGAAATAAGTACATTAGTACAAAGAGACATAATATTTTCTTTCATAATGAACATAAATTTACTGTATAGTTATCAACATTCAATATATTTTCGCTCTCTAAAATACCATTTGTTGCGCTTTTGAAGCAAGAAATAGACAAACACTAAAGCCAAAATGGCTCACAAGAAATACGACCTCAATTACCATGATATCAAGCAACAATGTAATAAGCATACTATTATGAAATGATATAATACCACAATGTAATCCAATGAAACCCTGCTTGCAGTGATTTACATCATGCGAACCGAGGGATACTTTTGCCTCCTGTTTGCCATTTTATCACACAAATTTCATTTCAATCACACTATCCCTTTAAGCCTGTCAGCGATCCAAATGATTTCTGCCCCTCAGGCTGCCCACAGGGTTGTTGAGGCCAGATGAGCCTGAAAAGCGTCAGTCCCAGGGTCAGAGCAGAGGAGACTCAGCGGGCGTTGCTGCAGGCTCCGCACAGCAGGGGGGAGGAGTGTAAAATGAAGGTAGTAAAAGACCGTCTGTTTTCCGGCTTTGTGCGTTTTATGACACCTGCATTATCCTGACGCACCACATCTGCAGGGATTAACCTTGCAGTTCATTCGTGTGAACCCAGGTGAGGTATTAGCCGCTGAGTTCCACTGCCCCCGGGGTCACCAATCATCATGAACAAGGGCAAAATCAATGGCACAAAAATAAATAAATAAATGCTGCCATTATTTTGTCCAGGGTGCTGCAGGACATGGTGTGTGATTTTCTTGTTTTGTTAAACCATTTATATGAGAGACACGTTGAAAGGATGCAAAATGGGGAACGGTATTAGAGAAATGTCTAATCACCATGAAAATGCTCGTTTTTAAGCAGCGGTTCTCGGCTTACCGTGACTCTCAGGGCCGCAGAAGAGGCCTCCTCAATCGTAGATGAAGCTTTGTCCATGGTGGTGGTCCCAGGCATGCTGCGTCGACGGCCCGCACGCTCAGAGGCCGACTCTGAAATAAACAAGGAGTATTTAAAATTGTAATATTTCCATTTTATTCATGATGTTATAAAATATACTGTACGACTTATAATGACAGGAAATGCTGCTCTGTGATATTAAAACTAGCATTGAACATTGTTACTATTTTGGATGCAAGAGCATAATTCTAATTTCAAGCACCGTTATATACTCTAAACAGTAATAATAATAATAAAAAATAAACTTTATTTCAGCTGCTCCCATTGCGGGATCGCCACAGTGAACCTATGTGAACATCTATTTGATCTGGGCTTGGGACTAGCACTGAATCCCCTGGCTGAGTATTATAGGGTGTGGCAACCCACCGACGGCAGGGCTCAAACCCGGATCCTCAGATCACCAATTCAATAACCTTGAACCTTAGCCGCCTAAGCCACCAGTCCCCCAATAAACATAATAAATATATAATAGTTCTAATAAATATATAATAATAAATATATCAAATAAGTGCGGTGTCATTAGTCCTGATAGGAATGTGACAGTAAGAACCTACTTCCAGCATCTGTTCCCTATTTAACCAAATGGCAAAACTCTAAATCATTATAATGTAATGAAACTCTGTAATTAAAAAACCCCGCTTAAAAAAAAAAAAAAAATTTTAATAAATAAATGTTAGATTTATAATTAGATTATGGTATGCTACCCTGACCAGTTAGACCCAGCTTGCAAATCTCCAAAACATCTATAAAATTAAACTAAAAACTTTTTTTTGACCAAACCAGCTTACTGTTTTTTAGCAGGGACAAGATACCAACAAATACAATAAAAGCTTAGAGGCTTTTTTTTTTTTTTTACTTTTTACGAAGCATTTCAGATCTGTCCCTCTGATCCATCTTTTAATACAAAAGGTAGATATTTTATCTTTATTTCTTACTCACACACTACATAAATAAACAAATAAATAAACAAATAAATAAATAACATTTTGGAGCATGTCAAGATGTCAATTTGATCCATTTGAACATTGATTTCACAGTGGTCGTAATCAAAAGGTCATGAGTTCAGGTTGCACTACCTCCAAGCTGCCAACACTGGGTCTTTGAACAAGTCCCAGGACCATCTGTGCTCTGAACAACCCATCATGCCTGACCATGTGCTGTGACCCCAGTGTACTAACAAGCTAGGGTACACAACTAAATAAATTTCAGTGTATATACAGTTGCATTATATGGTATACAACCATCCTCCCAGCATTTAAAAATAAATAAATCTGTAAGCCCAATATTGCCCCAAAATTCTTGCGACTGTATTTAAGAGATAATAAGTGCTGGTTTTCCCCTAATTTTCCTATGCTCAACTCTGTAAGTTGCCTAGCAACAATGTTCTCATCACATTAACCACTTGAACTGTAAAGTTTTGAAAATTGTTAGATGTGTTAATGTGAGTGCTTTGCTCCTCATGCCCTCTTGGTGCCAGCAGAATGAAACTCAAAACCTCCTCATAGTTACACAACCAGTAATGCAATTTTTGTCCCTCGTGTCTTTGACATTATAGATAGCTATAGAGGAAACAGGCAGTAAGATAGAGGGAACAATTGCTTGAAAAAAAACAAAAAAAACAAATGAAAGTGTGTGCAGCCATCCTGAGAGACAGGCTCTATGAAATTCATCCTTTCATATCTTTCTGCAAATGTTCAAAGGTGCCTTGGTTCGTTCTGCATCAGTGCCTTTCTCGCTACGAAAGATAAGATGCTAACAAGATCAGGAACTTCAGTTTGCTTGCATTTGCTCTCTACTTCTCTTGCTGGGAGGATTATGTGAATAGCAAGGCTCTGGAACAGAAGAGGTGAATCTCCAAGAAAAGGCAATGTGCAAAACGACTCATGCAAGAACATTTAACAAAACCCGACAAAACCTGGATTTGTTTTGGGTTTCAAGAGTTTTGGAATCTGACAAGTACTGAAATGTAAGTTTGTCCAAACTGTGTAACAGTAAACATTCAACTTAAACATGCTAATTATTGAGCCGAATCAAGCACAGAAAATTTAAATAATTAAAGAGATTTTAAATTTCTGTAGCTGGGTAAAGAACTGGGTAAGAAGTTTAGTACTGTACTGAACCATCAACTTTGTGGAAGAAATGTGGTCAGCACAAAATCATTAATGGAGAAAATCTAAACAATTGGTAAAGTTGCATGGTTAAAAAAAAAATCTAAAGTAAAAACCTTTGCTATGCTTAATATTGAAAGTAAGAGCATTTCCATAAACACACAATATGATGAGAACTCACAGGATTGGGATTAAACAGCTGTGTGGCCATAAGAAAACCAGTTGTTAATGAGGCTAATAAAAAAAGGCTTAAAATTGCTAATAAGCATAAAGATTGGAAAAAAGGCAAGTGCCAGAAGAGTTGCACCCATCATGCATAGTGCCCAATGTACAAATCTTTGGAGGCAGTGTTATGATCTGGGGTGGCTTCAGTTGGGCAGGTCCAGTTACGGCTGATGACCTGAATGTAATGAATGATCAGATTATCACATCCTTATTTCCTTTGAAAGTTTTTCTTTCCTGATGGCACAGGTATATTCCCTAACTCAAATTGTGAAAGAGAGGTTCTGAGAGTTTGAGGACTACTGTATATCACGGTGTTGTTGAATTCTCAGTTCAGAATGTCAGAATGTGCTGATAAATTTTCATTTTTATCATATGTTTAGCAAGTTATTTTTCTGTAGTAACAGTTAACACAATGGCTTTTATAAATGGAAGCTCAACATGGGCGGCGCGGTGACTTCCTGCCTGGAGTCTTTGTGTATGGAGTTTGCATGTTTGCACTACCTGTGCTTGGTGGGTGTCCAAAGACATGCAGATTAGGCTAATTAGCGTTTCCCAAATTGCCCATAGTTTATGAGTGTGTATACAGTTTGTGTGTGTGACTGAAATGTATTGGCACTCTGTCTAGGGCATACCCTGCATCATTCCCCAAGTCGCCTGGACACACTATGAGTGAGTGAGTGTCTAATTGTTGACATGGTGAAATTAATTGCTTGAGGTGATGGGTAAAATTTTAGATGTAAAAGTATCTGCAGTGTCAGGGCTTTCTTACTAGTTTAAAATCAAGTTGTATCATGTTTCATGGGCACTCTACAACAGAAGACAGAAATGTAACCATAAATGGATATAAATAACCATATTTCTTTTTTTTTTATAAAATACCAATGGTTATTATACTGAAAGTATTGAAAAGTGGACGTAACTTTTTTTAGTAACCGTCACACTATAGGCCATAGTGTAACTCTTCCTCTCTTCAAAGTTACCGATCAACATAGTCTACTGTATATCACAACATATGCTTTCACATTATTGAACCCAAATCTCGCATCGTCGTAGTTTACATTTCTTGTCAATGGTGTCATCTCCGTCAACATTCTGTAGCAGAGTAGGAGACCATCAACTGCGACAAAGAGGAATTGTAAAGAAGATTCGAAAGTAATTAATGCATTAGCCATTAGACTGGATACATTATAGAACAGCTTTGAGCTTAGACGGTCATGTATGCAGCTTTGGATGCAGTCTGATTCTCAGTTGCTTTCTATATTCACTTTGATTAACGTTTGTTAACACTGAGGTAGCTAGTGAAGCTGTATTTCACGAGTGCAACATAATAGAGACTAAAAGCATTAAACAAAACAGCCACTCTCATGCTACTCAGTTTGAATGTGTGTTTCTGTCAGCATTCCTGCAGTTCTCCTTCTCAGCACATGAACAGATTGGAATGCAAGGGAGGGAGATGCCAAGCAACAATTCTTGTTTATCATCTTAATTAGCCTGGCTGGTATCTTAACATCTTAATCCATATGCTCAGTGTGGTGTCATGACCAGTCTGGTGCCCCATGGGCCTGAACGCAATCAAATGATAACAAAACGCTCATTAACACAAATATGACATTACATAACAAGCGAAGAACACTCGCGAACATTCCGCTGATAATGTGTAGCGACGCCAGAAACAAACAACCCGATGAGTGCTTAAATTTAATTTCTGCACTTTTGCATTTCCTGAAAAAGACGTCTAGTCCGTGTAAACACCATGACCAAGACATCACAGGAATCTTGCATCCTCGCGGATGTTCACTACAAGCCACCGTGCGATTCGGGTGACGCCGGTATTAGCATGCACGGCTGTAATTGGTTCCACTATTCTTTTGTCATTAAGCCTCTCAGCCGCGACAGATAAAGTTCTGTGCAAATGCAAATCGTTAAAGGGCAATTAGGAGCCGGATAAGGCCATCGAGTACTCGCGAGCTTCCTCGCGTAATGAGCAGAGACAACAGTGCCTCAATGCTTTTTCAGGTAAAGCTATTCTTCTCAGCTTCTCATCACACCGACTTGTCAATGCAGCCTGACCTCTTGACCACCCAGATCAGGTTTACCCACATCATCATGCTGACAACACTAGAAAAGTTGCACCTGTGTTAGAACGAAACAATTTATTTTTCTTGTTTTTATGGTTTAGCAAGTAATACACACTGTAGTAAGTCAAATGTGAAATAGAAATACTTGATTTAAAGTTATTTATACTGAATCAAAAAGAAAGAATCTGACCACAGATGTGTAAGGGCTCACACATACAAAATACATGTATGTTCACCAGGGCAAAAAATATAAAAATATAAACTATTTGAACCTTTGGACATTTTTAGGTTTTAATTACATACCTGAAATATCTACAGTACTGTGCAAAAGTCTTGAGCCAGCCCTCATTTCTTTATATTTTGCTTTCAAAGAGTCAGACTTTCTTGTATTTATAATGTTGCCTTCATGAATAGTTCTCCAGGCTTCCTCAAGGACGTTTTTGGCCCTCGTTTTTGGCAAGCTTTTGTCTTATTTTCAGTCCGGTCCCTGTGCCTGAGCAGTTTCAGTGGAATGCAGTAGTTTGTTAAGCCACACAGTGAGCTATATGAATCATTCATCATAAAAAAAACAAAAAAAAAACAAACATCTAACTTAAGGCATAAACCAGTGAGAAAAAGGTTCAGATGATGACAGATGATCAGGTCGGTGATTAGTATACTGGTGATGCTGAATGTTGAGTGGTTGGAACAGATAAGAGGGGAAATAAGGTTGCTGCTGAGGGTGTTACATTTACAACCAATTTATAAATCATATCTTTAGTCTCAAGTCTTTTGCACAGTAGTTCTCACTCACTTAAGCTGATGTGCATTACACCGCATGTCTTTGGACAGAGTACAGTGGAACCTTGGATTGTGAGTAACTTGGTCTGCGAGCATTTAGCAAGAAAAAAATTTTTTTTTTAAACTTGATAAACAAACGAGGTCTTGATATACGAGTAGTACGCATGCGCTTTGTCTGCCGAGCGTCACTCGTCTCCCATGATCATGCACGCATGTACTGTTTACTAAAGCATTGTGAGCATGTGTGTGTGCTCACACACAAAGCAAAAGCAAGTATCATTAGAGAGGTTTCTTGTTAAAGATTCAGTTTCCAGACTCTCTGTGAGAGCAGGGTAAGGGTTAGGGTGGATCTTAAAATATTTGATACATTTGATGCAAAGCATTCTGTTACCTTAGAACTTTAAATATTTTTTAAATATTATTCTGCATTGTTTATTGCAAAAAGGCATCATAGGTGTTCCAGCTATGATTGGATTCTCTAGAATTTTTATTTATTTACAGTGTTGAACCTTGAACTTATTCAATTCATTCATTTCTATAATCAAGCCACATGATACAAAATCAATGTCATGAACTTGTAAAGCATCTAAAAGACAAGAAATATTTGTATTAATAAAATAAAAACACAAAAGATTTACTTAAACTGTACTCTCCTGTAAAGAAAATGTACCTAAAGAAGTATAACCCGACCAAGCACTCCATCTGCTATGCTTACAATTCAGTTTAAATCAATTCATCACTTTATAAATAAAAACTTCCTTCCAAGGGAAAAGTTTTCCGAGCAGCATAACTGGAACATGAAGTTACTTCTTGTTAGCGAGAAACTGTCTTTGTCTTCAGTTGTTCATCTTTTCATTTCCAGGTAGAGACGAACAGAGTCACCTTTTTAGAACGTTTCTCGGCACGAATCGCAATCACTGCGTGTGAGAACAGATGACCGAACAAAACCACACACGCGTTAATCACACCAGGCTCAGGCAGCCTCACGAGCCATCCATCAGAGAACAGCGGCACAAAACGCCTGCTGCTAGAACCCCATTAATCTCTTCTGATCAAGACACATGACCCAGGAGAAGCAGGAGCGAGAGAGACGTATAGAAGAAGTGTGCGGCAGGATGTTCTGGATCTGAGCGAGGGTCACGTCAGTCAGAGAAATTGCAGTGGAAGAACGTCACCTGCTCTTATGTGGCTGACCAACGAAGCTATAACTCACACTTGGCTCATTTGTTCTTAACCTAAATGCACATGTCCTCCTTTAGATCCAAAAGGATGTCTCGCTTTCTTTTGCATTCTCCAGTTTATGTCCAGTTTTATGGATTTACTTTATGGATTGAGGTTTCTATAGTAACGATGGACAAAGGGATTTGTATAGCAGGCAATCCATGGAATCATAACATCAGAAAAATGCATGATGGTGAGGTGAAGTTTTCTGCAATGAAATGAAGATATACCATGTATGGAAGGAGATTTCAGTGTCAGCTCAGCTGGATATGAAAAGGTCAGTGGTGTCCAAAGAGCCGAAGTTACATGTTACTTGTTCAGGACTGATAAACAGACATAGCCATGTTTACCCGTTTGGAGCAGGCGTGACGGTTCTGCTAGCCACGTTCTCTAGACTGTCCATCAAACTGGCAACACCATGCCAAAGCTCATCAGTGAACAAGACTGTCTTTCGAAAAACACAGCAATTATGAAGCCCAAACATGAGAAAAGTAAAGAGAATGAGTAATAGGAAGAAAAGGGAGAAGAACAGATGGACGCTGTAGTGATGTGAGTACAGCTCAGTGAAAGTAGCACATCGTTTTGAGGGATGGTGCTTAAGTAGGAGGAAACGTCGCGTTGTGGACAGGCACAGATGTTGCCGAGTATGGCAGATAAAGACGGTAAATATACTTGTCTTGAATGAGATGTTGCTGCAAATATGGAGAAAAAAAAGGTGCTGAGAAGAGAAAGCATAGCCGTCCTGTATTCTAGAAGAACAAAATTATTTCACAACCTAAATCTCTACTATTTTTAATATGCTTTTAATGGAAGCTACATGATGCCTGTCTGGATTTACGAACCAGCAGAAGTCCTTCATATGTACAGTACTAAGCCTTGAGACTTCCCTCTTCTCTTCAAATTAAATGAAATTAAATTAAATGAACGATTAAATTGTAACCATGTTTTACTATGACAGACTGAAAGGTACCTAAAGTTTGTAAATTGATTGAAACAAACTCAGCAGCAACCTCATTTCCCTTCTCGTCTGTTCCAACCACACAGCATTCAGCATCAGCAGTACACTCATCACCCGCCTCATCATCTGTCATCATCTGCACCTGTTTCTCACTGGATCATGCTGTAAGGTGAATGTTTTTTTTATGCTTGAACGATTCATAGCTCACTGTGTGGCTTAAGAAACAAAAAACGATATCTTGGAACTGCTCATGTATAGGGACTGGACTGAATTTGAGAGCTAAAAAAGTCCTGCAAAAAGCCCGGAGAACTAGTCCTCGAGACGGCATTAAAAATACAAGAGTGTCTGGCTCTTTGGAAGCAAAATATGAAGAAATGAGGCCTGGCACAGTACTGTACATGTGATAACTGCATGGGGTTTAAAGCAAATTAAATATGTGCACTGCTGTCAGAGCTGTTGTTATTAAAAAATGAACCGACACCTTCTATCCAATCAGAATTGAGAACACAAGTCCGCTGTGGTATAACACATGGTGATTACAGGTATGCCTGTGAACAATAATTGCTTCATCCAGAGATTTAAAAAGCTCTTTAGCAGTGTTTGGCTTCACATACAAGAACTTTATATGATACAGTATCATTAGGCATGCAATTTTACAAACAAACACGCGTAGTGAGAGTAAGCTCCCTGCAGCTGGAACGAGGAGTACAGCAGAGAGAGCAGATGGGGAACGCAGCATTAAAAAGTCAATTACCCCGGCTGGATCTGCCCTCTTTTCTCAGTTGATCACATGCAGCACTGCATCTAGTTAATATATTTCTCTTATCAGTCATAAAGTCTCATTATCCTGCCTCATACACATGCGTTTCGCCTCTGAATGTCTTCATCAGGTAGAAAAAGCGCAGTAAGTTTTGTTGAAGTTCTATATAAATGTCCATAACTCTCAGACTCCAGTGTGAAGGTGGTACTGAAGGAAGTGCTGAATGGGACGGCATTTGGCATTCAGAAATGTGTCTTTACATGTGAAAATGAAAGGAACGAATTAAATCTTTGAGATGTGCGGACAAGTGTGTGCTATTAAACAGAGAGAGTGGGGTGGATCGAAAAGAAGAGAAATTGCACTAAAGTGGCTTGCATCATGTTATTTATCCATATTTTGGAATGAACATGGATTTTTAAAAAACATTATTTTGCTTTTGGCAAGAATTTTCGTTAAATGTCACAGAATACTCTTTTAAAAATAATTTTGTATGTGTCATAGAACTCTCCAAAATGTGTCCGTTAACACTCACTCATTCATCTTCTATACCGCTTTATCATGTATTCAGGGTCACGGGGACTTCAGGAGGCTTAAGGCACGAGGCAGGGTACACCCTGGACAGGGTGCCAATCCATCGCAGGGCGCACACTCATACACACACTCACACAACCATTCACACACTACGGGCAATTTGGGAACGCAAATTAACCTAACCTGCATATCTTTGGACTGTTGGAGGAAACCGGAGTACCCGGAGGAAACCCACCAAGCATGGGGAGAACATG
>JAQMYL010000039.1:7150291-7160485 GCA_030014365.1 Clarias pachynema | reverse complement strand
GTAACTGATTACTTTTTAAAGACAGTAATTTTGTAATGTAATTAGTTACTTTAAAAAGTAACGTCCCCCAACACTGGCCATAAGAAAACCACTTATTCTTATCTTTATGAATTGGCAATACAACACACTACAACAGTTAGTAGGCCTTGGTCAAAGACAGGCTTAAGAGCCTTGCTCAAGGGCCCAAAACCGTCACCTTGGCGGAGCCAGGGCTCGAACCTCCAACCTTCTGATCAGTATAACACACTGAGCCTCCACTGCTCCTGTAAAGCAGAGGTCATTTTTTTAAGTGAAACTTTATTGTAAAAATTTGTAGCCGGGTTTTCCATTTTTACCAAAGAAATTTTTTAGGTTAATAGATGCACCTTTATTTAAGTAAATAAATGAATTTTTTCCACCTTCTCTGCTGCAAAGTAGTACACAGGACAGATTGTTTTTAAACCAATCATGACTTTAAATAAAGTGCTGTCCAAACCCAAATCTCTCCACGTCACTACATCTACTACACTTAACCTGCGTAGTCTGATCCAGTAGCTACCTGTAGCCAAGGAAGAGCTTCTCACTAACGTCCCTCTTGCAAAACGAATCCCAGCAGTTTCCTGGCCACGCTGCCATTCCCGAGACTGCCTACCTCCACCCAGACGAGCAGCGCCACCGGAGCCAAACCCTGTTATTATTTCATCACACCAACACAAACAGGCAGCTGAAATCACTTTGCGAAACACAGCTCAGCAGTGGATGTCAGCGGCAGCGTTTTACCTCTTATTACTGCATCAGAATGACACACTTTAATGACGTTTTCAGCAAAATGGATCAGGAACAAAAACAGGACCAGTATGGGGTAAAGAGTGAGCTACTGTAGCGTCGAAGAGACATGACAGAAAGTGAATGCGTTAGTCTGAGAGCATAACGACGCGTAAAACAATTTGGTCTACGGCTCATGTCGGATGTTATGTCTGGAAAAGTTAATAATGAAAACACCATTTTTTTCCTTTAATGTTCATTTTTTATATATTTTTTCAAATAAAAATTCAGATGATTATGTTAGAATTTACCTTGTTACTCAGCACAGCAACTAAAGTGGCAGGATAATCTCGAACGAGTTTTGGAAATCTTTTAAAATATACACTTATAAGGTACACTTCTTGTTTCCAGACAGGCTGGTCTGAGTATTTCTGAAACTGGGATTTTCACACACAACCATCTCTAGGTTTTACAGAGAATGGTCTGAGAAGAAGAAAATATACAGCAAGCATCAGCTCTCTCGGAGAAAATGCCTTGTTGATGCCAGAGGTCAGGGGAGAATGGTTCGAGCTGACAGAAAGACAACTCAAATCGCATCTCGTTACAGGCGAGGTAGGGCAAAGAGCATCTCTGAATGCATAACGCATGGAATACATGGACTACAGCAGCAGAAGACCGCACCGGGTGCCGCTCCTGTCAGCTAAGAGCAGAAAAGAACTGAAGTCTACAATTTTCATGGGCTCACCACAGTTGATGGGTCTCGATTTCTGCTGTGACATTGGGATGGTAGGGTTAGAATTTGGAGTAAACAACATGAAAGCAAGGATCCATCCTTCTTTGTATGAACGGTTCATGCTGATGCTGGTGGTGGTTTAAAGATGTGGAGGATATTCACACATTTTTCATACTCTGAATTGAAACACTCTTAGTGTTTAATCTGAAGCTTTGGCTTCAGCTCTTCAATAAGCATCTCATTGTCTCATTTTGTAGACCACCAAAAAAAACAAACAAAAAAAAACACTGCACGCTGTTCTTCTTATGCAAATCAATGTAACATGTTCACACCTACACAGACGTTACTGGGGAGACAGTAGCCTTGAACGGAAAATGCTGATAAGACAGCACGGCCAACAGAAGTTTTACTATAACGGGACTGCAGATAATTTTTTGGACTCTCTCTCGTATAATAGCACTGCTCCAGCAAACATGCTCCAAGCTGCAATAACAGTAAAACTTTATTTTAAAGTCAGATCAATTTCCTGCATGGATAAGCATGGATCATGGATAAGCATTTTTTTCAGTGCTGTAACAACAAGCAAAAGCATGCTCACTGTTTTTAGTCTAATATACATTCAGCAGGAATCACACACTCGGGGATAACTGAGGATCCATTTTACTGTACCTACCTGTATGGCTACGTTCCATTCCGAAGTGCACTTCACAGGGTGCTCCCTACTCCCTGCTCCATTTGCAGGGAATGTCGGTGAAGGGAACCCTCGACAAAACTCCATCATTCGGAACACCCTGTGAAGTCACCAGCGCATGCGTCACTTTCTCTGTGCGTTACCATGGTAACAAGCACCTGTCGCCGCTGCTGTGGAAATTTCATACTACGGACATTAAATATTAAATATTTATTGAAACAAAAATTTATATCATTATAAAACTTGTACTATTAAACGTGTATGACTTGTAAATAAATTATTTATTAATAATAATAATTGATTAAAGATGTACAGAGATTTTATTACAGATTACTAGCCTATGTAATACTAAGGATTTCTCGATAAATTTTTAATTATTATTGTAAATTATCATATTATTATGATGTCCTCCTCGATAATAATGAATAAATATATAAAACCTTTTTCGAGCTCCATTTTTTTCACGTTGCAGCGAGACGAAAGACTGATGGGAAATTTTCATTCTCTTTTCCGGTGAGGTGAAGACCTGTTGTACTGTACATCCTGTGTAGTGTGCTTAGCAGGGTACTTCAGGCCGAATGGAACGCACCTTATGTTCATTTCCTTACTATGTCAATTCGGTCTCAGACCCTGTAGAGTTCAGTAAATACAACTATTATATACACTGAGGAATTTTTTTTTTATCCTGATATCCACAGTAAAAGATTTGAATGGTACAAACATTGTAAAGAAGTTCGATCATCCTTCTGAGCCCACTGCAGTGGTTTCTGTGAACGGTTAACAAGAGGTGAAGACCTGTTGTTCACTCGTTCCCTAGTCTGATCATTGAAAATCCACAGATAGCTTGTTGCCAACTGGTGGAAGAGACGCGTCTGTCTGGGGAAACTGTACACACAATCATTCACGGACACCACTTTTCAGGACATTCTAAGTACTCAGCTGGAAGTTATCATCACATCCCTCATACAGTCCAGAGTACAGTCGTACACATCCCCCGTACAGCCCTTGCTCCAATGGATTTCCAAATGTCTGGGATATTAAAGGAGTTCCTGGTGGGCCAGAGTTTTCAATCATGAAACAGGAAATCCGATCACGGCTCCAGCGTACTGTATTGAGACCTGAAACTTTTCTACCTTGATGGTATCCAAGCACTAGTGAAACTCTGGGGTAAGTGCATTAGTGTAGTAGGGTATTATATAGAGGAATAAAGGGAGGTTTTACTCTCACACCTGTGTTCTGTTATTGCGCACAATCAAAAGTCCTGGTTTGACTTGAACGCCCCTCGTATATTTACATTGCTATTACTGTAAGTGAAATTGTACCTGTCAAGTGTAGTCTGTGTAGTCTTATCTCCATTTTAATATAAATAATAAGCACACCCCACAGTTAGGTAATTATATCTAATCAGCAGTCATTAATTTCCCTGAAGCTCATTGCCCGTGCTCACAGGGTTTAAATTAATGGGTGCTGCTCTTAATCTCAGCTAAACATAAACAGCTGTTCCAGTACTAAATCTTTTCGCTGCACATACTGTACAGTACAACTTTTTAATAATGTAATAATAAAAAACAAATAAATAAATAAATAAATAAATAAAATTGACAGTGCAATACGCTACAAGCTTCATTTAGGGATAAGCAAAAATCAAAACACACGCAGTCAGAGTGATCAACATCAACAGTGGTAACACATTCCAAGAAGACACTATACAGGAACTCAGACAACAAATAAAACAAGACTTGGACTTAACAACAAAAATGCGTGATATGATGCAACATGGCATAAAAACAGACTGGTTAATCTGAACTAAACCCAGAACAGGTGAACACAATCAGACGACTAACCAATGGCAGGTCATTGATGGAAAAAGGATTTGAATTAGATCTAGACCACATGGGCTGTGTTCCATTATGGGCTGTATTCCATTCCAGTTTAGATCATTTTAGTGACTTGGTTCTTTGAATCTCGTTCATCAAAATTAACAAATCGTTTTTTGAGTTATATTTGTTCTTTTGATCAGAAATAAAATAAAATGATACTTTTTTAAACAAACAGACCTCTAACAGATCTACATACACAAATTTTGGCTATAGTTCTGGACATTTTTTGATAAACAGAATGAGCAACTCGACTCTCATATCTTCTGGTCCGAATCATTCATTCTTTTTTCACGTGACTCTCATAGATGCTTTGCAGTGCATTACACAGGAAATAGAATTGAGCGTTTCTTCTAATGAGTTTTCTAGTCCGAATCATTCATTCTTTTGAATCTATTGCACTGCAATGCGTCTATGGGAGTCATGTGACAAAAGAGCAAACAACTCGGACTAGAAGACTCATGAGATGAACCGCTCATTTCTGTTTCCTGTACATAGCCCACGGAGGTATTTTTGCGATGCTTTGCGCATGCGCGCCCAGTAGAAAATGAAAGAATCACTCTCTGAGACGACTCGTTCTTCTGAGTCACGTTTAAAAAGAACAAATCGTTCATGAAGGACCCATCACTACTACGACATCACCAGCGCAGACGTCACATCCTACTGTGCATCACCCTGGTAACATAAGCACCTCGGATACCTGTTGATGCTACTGTTGAAATTTCACACTACGGAATTAAATATTGAATTAAATATTGAATATTTATTGAAGGATAAACTGATGGCATTATAAATGATTATACTATAGACACATGTTCTTGATAGTCTTTCGGCTGCTCCCATCGAGGGGTCACCACTGTGCATAACTTTGGCACAGGTACCCTTTTGATGCAACCCTCCCATTTTATCCAGGCATGGGACCGGCACTGCATTCAGTGGTTGGGGTTTAAACTCAGGCCTTTCGTATGGTAGGCGAAAAACCTACCACTGAGCCACCAATGCACATTAATAAAATGTGTAAAACTTGTAAATGAATTATTTGATTATTTTTCCAAGATGTACAGAGCAGAGAAATTATAATTATTGTGCTTTTTTTTTTTTTTTTTTTTACAGATTACTAGCCTATATAATAGTAAGGATTAAATTAAAATTTAAATTATTTAAAATAATCTTTTATCTATTGTTAACACCCTGAAGTTTTAAATTTCCCAATAAGGGAAAATTTTTATACTGGTTAATTCCTCATGTATGACAACAATTAAAATTTTCGAAAGAATGTCATGTTATTGCATTTTTCATATATTTAATGTGGTTAAATATCTAAACAAATTAGTTTGAAAGATCTGGTGCACAGCAGGAAACCTCCACATGTATGCCAATATTTATATAATATTTATTTAAAAAAAAAAAGATTTTCCTCCCTCGTTCACAAAAGAAAAAAAAAAATCATAATCCACATGAAAACCAAAAACACGCTGTCAAAGCATGTCGAACCAGCAGGCAGTGATGGTATAACCATAAGAGCAACCAAATGATATAACCATAAGAGCAAAGTTATGTTGGTCAAACAGAAGCCTGAAAAAAAATGCTTTATCACTTCTGATAAATGTGGACAGGGCCTGAAGGGCTTCTTTCAAAATGATTGCATGTGGTTTTACAGGCTGATTCACCAGAGCAATGCTGATAGACTTTCCAACAAAGTTAAAAGCTGCTGTCAGTGCTTTTCAGGTTGGAAATGAAGACGAGGGATCTATTACACACTCCTGGATTCTGTAAACATGAGGAAGAACCAGCTACTCTGGAATTCATGCGGTGTAAGAAAAACAGAGAAAGACAACATCGAGCATAAATCGAGATAAAACTGAGATAAATACTTAGAAATACTCTAGCCAAAGAAAGTATATTCCCACTGATGGTATCTGCAATGTAATGCAATCTGATAAAAATTGTGGCCTTGCCGGTTGGTTGCATTCCATGATACAGCTGATTTAGCAAATGAGGTTCATATTATCTTATATCGTAGAAATTGTGTTGGGAGTGGAAATATATTTGTTAGAAAATAAATCTTGCATGAAGTCGCTGGGCCTAGAATCGATCCTGACCTCAGTTTAGACCGCAGTATTAAGACCGAGTATGGAATTGTCCAAAATGCCTGGAGACGGAGTTTCGCGTGGCGTGGCATTTCGACAGGGCAGGACCAGGCACACACAGGCACAGAGATGAACACAGACACACAAACGCTCAGCTGCCTCGCTTTCTCAGCTAGGAAGAACAACATTCCTCCGTTTCTGCGCAATGCTTATTTATTGCCCGCACAATGAACCTCCGAGCTGCTGTCAAAGTGTCACGGATGAAATGTGCCAAACAACACCTGCTCCCGGAGCAGCTTCCTGAGGCATGCCAGAGACTGTATTAACCTGGCCCGCAGTGAACCATGCACAGAGTCTTGGCAAACCATGCAAAACAACATCCCCGTGTTCAAGTCAACATAAAGGGCTCTTCCTCGGACTAAAATGCTTGTTATTATTACGGTACTAGATATCATTACACAGAAGGGGCATCTGGTGAAAATAGGGTTTATCTAAAGGATCGTCTTGAACCTTTGCAGAACCAAGTGCAACACAAAGGAAAGGCAAAGAATGATATGAAGACGTTAAGGCTGAGGCTGATTTCTTTCTAGCCCAGACTGTACACTCATGCAACTGTCATGTCGGTTACACAAAGTGAATGCACCCTAATGATCGAGTTTCCCTTATCTAATATCAGAGCCAGCCATCACAGAGTAGAACATTAGAATCTTCTAGCCCGATGATTAGAGCCATAATTTTATGGACAGTTTGTGCAAGGCTGCCACCTACTGGACTGGAGTGTGGTGCAGAATATGGGTAGATAAATAAATCGCTTTGTATGACCAATAAGATTATTATAAATTTTTTTTTTTTTAAACTCTAAGTGCGTTATGCTGTTCCCAGTGGTGCGCGAGTTCGCAGTTCGGTTAGTGGCCTCAAATGGCTCGGGGGAAACATGCGCTAGCCTTCACCTTCACTGATTGGTAGCTGTAGCCTTGATGTGGTAGTAATGAGTGAGAATTGGACTTAAATAGGGACAAAATTAGGGGAAAAAAAGAAATTTTCATTTCAATCCCTATTAGATATACTTAGTTACTTTTAATACTTTAAAACCTATAAATCTAGCTGTTCAAAATAAATAAGACAAAACACATTAATACTATAATAAAATCGAAAATCCCATCGACAGTCTACCTACAGTATGATTTCACAGCTCTACTGGTGATGACGCCTAAAAAAAAATTGCCTGAGGAATGAAAAGCCGCTAGCTGGAGTGTGGCATGTAAAAGGCCACTGCAGCCAGAACAGACGACTCCGGGCCAGAACAAGTCTGTACTTAACTTTTCAGAAGGAGTGGTTCACTGAGCGCAATACTGAGTTCTATTTTCTGTCTCTTTATTTAGATGTCATGTGATGTTGCCTGGAGAAAGGATCAATAAAGCACTATGGGTAGCTGTCTCACCGCTCCGTGTTTAAAAGCCAAACCCCGAAAAAGACATCGCAATAAAAAGAAAATTGTGGCGGGAAAAAAAATGAGCAGATAAATGACATGACATTATAGGTACTTTATCGAAATTTATTCCTCACATCAATTTCTAGGAATATTTCTGCACTTTGTTTATTTAGAGATTCAACAGAACAGTGTGATGTGATGATATGCGATGTGATGTGATGTGTCACTAGTCCAACACTGTCTACAGATTTCAGCCTGGAGGATTTACACAGAAATAAGGAGGGAAAAAAACAGCGCCTGGGAATACCTGCAACCACAAGTGATGGATTAGGAAGAGAAAAAGAGCGTGAGAACGAACAAAAGCCAAAAGAGGGGAAAACCAGCCGCCAAACAGGACCAGTTTAATCACCATCCAGTGCATCTAAATCAAATAAAGTGCTAATTGCTGATACAGCTAAGACACACAGCTCCGAAGCTCCCATGTTCCACCAAATATTTACGGCGACTCCAGCACATTTCTGCGGCTTGTTTTCAAAGACTGGAATGCGAGTCCTTAAAACGGATTAGAACTTCACCGCACGTTGGCGCTCCACCATTGCATCCATCCCCACACAGACGGAAACTTTTAATGGGAAAAAGAACGATCCCGTGGCACTGCTTTCATGCATGCACGAACACCTTCTCTTTTCTTTCATAAAAAAAGTGTAATTCTAGGATAAATATATAAACAGACCCCCGACACACATGTATATAAATAATGCAGCAGCTCACCCGAGCTCCTAGAAGTAGATTCTCACCTCAGATGCCCTGCAAGATGGCAGAAACAAATATTCTGATCTGCAGGAGGGAGGAATTACGAGCAGGTAGGTCTCCTTAAAAGAAGAGCTAAGAAACACTGCCAGGCTCAGAAATGCCAACACACAACCAGCCTCCTACTTCAACACACTGCTGGTTGTGTCCTGTCTCACAGTCAGAGTGCATAAGGAAAAAAAAAAAAAAAAAAGCCCCAAAGTGTGCCCTGTGCTCAGGGCTACAAACCGTCCCTCCCTCTCGACACAAAAAGAACTGAAAAAGAAAAAAAAAAAAAGGCGAGAGGGGGACAGTGGCAAATTTTTTACTCTTTCATGACTAACGAGGAGACCTGGTTACAGCTCTCTCTCTCTCTCTCTCTCACTCGCTCTCTCTCTTTTGTTTTGGGGACGAGCCACTTTGGCGGCCTGAATTCCTCAGGAATGTTAGCCAATCATAGTGCTGGCTCTTGGGATTGTGGTGAGGAGAGGCCCAGCCTGCTCTCCCACTCTTTAATCAGCCAACAATGTGGAAGAACCTCCATAACCACACACACCACTACAGCCACACTGCTTAAACACCACGGCGTACGCTTTAAACACCTATCTGCTCGAAGACTCCAAAAACAATCTGCTCTCTCAGCATTACATCCACAGAATGATTATTTTTTCATTAATGAATTATGTTAGCTTATTGTAATATTAACTCTAAATGACTTTCATCAATTAATTAATTAATTAATTAATTAAGCTCTATTCATACTGTTTTGGGAATAGCACTGTTAATTCGAACCATGAAATTTATTTTAACTGAATAAACCATGTTCTTTTAGCTGGGTATGCTGTCTCAAAACATGTTTCATAAGAAGACAGATGTTAATTAAGGAATAAAAGATGAGACAATGCACTGTTATATAAAAATCATTCTCCCTAAAGTGGGATTTTTGTTCTTCCAAGAACATGCCATGTTAGTTAGTAAGGAGTCATTATGTTAGTTACTAAAAGGTCAATGTTAATTACTGATGGCTCACATCATAATTTATTAAGGAGTCGCTACTGTATGTTGGATATTTAAGAACTGACATGTCAGTTACTAAGGATCTACTATGAGTTACTAAGGAGCTACTATGAGTTACCAAGGAGCTACTATGTCACTTATTAAGAAAAAAGACATCACATAGAAGTACAAGTTTCTATGAGTTTGAGTATGAGTTACGCATACTATGAGTTACTAAGAAGCTTCTATGAGTTACGAAGGAGCTACTAAGAGTTACTAAGGAGCTACTGAGTTATTAAGGAGCTACTATGAGTTACCAAGGAGCTACTATGAGTTACCAAGGAGCTACTATGAATTACCAAGGAGCTACTATGAATTACCAAGGAGCTACTAAGAGTTACTAAGGAGCTACTATGAGTTACTAAGGAGCTACTATGAATTACCAAGTAGCTACTATGAGTTACCAAGGAGCTACTATGAGTTGCTAAGGAGCTACTGAGTTACTAAGGAGCTACTAAGAGTTACTAAGGAGATACTATGAGTTACCAAGTAGCTACTATGAGTTACCAAGGAGCTACTATGAGTTACTAAGGAGCTACTATGAGTTACTAAGGAGCTACTAAGTGTTACTAAGGAGCTACTGAGTTACTAAGGAGCTACTATGAGTTACCAAGTAGCTACTATGAGTTACCAAGGAGCTACTGAGTTACAAACCGGATTCCAAAAAAGTTGGGACACTAAACAAATTGTGAATAAAAACTGAATCAATGATGTGGAGATGGCAAATGTCAATATTTTATTTGTAATAGAACATAGATGACAGATCAAAAGTTTAATCCGAG
>JAQMYL010000039.1:7138139-7150191 GCA_030014365.1 Clarias pachynema | reverse complement strand
GCCATCTCCACATCAATGCATTCAGTTTTTATTCACAATTTGTTTAGTGTCCCAACTTTTTTGGAATCCGGTTTGTATTAAGGAGCTACTATGAGTTACCAAGGAGCTACTATGAGTTACCAAGGAGCTACTATGAGTTACCAAGGAGCTACTATGAGTTACTAAGGAGCTACTATGAGTTACTAAGGAGCTACTATGAATTACCAAGTAGATACTAAGAGTTACCAAGGAGCTACTATGAGTTACTAAGGAGCTACTGAGTTACTAAGGAGCTACTATGAGTTACTAAGGAGCTACTGAGTTACTAAGGAGCTACTATGAGTTACTAAGGAGCTACTATGAGTTACTAAGGAGCTACTATGAGTTACTAAGGCGCTACTATGAGTTACTAAGGAGCTACTATGAGTTATTAAGGAGCTACTATGAGTTACTAAGGAGCTACTGAGTTACTAAGGAGCTACTGTGAGTTATTAATGAGCTACTAAGAGTTATTAAGGAGCTACTAAGACTTATTAAAGAGGTATTATGAGTTACTAAGGAGCCACCATGTCAGTTACTAAGGAGCAACTGTGAGTTGCTAAGGAGCTACTATTAGTTAATAAGAAGCTACTAGGTCACTTACTAAGGAACTACGACAGTTGCTAAGCAGCAACTATGACCGTAACTAAGGAGCTATTATGGCACTTAATAATGAGCTACTATGACAGATCAAACGGGGCTACCATGTCAGTTACTAAGGGGCCATACAAGTTACTAATGAGCTACTATCAGTTATTAAGGGCCTACTTGACAGTTATCAAGAAGTCATTATGTTGGTTACTAAGGAGTCACTATGAGTTACTAAGGAGCTACCATGTGTTACTAAGGAGTTACTATGTTACTCACTAAGAAGCCACTATGAGTTACTAAGGAGCTACTATGATTTACTAAGGAGCTACTATGAGTTATTAAGGAGCTACTATGATTTACTAAGGAGCTACTATGAGTTATTAAGGAGCTACTATGAGTTATTAAGGAGCTACTATGAGTTATTAAGGAGCTACTAAGAGTTACTAAGGAGCCACCATGTCAGTTACTAAGCAGCTACTATTAGTTAATAAGGAGCTACTATTAGTTAATAAGGAGCTACTATTAGTTAATAAGGAGCTACTATTAGTTAATAAGGAGCTACTAGGTCACTTACTAAGGAACTACGACAGTTGCTAAGCAGCTACTATGACAGTAACTAAGGAGCTATTATGGCACTTAATAATGAGCTACTATGACAGATCAAACGTGGCTACCATGTCAGTTACTAAGGGGCCATACAAGTTACTAATGAGCTACTATGAGTTATTAAGGAGCTACTATGACAGTTATCAAGAAGCCAATATGTCAGTTATTAAGAAGTCATTATGTTGGTTACTAAGGAGTCACTAAGTCAGTTGCTTAATTAACAAGAAGTCACCATGTCAGTTGCTAAGAAGTCTCATTTCATAAGAACTCACTGTGTCGGTTATTAAGAAGTCACTCTGTCTGTTACATGACATGTTTGTTCTCATGTAGAACCATGTGGATAGTTTAAGCAGAACAGTTTTTACGGAGGTTGGGAGGTTTAAGAGTGATCACCTATTTAGTGATGCCTATTACTAATTAAATAGGCTTTGCACTATCTGCTTTTATAAACACACTATTTATGACCATTTTCACATCTGTTCTAAAGCGGTTTTTACGGAGGGTGTGGCATTGTTTAGTTGAATGTAAAGCTGTTTTCCATCTGGGTTTGATTTGAGAAACTGATCTCTGGTCCACTCGGCCTGGGATCCTCTCCAAGTGACTTTGGGTACACGTCATGTGCGAAAGTGATGCATTCCCAGGTCTCAGCATTAAACAATGGGATCGTCATCTCACTTCTATTGCCACGTTTTTGCCATGCCATTTTTTGTATAATTTCCTAAGAATCATTTCTAGTATACGAGCGAAATAGAGCTGGGTAATAGGAGAATATATTTAAATATTGTGATATAAAAATATCATGGTGCACATTTCAAATATCAATTCTGTACCAGCTGCATCAAATAACTCGCTTCAAATCTTGTGTATCCTGTATCTTCTCTGTATTACCCACCAAAAAATATACATTTATTAAAACAAACATTAAGATTGGTTAGGATTAAATGATCTGTTTAAAAACAAACCAGCATACATTCCTGCAATGCATTTTGGGTATGCAACTGTGCATTTAATCCAATTGTACACATTTCCCTTAATGCACTATTATAGCTACAGCAGTACCATAACCGACAGTGGCGTTTTTTAATGGACATGAGCTACTAAATCCTGCTTACAAGCTGTGTAAATTTTTAGCAAGGGTCTAAGAAGTTCAGTAGTCACCTGATGGTAAAATTCACGATAATTTGACAACTTCGGCAACTTTCTGTCATAATAGCTCATTTTTATCTTATACTTTAAAACCGCAAGTCATTTCTAGCATGTCTCCTGAAAGCATAAACAGGTGACATCTGTTTCACATCAGCGCGAATCAAAACCACACAATCAGTCTAACACGGCGCATAAACGCAAGGCAGCCAAAACAAAGTTTCCACGGTGCTAAAAGCCCCGAGCACCAAACATCCTAGCAACACTTAGGAGGCTTCAGTGACTCGCGGTTAGGACGAAGAAGCCAAGCAGAACAGCAGATCACAGACAAAATCTTAGCTCAGAAAGCTGACACCAGTTCCAGCTACAGGGAAAATCCCAGGGTTATACAATATTATTAACACTATTAATGCAATGGTTTGATTATGTTCATCATTCATCACTTCATTCATCACTAATCATTTCTGGATGTAACTCACACAGGGATTTGTACAGTATGGCATAACCTACACTAAAACAGCGAATAAATTATCAATATAAATGTTTCTCTAACATGTTTTCTTGACATTCTTTCCAGTCTTTTTGCGACAGTCAGCAAGTCGTCTGCTGCACGAACCATGAATTTGTGCTTCTGGAATTTCTGTTGTCTAGAAATCTGGTTTCTGGACAACACGACAAGCTGACACTAATTACAGCTGTGAAAAAGTAGTTTTTTTCCTTATTCTTCGTGGTTAGCATTGTCAGCCTTGCACCTCCAGGATAGGGGTTCGATTCCCACCTCGGAGTCTGTGTGCATGGAATTCTGCATGCATGTTCTCCCCATGTTTGGTGGGTTTCCTCCGGGTGCTCCAGATTTCTCCCACAGTCCAAAGACATGCAGATTAGGCCAACTGGCATTCCCAAATTACCCTGAAGTGTAGGAATGTGGGTATGTGTATGTGCCCTGCGATGGATTGGCACTCCATCCGGGGACCCTACCTTGTCCCCCAAGTCTCCTGGGATGCCCATGCAACCCTCTATACAAGATAAAGCGGTATACGAGAGGGTATCCATGCTCGAAACTGGATGAATTAAAACTATTCCGCAATGAAGAGTGGGACAGAATTCTGATTGATTGCAGCTGTTGCGGCCAAGAGTGACACAACCAGTTATTAAATTCAGGGGCAACAATTTTTCCACATAGGACCAGTCTTTTTTTCCAGATTTTTTTCCCTTAATAAATGAAATTTAGTTTGATGATCTCAATTATTTAAATGTTCCAAATATGCAAATTTTTTTTAATAAATCAGCTTTAACAGTAACGAAGTTTCGCGATCATTTCCAAATCGCCCACATGATGGAGCACCACAGATTTTAGTGTTACTGTGTAATGTGTGTTACGATGCGCTGCTTCTCTAAAGGTTACCCAAGAGCATGAAGAAAGCAGCGTAACAGTCAGCGCTTTTATTTTTCTCTCGCCGCACCACTCTTTTGTTTTTCGAAGGTCGTGGAGACGTAGATGAAGTGATCACGCACTCTGCCGACCATGAAATGCAACCAGCTGCAGTTCACACTAGCCTAAACATCCTGCTCCGAGTCCTCCAGAACAGAGAGAGAGAGAGAGAGAGAGAGAGAGAGTGAGGATGGAGCTCTGGGATTTGGACAGCTGCTGCGATTCACACAAAGATACTCGTGTGGAGCGTATGAGGTCAGCAAAACGGCAGCACCGTGACACACAGCTGGAGCAAAAGCGCCGGCGAAAGAAGGCATTTCAATTTGAAATGTCACTGCCTGAGAGCGATGACACATCTCTGACCTCTGACCTCTATGTTCTGTTCATGACTCCATGTCCTATTGACCCAGACAGTATTTTGAAATTTCAATCAATATAAAGCTTTTTAAATGAACTATATGTAGTCTTGTATTGATTATTAACTTAAAAAAAACTTAAAATATTCAGGATTTTTTGTTTCTTCTTAAAAAAACGACTGAAGTCAAAATGACTTAATGAAAAAGATAATCTGAAATATGAAGTGGTGTGCAAAAGTCTGCACACCCTTCCATTTATTTTCTGATTGAAAAAAAAAAAAAAATTTACCTCAATTTCTTATCCTAAAATCACACAAGATGATTACTCAAACTTTCAAGTACTTTGTTGTAAGCTGTTAAGGACACAAGAAAGAGCAGCTCAGAAAAAGAGACTAAGGATCTTTAAAAATGTATTCATGTTTGTGGGCGTGCATTTTTATTTTTTTTTAAACTATCTGCTTTTTTTTGCCCTGTGTATGTTTTGTCTTCCTTCCTGTAGCGTCATTGGTTTGTTTCCCCAAACATGTGCAAGATCGTGTTTCTTAGAATACTACAGGTGTTCAAGTCAACCCGGGACTTTCGATTTCTGCAGAATAACAGAAATTTACCTTTATTTCTCAATATAATCCCCTCTTACTCTGACACTAATGGACTTATCCCAGAGTTTCACTAGTACGTACTCCCATATCATCAAGGTAGAAAGTTTTCTCAATATGCCAGTGCCATGATCGGACCGCCTGCTTCACATTTGAAACGCCGGCCTCCCAGGAACTCCTTTAATTCCCCAAACATGTGGCAATATCTCCCAGTCGAGCTCCTGTAACGTGCAGGTGTTATCACAATACTATGCTTGAAATCTTCTGTAAAAGTTCATAAGAGATTTCAACAAAAGTCCCGGTTTGACTCGAACACCATCGTTTAATGTTTCTATACGGGTCGGTTTATTTTTTTGTCTCTTGTGCTTTCAGATTTCATTATGGATTATCGTGGTTGTCATGGATACACCAGGTTCCGCCCCCAATCAATCACCCGAATACTAACCACTCACAAACCACAACCTCATTCCCTCTTTGTGATCATCCCTCCACCAGCTCTAACACCACTTCAGATAAGACATTTGTCATTTGACAATATTGTTGTAATCTACCTGATTTATGATGAGCACCTCATTCCTCCTACCTCAAACAGCTGACGAGCAACAACTGATTCTGTTAATTCGTTAATTTTTCTCTCAACCTAAAACACATTATTGCACAGCGATAACGTCAAGTATACAAACCTCCATGAATCATTACATTTCGAAGTTAGGCTATGCAAACTTGCGTGAATTTTAAGAAAAAATTAAATCAGCTTCAGAAACTGTAAGATCCACGATGCAGACAGGACATAGAGGTGGAACATGAGAGAAGATATGACAGTGGCTTTAAAGATTTAAAGGAGCACTACAGTGCTAATGCACAAAGGAAATGTGGTCATGTGATCATCACTTAATCCTTTGAGTGATGATGGTTTATCTGCTGGGCGAAGAATAGGCTGTCGTGTTCCAGGAATCGATAATGTTACTTTTTTCGAAAGAGAGAGTAGGAGACAAAAGTGGACAATTATGACATCAAAGATAAAGTGCGGAGAGGATGAGGCTTGCGCATGCACATAAAATCAGGGTGGGATGTGGAAGCTTTTGTAATATATATTATATATATATATATATATTGACCCCAAGTATTTTCTATATATATTAACTTTAACTCCATGCACAATGCAACCACTATTACTTCTAACTTCTCAGCTGTGATCGTTCAGACTGTAATGTTTAATAATCTGGAACAGCTCTAACTGCATGTACATTTCCTCACTTCTTTCCTTCCCTACTTTACTTCCTTTCCCATTTTTCCAATTAAACTACTCTTTCCCCCATAAGACCTCGTCTTGTGTCTGTGTGTCTGCGGTGCTCCCCAAGTCAAAGATCTTACAGCTTTTTTAGAAGGAGTCTCCAATGTCAGAGCTTTATATCAGTCTTTAAGTGTAACTTAAAAATTTACATGGGAGTCTTCATAGGACTTGGTTGCTTGGTAACATGTTAAGGAGGGTTTTTTTTTTTTGTATTATTAACTTTTAAAAAAAGAAAAAAAAACAGAGATGTCTGACGGAACAAATCTTCATAGCTGTTGGAACCTTGGTGATAAAAACAAACTACCATTTAACAAATAAAAAAGTATAATATGAATTACGTTCTTACGTAAATTTAAATGCAAAAAATCAGGCATGATTAAAAATGCATGTGGTATAAATGTTAGAAGAAGACAACAATGCTGTTATGGGAAGCAATCAACTTATAATGGTCATATTGTATTCCTTAAATCAACCAGTTGCACAGTTTACAGCTACATAAGCACTTTGCTTGCACAGCTGGTGAAGAACTTTTGTCCAAAATGTCCAACATGAAGTAGCAATTCACATCTACATCCATCTGTAACGGTAAAATTCTCCATAAATGATTTATAAGGTTTTTACCAGACTATAAAAACATAATGCGTCTTTCGGAACATGTCCAAATCTCTCAGAAGGAAGCTGTATATCTGTTTTACTTGACAGGCTGAATGTACTGTGCGAGTCCCGTGTAAAACAATATCAAGCGAGGAAGTCCAAGAGTTATTGAAACCATCCGCTTTCTCCTTTCATTTCCCACTCAGTCCATCTTCATTTGTTTTCTACATTTTACTATTTTTCTGTATTCTCTATATTTTAAGTTATCAGGAATACCAAAGTAGATGAATGTTTTTTTTTGTTTTACATAACACTATTTATCTAAGCAAAAAATGGTATACTTTCTACTATTGTGTATTATATTAGTTTCAAATTCGAATTAAATTGTTACATTGTTACATTTTATTGTATTTTAATTAGCTTCAATATTTTTAGTCATGTACTGTACTACAATACAAAACTACAGTAATGTAGTTTTTTTTTTTTTTAAATAGCCTCTTGACTAAAAACTACTTTACTGCTAGCGATGGGAATCACACCAGGAATCTCCTGATACAATATCATCACGATACCTAGGTGTCGATTTGATTTGTACTGAGATTCTGTATCATTATTTTATTCATATCCCAATTCAACATACTGTATGGCGGCTTAGTGGTTAGCACAGTCGCCTTGCACCTCAAGGGTCCGGGTTCGATTTCCATGTTGGGTCTGTGTGCTTGGAGTTTGCATGTTCTTCCCATGCTTGGGGGGTTTTCGCCGGATTATCTGGTTTCCTCCCACAGTTCAAAGACATGCAGATTACACTAATTGGCGTTCCCAAATTGCCCATAGTGTGTGAAGGAGCGTATAAAATGTTGACCGGAGGTCCCTACCACATACAAAAATGGGAATAAATGCAATGGTCACCATTGGCCTCCACAGTCCATGGATGAATGGATGGATGGATGGATGGTGACAGATTTTGTCACAATTCTAAACATACTTAGCAAATAATTTCCTCCTATCACACATGGTGTGCCAGTGTGTAAACAGTTTAAAGTGCACCTATAGGATTATAGACGAATGGCAACATTTGACATTTGACTTCAAATGCAAACATATATAAATGTATCTACCATTTTATCTTAAAAGGGACCTTTTATATAAAGTTCACTCTTTAGACACTTTGGACATTAAGGTCGGGTGTTAGTATGTCTGCATGTCTTTAGACTGTGGGAGGTAACCGGAGTACCCGGAGAGAACATGCAAAAGCACGGGAGAACATGCAAACTCCATGCACACAAGCGGGATCGAACCTGGATTCAGGAGGTTCAAGGTGGGTTTAAACAAGCTAATTTGATTTTCCCCTTAGTGTGACTTCATATAAGAAGAGCCCCTTCCCTGCCTTGTTGCTCAGCAGTTGATGTTCGCTGTTGGGGCAGGAGGTGAAGTGAAATGTGAGGGCTATTTTACCCGGAGCATTAACAGAGCAAATTGGTGAACAGCAGAGACCAATGTTAAGTTGTTAAAGAAGTGGTAAAATATGGGACCTTTAAGCCGAAACTGTAAAATGCTCTACAGTACAATTAAAAGCATATCTCTTCCTACAGTACCTGGGCAACTCAGTGTTATTAAAGTGTGACAATAAACCTAATTAAGTTTAAGTGCCCAGACTGAAAGAGTCATACAAAAAGAAAATAGCTTTCACTTCAGCAAGAACAGAACCACCACCCTTCCATCCACTGCTGCGGATAAGTGACAGTGCGCTCAAAGCAAAAACATTTGACGGCTCAATCTCAAGCTGAGCAATTTACCAGGACTGTTTTACCAAGTGCCTCGTGACCTCTCTTTCATAACAGGCACTGCAACATTTTCACACAAAAGTCTTTCAACAATTTGTTGACACATCCACGCAGAACGGCACAATGCGATACAGTGTAAAAATGCCTCCGCTGGATTTCCGAATAAAAGAGGAGCTGGAGTTTTGTCCCCCTGATCAAACTAAATGCCATCAAGTGCTGCATGAGGAGACGACAGATGAGATTTGAAGAGTGTGAGATGATATTACACCACCGTTATGCTCACTCGTATCCTTGTCCTCGTGAATACACGTGTTCCTGAATCCTCCGTCTGGGATTATAATCTCCCACATCTCGCAAAAAAAAAAAAAAACAGCTTTCATCACCTCATTGACAAATGTTCACCTTATCACTCAGACAGAGAAAACCAAGAAACGTCTCATGTAGTGCTGCATATTCTGGGCTTCTTAAGTTCAAGGCTAAGCCAAGGCAGAACTAAATGCCTTACAAATCTCTGGAGTGCATTAACTTAATTCCAGTATTTAATCAAATGAAACATTTTCGGATTGATTTAAAAGGCATGCAGATCCTCTGGTCCTGTTTCAACTACACCGGTTGCCATAATTTAAACCATTACAAAGAATCTAGATCATTTGCTTTAATCTGTTTTAATAAGATGGAAATGACCCAAGAACATGTTCTCACCTTTATCTCAATAATCAAAATGCTCTGAGCTATGAACAGAAATGAAAATGCGATTAAAAAAAAATATTACCCAAGAGCCAGCCGGCAAGTTCAGCATTAATAACTTACTGTAGCTTCAGCTTGTTACAGATACAGGTAGTTATAGTCATATTCTACTGTATGTGATTATTAATATACCTTTCAGTTTTATATATGCAACAACCGATGGCGGTATTACATAAGGTCTGACATCACATATACAAGAGCTTTACACCTGCATAACCTGTTGTTAGTTATCCCTTATATAGTATAACACAAATTTTTTTTTGGTTTTTTAAAAAATCCTATTTCATAATCTTACTTGGGTATATATATACTGTACATGGGTGGCATTCATGTGAAACCAGGACTTGTGATGAAATCTTTTGTGAATGAAGGTGTAAAACGACTTACGGAGATGAGATTCCTAGCCAGAGTAAAATATTTTGTCTGTGGGAACCATTCACAATCACCACTTGCACATCACAGTTGGAGATTACAGAGTCCTGATCTCGTTCCAAGTTTAGGGCCACTAAAGGAGTTCCTGGGAGGCCGGTGTTTCAAATGTAAAGCAGGCAGTCTGGTCACTGAGAAAACTTTCTATATTAATGGTATCCAAGCAGTAGTGAATAAGTAGTGTGATAAATGCATTAGCATAGCAGGGGACTATATAGAGAAATAAAGAAAATTGTTCCTCTCATACCTGTTCTGTTATTCTGGACGATCAAAAGTCCTGGTTTGACTTGAACGCCCGTCGTACAATTGAAGAAAATCTCGTTCGGGGGAAACTCAGTCATACTCGCTTAACAATGTGCTATTAGACACAAAATAGCTGAAAAGTACTGATAAAGAAGCAAAAGCCTCTATGTTACAAGAACGCTCAGATAATGAGAGAGAACATGCTGACAAGCTCCAAGCAGGCTGACAGAACATATAAAGGAGAATTGTTGAAATACAAGCTGAAGAGCTTCAGTAAGTGTTTGGATGGTTTTAGAGTTGGTCAGTGTTGGTCTGTCCTCATGACTGTCACCAGACTGACCTTTTCTTCGTCACCGTGCAACACAAAAGCGCTCAGTGATTCACTCTGTCGGTTTTAAAGAAATCACATCATGCTTCTAGTGCGTGATCAAGCACAGAGAGGTGTCTGTCATCTCATCATTCAAATATCAGGCTTAATCATGACCAATAGAAAGAAACAATATCAGTATACAACTGCCTGTGCAAGAAAGTCACCATTTCACTCATTCATTGTCTAAACCACCCTAAACCCTGGACAGGGTGCCAATCCATCCATCAAATCCATTTGGGAACACCAATTAGCCTAATCTGCATGTCTTTGGACTGTGGGAGGAAATCCACCAAGCACGGGGAGAACATGCAAACACCATGCACACAGAGACAGGAATCGAACCTGGCCGGGAATTGAACCCGGACCCTAGAGGTGCAAGGTCACCGTGCTAACCTCTAAACCACCGTGCCACCTCAAATCACCGTTTCAGAAGGGTTAAATGATTGGGCTCCATCAAGCAAAGCAAACAACTATAGAGATTCGAAGTTACTGGAACTTGGTCCAGGTCAAAACCTGGAAGGATAGTGCTGAACCATCAACTTTGTGGTTGGAAAAAAAATCATGAATGGAGATCACTTAAACACATCATGAAGTTGCATGATAAAAACATCAACAGTAAAAAACTTCAGTTTGTTAGAGAGCATAAAGATTGGACTTTGGAGCAATGGGGAAAAAAATGTCATATGATCTGATGAGCCACGATTGAGTCTATTCCAGAGCGATGGTTGTGTCAGGGTAAGAAGGGAAGGGCAGGAAGTGATGCATACATGTAATTCATAGTACCCACTGTACAAATTTCTGGAGGCAGTGCTATGATCTGGGGTCGCTTCACTTGGTCATGGCTAGGCTCAGCAACGTTATATGACAATAAAATGAAGTCAGCTGACGACCTGAATGACCAGATTATTACATTTACAGTTTCAGGCAGTGTATTAAATGTAAGTTTTGTCTTGTACCTTATTTACAAAAAAATAAATAAAAAATCATCCATAAATTACCAAACAGACACCTACTGTACAAAACTCCATAAAAGGCAAAGCACATAGACTTAACAACAAAATACTCGCTAAATAAAACCAATTCCAATAACGCAGCTCAGCCACTGCAGCGAGAAAACACACTGACTCCTTTTAAACAAGCTAAACTTACTTGGCTTTGTTTACAAAGTTGCTCAAAAAGACTTGCAGTATAACTCAAATCATTACTACGATAGAACACGTGGTTTAATTCTAACACAAATTCGACTTACAGAAAATGTGTCAATGTTGAAACGAAGCATTATGATGAAAAAATGACATCATAAATATCATGAAAAAAAATTTCGCATGTACAGTATAGAATTATTATTATTATATTAATGTTTGGGTTTTAAATGTCTCACATATCATGAAAATGTCTTTAATACCCTGATATATGATACTTTTTTCCCCATATGCCTAACCATGCTTATGGCTCTCCTCATAAAAACACTCAGTTGTGAGGAAATGTTTTTTTGTTGTTGTTGTTGTCTTTTTGGTGGGGAAACATGTAGAATGCAACCCACTCTTACAGTAATAAGAATGAGAAAAATATTCCCTGTGGTTTTTTTTTATCCAACCTTTCCATCATGTCCTGGATCTTTCACATACTGTATGAGTGAAGCTCAACAAGCTCCAGGATGTAATTACACACTTTCTATGCAGCCAACTAGAGTTACTCTGTTTGAGACAAAAGAAACTCGCATGAGAAGAACAAGCCTGAGCTGATCTGAGCCAGTGATCTCTTTTACAGACCTGAAAGCCACACACACACACACACACACACACACACACACACACACACACACACACACACACACACACACACACAC
>JAQMYL010000039.1:7126016-7138039 GCA_030014365.1 Clarias pachynema | reverse complement strand
CACACACACACACACACACACACACACACACACACACACACACACACACACACACACACACACACACATACATACACTGTACACGCCACTGCTTCTGAAGAGTTCAGCAGCCTTGTTAAAAGTGATTCCACATTTCTCTTCTTACCATGGTGGATGTCCAGCACTGCTGCGTCGTCCAGCTCCATAACTTCAAAGCTGTGTGAAATCAGAATCAGACATAGTGCTGGGGGAGTTCAGTGATCCGAGAAGTCTGTTTATCCACACAGGTCGCGTGCTGCCTCTGTGCTGCGTTGGCTGAGCTGCTGCGTCTGACAGTTACAGTGGAGTGGAATGGAGAGGTATTGGGACGAGGCCGGCCTTCGCCGCTTCTCAGGGGCCTCACTTTTCTAACCCCTTTCGCTCCAGCACTCTTAAAGACACAGAGCTTGGCTTTCTCTTCACTTCTGTCTACTTCCCTCCTCTCTCTGTGTGCCTGCCTCCTGTTTCCCAACACACACTTTCCATCCCTCCCTCCCTCCATCCCTCCCTCCCTCTCTCTCTCTCTCTCTACTACTCACTGTCATCCTCACTTACTTTCATGCCATCTCTCGAAAGGACTGTTGCCTTAACATCCGTTCAGAATCTTCCTTCCACATCAAATCATTCCTAAGAGCCAGTAAATGGCTGTCATAAAATAAAATCTTTAAGAGCTGTAATGTCTGAAAGCATTACAGCCTGGTTCAAAGAGATTGTTAAAAAAAAAAAAAAGAGGCAGATTAGTTTTCCATTTTGTGTGCATTATTCCAGCCTCTTAAACTGAACCTTAAACCTTAATCCTTAGACAGAACAAATCAAAATAAAACAACAATGACTCGATCCTCGAAGCCGTCTGAAAGCAGGCGAAGAGATCGCTGTGCATTGTGCCATCGCAACAGTTTATGTGTTTAAAGTTTACGCATTGGACTTTTTGGATATTTTAACGAGGTAGTGTGTTTTGCATCGTTAAAATGCATTAAAGGTGCCATTTGTGATTCTTAAAAGTAAAATGTGACCTCTAATTTCACCTGTGTGGCAATATGCACAGAATTTGACCATTTTCCAAAAGAAAGTACAATCAAGAAAAGCATTGGACGAGGGATTAGTTGAGGGTGGCTCTCCTGTTGTTGTTGTTGTCGTTGTTTTCCTACAATGGTAAAAAAATGAAACAAACTGATGATTACAGAGTTGGTTATTTAATAAGACAAATAATAAAATGTACTTTATTATGCATCTACGCTAAACATAACCCGGTATACAGTATGAAGTTTGCATCCTCGCATCCTTAAACATCCAAGCCATTGAAATAGCCGCTATGAGCCTGGTTAATGTTAATAACGTTGTTCATTTTTATTTCAATTTGGATCATCAATCCCTTTCATTCACAATCTCTCCTCAGCTCTAACCGGCTGCACACGTGGACTGACATTTTGATATTCAATCTGAAGTCTGTTCCCACTCAGTAGCAGAAGAGCACAGACAGCATAATTTGTTCAGAGAGGACTCGGTTTTAAAACAAAGTGTTTCTGGAGAGTCAGAGAGGGACGGTTTTTAAACAAAGGCATCCTGTGACAGCAGTGTGATTATTCCACCCGCTGCAGATTAGTGCTCCGTGGCCTGCTGGAGGTTAAAGTGGACAGCGGGAAAGCACCAGAGCATTCATTCTGTCAGGAGGCTCCACACACACGCTATTGTGTGTCAGCGTACATGAGCCTGGTTTTAGCTTTGTGTTGATGGAAATGAATATTATACAAAATGGTTGTAAATATTATTTACGTATAAAAGCACATATGTTTCAGATTTGTCATTCTTTCAGCTGGAGATGGCAACCAGGAACCCGGATGTTGCCGCAATTTAAGAGAGCAGAATTAGCTGTGCTATCTACTGTATGTGGGAGAGACGCCATACTGTCTGTCTACTAACCAGTCATGAGCATCTGCGAGTTCATGTATGCAGAAGAAGAAGAAGAAAAAAAAAGGCATTTTCTTCTGAACATGTTATACTGTCCAGTGAGACAGCACAAGCCGCAGTTCAAAAAGAAGTTGCATGTTAACCTTCATCCTCCTTACTTTGTAGTTGTTGTGTAAACATCTGCATATACTTCATATTAAATTCAATTAATTGATGTAGATTAAATTAAAGAAACTTGAACAAATGTTTGACTGCGACAGGCTGCAAAGTGTCTAAACATACAATTTAAAATTTGATTGTTTATGTAACCCCCTCCGCAGCGACCTCATTTCCCCTCTCGTCTGTTCCAACCAGCATCACCAGTACACTAATCACCTGTCAATCACCTGCACTTGTTTCTGACTGGTTCATGCCTTAAGTTTTTTTTTTTATGCTTGAATGATTCATAGGTGTGTGGCTTAACAACAACAGCAACCAAAAAAATCCTCTGAAACTGGTCAGGTACAGGGACTGGACTGAAAATACACAGTCCAGTCAAGCAAAATGATGGGGTGGCTCAAGACTTTGACACTACTGGATAAACACATGGTTAATATAATATACTGCAACAGCTACAAAGTTGCATTATAGTTAAAAATGTATGAAACATAAAATGCAATGTCTCGTCTTTTTTAAAAAAATTTTTTTTATGTGATGATTGTCATGTGACTTTGGCCCACATTTCCACATTTCCATAAATCTTTACTGCAAAAAAAAAAAAAAAAGGTCTTTCACCTAAAAGTTTTTAAACCGGCCATTTGATTAGACTAAAACAAACTAAAAATCATGATGCAAAATTTTTTTTTATCAAATTGGTCTCTAAAGTAATGCAGGTTTAGACATCAATGGCCCAAGCACCGAAGAACATAAAAAAAAAAAACCTTGCCATCTAAAAATGAGGCTCATGATGCTATAATGAAACATGTAAACTCTAGTGCAGAACAAATAACATAAAAGTTAAACTTTGGCCAGTTGAATTGGTGATTTTTGTTTTATACTTCACCAGCTAACCACCTTTGCCATGCTTCATTACATCACGGTCAGCCTACAGTACATCAGTTCTTGGAACCAAAACATGTGACCAGAGTTTCCACTTGCGAGCTGGGATACCCAGTAGATTTGTAATTTGTAACGCCTAGTCACACTTGGTTGAGTTGTTTGATGTATGTCTCGATTACGTCTAGATCTCGTTGCTATACAGTACATATCCATAGTCTGACTCATGCACTCACTGCTGTGTTGCGTCTGAGTCCTCTTATCCTTATAGACCTGGCGTTTCTCTGGAGCACTGATGTTGTGCCTCAGGAGCCACATAGTGCACGACTCGGCTTTTCGCTCTCCCAACGGTAACCAACTGATCTGTGGACAGTTCAAGCAGTCGGATTAAGTATGACAGAGAAACCGCACTTCTTAACAGGTTATTTCATTTCTCATGGAAAGGATAATATCTTGGTGTGCTGATGAGCTATCTTGAGATATGCTGCCCTCTAGAGTAGAAAAGCACTCATGTTCTTTTGATCAAACAGGAAAAATATTTTTGCTTCTACAATTTCTTCTATATTTTTTACAAGGAATACCAATCAGTCTCTTGAGATAGTTTGGGTAAATTTCAACCCAATCTAGGGTCATTCTGGTTATACAGGCTTTTCACTGCAGATCCAAAAAAATCTCAAATTTTCTATGGGATTGTAGATCCATAATCAGGTCGAACATAGTGTCTACTTATTAAACGGCACATCCTGGGCATGTCACCGAGGGACTGGTGTACCAACCAGGTTATAGTCAGACCAGTCAGTGTTCTCTAGATTCAAAGCAGCCCTGACCAGAATAAGGCACTCACTCAATCATCGTCTATACTGCTTTATCCTGTATTCAGGGTCATGGGGGCCTGAAGCCTATCCCAGGAGACTTGGGGCACAAGGCAGGGTACACCCTGGATGGGGTGCCAATCCATCCACACACATATACAGGTAAAACTCGAAAAGTTTGAAAATCGTACAAAAGTTCATTTATTTCAGTAATGCACCTAAAAAGATGAAACTAATATATGAGATAGACTCATTACATGCAAAGCAAGATCGTTCAAGCCGTGATTTGTCATAATTGAGATGATTATGGCTTATAGCTCATGAAAACCCCAAATCCACAATCTCAGAAAATTAGACAAATCACGGCTTGAACTATCTTGCTTTGCATGTAATGAGTCTATCTCATATATTAGTTTAATCTTTTTAGGTGCTTTACTGAAATAAATGAACTTTTGTACGATTTTCAAATTTTTCGAGTTTTACCTGTACATACACTCACACACTGAATTCACACACTACAAGCAATTTGGAACCGGCTAATTTTAATTAGCCTATTCTGAATGTCTTTGGACAGTGGCAGGAAACCGGAATACCCGGAAACCCACCAAAGTACAGTATGGGGCGAACATGCAAACTCCATGCACACGGACCCGAGATGAGAATTGAACCCGGACCCTCGAGGTGCAAGGCGAAAGTGCTGACCACTAGGCCACCATGCTGTACAGGCACTTATCATCATGCATCCTCTCAGTCACCTCACTTCTAGTCCTTTGTCTTTAGAGTTCATCACAGGTGACAATGTGGGTCTCTTATAGTCATGGCAGCACCCACCTCTGCTTTGTCAAACAGCACCAGCTCACACTTTGTCAACAGGCAAAGCTTCATCTTCCAGATCTCTGGCTCCATTAGTGGCTTCCCACAAGATAACCAGTGCACTGATGAGACGGTCATATCTGCAAAGCAAAGACGTACATTACACTGTACTAATCTACATTGGATAATTATAATAATAGTCATGTAAAGACCCAAGTCATAAATCAAGTCAATGGTCAACGTTTTCATCTTTAGAAGAAAGCATCATTTGCTGCTCAAGTGTGATCCAGTTATTCTTCACTTTACAGTAATTACTAGAGATCTGGGGACAAAATTTGATTCAATGAGGTGTTGCGATCCTTTTGTTTCAGCTTAAAAATGTAATCCTGCAGGTGGTGCCCTCTAAATTATTCACACATTGGCAGGTGGAACAGCATGCTGTACGGGAGGACCAAATCATTTGCTAAATATGTTGAGAATTTAAACAAAATCTGAAAAATAAATAAACAAATAAAATAAATTAGATCAGAATTGCAAAAAACAAATCGAATCGGCACTTGGTTATTGTGATAATATCGTATCTGGGGGTCCCTGGTAATTTCCACCCCTACCAATTACGTATTAAAGTATTGAATACCATCCTGTTGTATCTGAGAGAAAGCATGTCGAACTTGCCATGCTACTACAGATTGTTGATAAAAGTTATTTTAAAAAAGTAGCATAACTAAAAAGTTCTGCTAGTAGCCACAGCCTGTTACTGTAGCTACTTATAGCTAGCTATTTCCCCCAATACTGTTGGATATTTATGTTCAAGCATCTGCATTCAGCTATTCTGCACATATTAAAAACTTAACATGTAAACTTTGTTTATAATTATTTTGATGCTGCATGTGGTACTTTTATATGAGGGCGAGTCAGTAATGATCTGCCCTCCGGTTGTATTAAAACTTACGTCAGCTGTACAGGCTTGTCAGCGCTTTCTGTTCTAGGCTACTGAATGCACCTGGTGTCGAAGTACTTTGGAAGAGTGTTTGATAATTTATGGTGTAAATTTGGTTTGTCTTAGAGAGTCAGCTAATTAGGTGATCTAGCTAGCTAGATAGCTTCATGGTAATTTATGTTACATGTATATAGCACTGAGAAAATGTTAAAACCTCAGCCATCAGCAAGAAAATTGATGCTTACAGTTTTCTGGGATTCTCAATGACCAGTTTTGTATCATTATCAGTAAAAAGGTTTAACAATCAACAGTGAGATGCTTATTGAAGAGCTAAAGACTAAACTTCCGAGTAAAAAAAAGTTCACTTCTGATGAAGAAGTGAAGACAGTGGTGCGTTCAGGATCGCAACTCGGCCTAAAACATTTTTTTTCTAATGAGGGAATCGAAAACTTGACAGATGGACTAAGTGTATAGAAAAGCCAGAAGAATATGTCAAAAAATGGGATATTTGTCTTTTCTAAAAATTTATACCACCAGAGTGCAGATAACTTTTGATTCACCATCGTCTATAGTCAAAAATCCTTACAGGCAAAGCCCAAGAAGACATTCTACAGCTATCTAAGCCAGAGTTGATTCTTGCTTAACGTCAATCAATTCACAACATGATTAAAGCTTTAAATAAAACAGACCTCCACCTGCTGAGCTGTCAGGATACAGAAATAATAAAGACATATGCGGACATACCAATCACTTTCATCCAGCCCTGGCAGTGACACCGGGTCATCACCCTATCCATTGTGGTGTGTCGTCTTCTACTTCTTCATCTTTCTGCCACTTTTCTACAAAGAACTTTGGTTATTTTACTGTCTAAGCAGGTCAGAGCTTACCGACTCAGCAGCCGAACAGAACAGCATGAGCGATCTCTCTCTCCATGCCTAATCAAACTGACACCTGGCCTGGAGCCATAAAAACTTGTGAAATACCGAGACTTTCCTGGCTGTCAAGAGGAAAAACCGAGTCTTGCCTACATGACTAGCTCGGATTACAAAGTGCACAGCAGTCACAGTGTCCTAACACCATTCAGCACCCTAATTAGATTAATGGCTTACAGGAGAGTAGCTTCAGATTTATTTATTTATTAATTTCAGTTATCCACCTACTCATTCCTTTAAAGAACCACCGATTTTATTGGGCCGCACATCTGCCCTTAGGATATCAACGGTTCTAGGAATTGAATCAGAGGTACAGAATTAGATTGGGAACATGGAACCATTTGGGATACAGCCCAGACTAGAAATCGTCTTTTAATGGACGTGTGTATACAGCTCTAGGTAACCAAGGAAAAAGATAAATCCAATAAAGGATGCTTGGACCTAAAACATGCCAGCAGTTTGGGAAACAAGACAACTTGGATTAAAAGTATGATGTCATTTGAGACACAGCCTACAACACTAAAAAGACTTGGATTCGAAGAATGATGCGATTTGAGACACAGCCTCCAATACTAAAAAGACCTGGGATTAGTAGTATGGAGCAAGCCTCTAACACTGAAAAAACCTGGGATTAGTAGTATGGAGCAATTTGAGACACAGCCTCCTACAACACTCTTTTGCAATTACCTTTTGAGGCTTTCCCTCCTTATGGAGGATGTCAATTATGGTTTTCTGCACAACTGTCAGGTCAGCAGTCTTCCTACTGAACCAGACTGAGGGACCATTTAACCTCTGGGATTAAAAAAAGACCTGGGATTAGTAGTATGGAGCAATTTGAGACACAGCCTCAAACACTGAAAAGACTTGAGGGCTGTGCCTCAAATTGCATCATACTTCTAACTCAAAAAAAGACCTGGGATTAGAAGTATGGAGCAATGTGACACTACAACATTAAAATCAACTTGGATTAGAAGTGTGGAGCAAGCCAGGAAGCTGCCATAGACTTGGATTATGTGAAAGCATTTGTGATGCAAACCCACGTTAACCATTTAGGATTAGAGCAGTGCTTCTCATTCCTGGTAATGGTAGACCCACCAAACCACCATGCATGTTTTAGTGTTTTCTCAGCTCCTGGATTACTGAATTTAAAGACTAGCCATATCTGGAGTGAAGTGGTCAAGATCGAGTGGGGAAAACACTTAAATGTGCAGGAAAGGGCATCCTCCAGGACCAGGATGGAGAACCATTGAATTAGAGGTATTGTATTATATATATTGTATTAGCATACTCCTGTCGCCATCTAGTGTCTGTAAGCGTCAATACATCAGTCAGTACCCATACAAATCATGGACAGAAAAAGGTAAGGGAAATGAAAGGAAAGAGACAGAAGAAGAGAAAAGAGGAGAGGAGAAAAAAGGGAATGGCAGTAAGGGAGTTTGAGGAAATGAGGAATTTAGAGGAAGAGATTTAGCAGAAGAAAGATTGCGAGGAACAGGACAAAAAAAACAATACATCATACATTCTGGCAAAATGCTTTTTATTGTTTAAAAACTGGAGTGAATGGTTCATGAGTGACACACCGGTAATTACACATGGCAAAACCTATGTTAAATATCTAACATATGCTGAATATAAGCAGAAAGGTTCCTTTACGCACAGCTTGAAGCATGTTACATCACAACACTGTTATTTATAAGAAACACTGAACTGTTCTCTCACTAGCTTTACGTACAGCCACATCAGGATGCTGTGGAAGTAGATCAGATTCGGGAAGCTATTCACAGTTCACTCTGAAAGGATAGCGGATGGATTCGATGACTACGCCGACCATCCCGAACAAAAAACAGGCAGCATGAAATACAGCTTTAAATGCAGTTTTACCATGGAGGTGTTTGGCAGCTAAACAGCCATGACAGTTCTTTACTGGAACTTTAACACAAGATAAAGTTTAAAAAAAAAAAAAAGGAAAAAAAAAAAGGAAAGAAACCCTTCAAGATCAGCAGCTGAACTACCAAGCATTAGTTCAATGTGATGAGCGACGACTTTAAAGTTTTGGATTATGACTTTAATTATTATGCTTGAACTACGTCACTGAATTTGTGTAAATTTGCATAAACGTTCGTACTTGGGGAAATATTTCCATAAAACTTTTTTTTTTAATATCATCATTTAAGATGCACAAAATAAGTGCTTTGTATAAAAGTTTTTTTTTCACTTCTGATTCTTTTTCAATTATAAAATATATGACAAATCAGTTAAGCAATAATAGTTGCATAGCTGAGAAAAACGTGTTTATAGTGCAATACAATAAAGGGGGCTAAACATTTGTCCAATTATATACAGGTAAATAATAAAGTATATTTCTTTTTTTAACACTGTAAAAAAAAAAAAAAAAGACTAATAATGTCAAATAAACTCACCATACTAATATGATACACTTGATTTTTTTTCTTCTTTTAACTAGCTTAACATTTCCAGTCAAGTGAAACTTGGGAAGATTATTCAAGGGTACACACATTTATAATGAAACAATCCAGAAGGAAGAAAGTCTTTGGAAGTGATAGGGCATTTTGGGGCGGGGTACAGGTTCAAACTGTGTATATCAGTATATAAGCGTAAAATGTGCCAAGGTTTTCTACTGCACATGAACTAGACATAAAGGGATTTAACGGGCAGGTGGAGCGTCTCAAGGTTAGAGCACTAGCAATTTATTGTCCTCTCTGATTCTGATTTCTAGTAAATCCTTGTAGCTGAAGAATACTTAAAAAAAAAAAAAAAAAATTTCAGAGACGCTTGGATTACATTCGTGATCAAAGTGTGATTGTTAATGTTTAATAATGAACAATAATGATGGGAAAATGTGTTTGAAACGAAAACCCGATTTGGACCTGTGCAGTTATTCAATTGAAAAAAGGCTGAGATTTATTACAGGTAATAAACGCATAATCTGGAATTTCTGCAGAGTTTGTCAATTATTTTTACATAAATTTGTGGTGATAAATAAATATTGAAAAACATCCTCTTGATTAGATCATTTGTCTCAGCCTATATAAATACAGCACTGTGCAAAAGTCTCGATCCACCCCTTAATTCTTCATATTTTGAAGTTTTTTATTTCTTAATTTTTTATTTCTTAATTTTTTTTTTGCAGTCTTCATGAATAGTTCTCCAGGCATCCTGAAACCTGAAATGTTTTTCATCTCTCAGTCCCTGTACCTGAGCTGTGTTAGCGGAATGTTTCTTTGTTTGCTATGGGACACAGAGACCTTGAATCCTTCAAGCATAAAAAAAATCTTCTAACTTAAGGTACAGTATGAATCAGTGAAAAACATGTGCAGATGATGACAGGCGATCAGGCCGGTGATTAGTATATTGGTGAAGCTGAATGCTGAGTGTTTGGAACGGATGAGGGGGGAAATGAGGTTGCTGCAGAGTTAAACAACCACATTAGGCACTTTGCAGCCTGTTGCAGTGAAACATTTCTTCACTTTTCTTACATTTAATATACATATGACATTTTTATTTGATTTAATATAAATAAATGCCGGGTGGCTCAAGGTGTTTGCACTGGACTGTATGTCTGAATCTTGCTAAATGTCAAAGGATTCAGAATTTTTTAAAAATCAATTTGTGCAACCCTAATATCTAAATATTATATTTGTGATACTAAACCTTAATATTGACATGCAAAAGTAATTTAGCTTCACTGAAACTGGGTTCAAAATGCTGCCCATTTTCCCATCATTACTGAAAAGCTAACTCTTAGACTGAAACTAAGAGTGGACTCATATTTGCACAGCAGGTAAAATCCCCTGAGAGATGATCTACAAATGTGTGAGACCACTTGATGCAAACCCATAGTACACAGAAACCGAGGCCATGCTCCTGTATGAAGAGAAGAGGTGGGCCCTACGCATGGCACGTCCATTCACAGGAACCGTTTGTCTGTTCTTGACAAACTGAAGTGAACTTCAAAACTGTTATTCTCAAAAACCTCAACCTGTGGCACTTTTGAGCCCTAGACAGAGATGTTTTCCCTGTGAAGCCATCAGAATGAGTAGGGTGTAGTCAGTGGGTGTAGAAGAGACCACATCCTTAAATTAGTTTCATTTACAGAAAGAGCATGCACCATGCCTTATTTAGCAAAAAAAAAAAAAAAAAAAAAAAAAAAAAACCCCACATGCATTAAGTTATTTAATAAAAATTTAATTTGGATTTTTGAAGGGATTGAAGATCTCGATGCCGACACCCTTGAGAAGGCACACTGCCCTAAAACCTGTCCACTTTTTGTACTGATAATGGTTTTAACACCCTCGAGGGTCAACATTTAATAAATGTTTTATGTCATGGATGTATAATAGTACGTCATTATATTTCACTGACCTTAAATGGAAATTTAAACAGCCTATAAGTGCGACAACTGAAACTAGAAAACAAACCGAAAAAAAAAAAAAACGTCTAAAAGACATTAAGAACTACAAGGTTAACGGGCTTAAATCAGACAAGAGAGTTTTGTGCTGTTTATAGTGCCCTGTCAACAGGACACTGACAAAAAAAAAAAAAAGGAAGGAAAAAAAAAAAAAAACACTTCATTACCCAAAATGGGGTAAGTGCTCGATCTATACGCGTTCCCATATATATTTTTTTTTCTAAGATCCTTTAGAAAACTACAATTGCACTAGAATACTAGATTTCTGGAACTCAACTGTTGAGATATTTGTGTAACGCAAAAAAGAAGAAATAACGAAAGAAAGAAAAAAAACTACTATAAGCAATGTGACATTCTATAACTGTTTGCTCAAGTGTTCTTCAATCCCAACCCTGGAAGGTCACAGTGCTTTAAAAAGAGTCTTGAAGACAGGACAATGGTGAACAATTTCACCAGTTAGGCATTACTTCTATGCCTAATTAATCTGTTCATTTTATTATTTTTTTTATCGCGATCCCGATCTGCACCAGTGTGACTCCCCAGGCCTGGGCGTGAAGAACCTCGTCTTGAACCTCATCTCTGTTCTCATGCCCTCAGGTAAGTGATATTTAATAAGGCGTGGTACCCTCCCATTCCACCAGGTACTGCACCTTGCCCTCGGGCGTGACCCTGCGTGCCAGGACCTGGTACTTTTCGCCGCACGTGAGCCGCCCTGCTGCGCCGAAGTAACTCGTAATAGAAGACTTGAGGTGTGAGAGGGATGTGTCGTCTTCACTCAGGCTTTCAAAGGTGTGGCTGTCGATGGCACCGCCCATTACGTCCCCGGACTCGGCCACTGGCGTACCCACTGGGCTCAGCTCGTTCTCCATCGCCTCCCGCTTACTGGCCAGGGCGCTGTAGTTGGATGAAGGAAGCTTCCTCTTCCGGCTGCCCACGTTCTTTCTGTAGATGTGGAGGTGTGACCCAATTAGTCAAAAGATAAATACACACAAAGCATTTACATACAAATTTTTTTTTATCTAGTGTCTGTTATTTTTTTGTAGCATATGTCTGATTACCAGTAGGGATGCACCGATACCGATATCGGGTATCGGCCTCGATACCACATTTTCTAAAGTACTTGTACTCGTTAAAAG
>JAQMYL010000039.1:7112750-7125916 GCA_030014365.1 Clarias pachynema | reverse complement strand
CATATTACATGCGAAACAATTCCGCGTCTTGTTTCTGTAAATTTAAATCATGTTTTTATTAAGTACTCGGTATCGGTGAGTACTGAAAAGTACTTGTACTCGTTTTCCAAAAAAGTGGTATCGGTGCATCCCTAATTACCAGACTACCTGTTTTTATAATCTGATTAGTTAAAGTTCCAGAACAGAGAAAGTCAGCTTTACCATTATCATGAAAGACAAAATGATTTATTTCTTTATCATCATCATCATCATCATCATCATCATCAATGTAAAACCTCTCTTTCCACACTCCTAATTAATTGTATTCTCAATAAAATATTGTAGGTGGTGTCTTTGCTTCCCTTTTAATGGCTTGCGCCAACTTTATAACTATTTGAAGGAGGTGCAGGATATTTATTATGATCCAAATACTCCGGCACCATTTGATTAAAAAAAAAAAAAAAAGTTATATACATCACATTACGGTCATTTTGACACATATTGTGATTGCAATTTAAACTGCGAAATTTAACTATTAAATACACCATTTATTTAAATAAACATTTATTTAGGCTAACATTAAATAATGGCAGAAATTCTCTCATTAAGATTATGGTTTCCAATTTTACTTATCAACTGAAAAGTATATATATATATATAAATATAAAAAATAAAAATTACTGGGCGGCACAGTGGCTTAGTGGTTAGTACTGTCGCCTTGCACCTCCAGTTTCTGGGTTTGATACCAGCCTTTGTGTTCTCCCCGTGCTTGGTGGGTTTCCGCCGGGTACTCCGGTTTCCTTTCACAGTCCAAAGAGTGTGGCAAATTAGGCTAATTGGCAAAAAATTGCCCATAGTGTGTGAATGAGTGAGCATATGTGTGCTCTGTGATGGATTGGCACCCTGTCCAGGATGTACCCTGCCTTGTGCCCTAAGCCTCCTGGGATAGGCTCCGGGCCCCTGCGTCCCTGTACACAGGATTAAGCGGTATAGACAATGAGTGAGTGAGTAAAAAATACTTACATTATTGACAAACTCTACATAAATTCCAGACTATGCGTACTGTATATTACCTATAATAAATCGCAGCCTTTTTTTTATTTAAGAATTGCACAAGTCCATACTGAGATTTCGATTTTTATGCTAATAATTGTTCAGCACTAGATCAAAAACGCAGCTCCCGAGTGTCAAAACAGAAGTACTTCAACCCTATCGCTACAGTACATGATACAATTCCAAGGGGGCAAAACTGTCTGCGCTGTCTGGGAGGAGGGATGGCATAGTCACTCTCCCATCATTCACAGAGACACTAGCCAAATATGCATGCACCTGTAAGCTCTTCTACATGAATGACGACAGACAGCACTTTTCTCAGAGTGTGTTACACTGTCCAGTGATGCAATGCAGCATGAATAGCGGCTTTGAAAAGTATGCGCTTGGCTAGCCTTACGTGTCTCAGAGGAAGCAAATGTCAGACTTCACCCTCCCTAGTTGGTCGGTTATATAATAGGGGAGAGCTGGTTAAGGGGGGGAACAAATACGAAAAGTGGAAGGTGAAAAACTTTACAACATTCTATCAACATGCTCAGGATCAATACTGAACGCTCATACAAGGCCGATTTCAGCTCCCCACAAACCCCCCAAACTAGTTGTACTACCATCATGTGCCAGCAGATGTTTGTCTTGTTCAGTGAAAAGCTTTTCGTTTTCCTGTTCTTGGAGTGAGCGCCTGGCTCTAAGGGTGCGTTTTGCCATTTAAAGGTCACGTTACAGACGGATGTCCCGCTGTTCTATTTTTTCTTTTTTTTTTTTTTTTCTCCGCTCCACTTAATCTTCCTGGGAGTTTACTGTTCGGCATAGTACGGTTGTAGGCTGAGATAACGGAGTAGAGGGTTACGCGGAGCGAGGCTTTAAACCCTCACACAGTGGCACTCCACTTGATGATGATTAGAGCTGCTAAAACAGGAACTAGAGGCTGTAGTCTGAGTAGATGAAAGCAGGCGCTTGGGAAGCAGTTACTCGTAAGTGGTGTGTTTGATCTATCCCACAGTGAGCACCCACAGCAGGGGGCATTCTCGGGATTCCAGAGCCGCGTGTTTTCAGGCATACACATCCTCCCTAAACACGCTAAGTGCCGAGTGACTGCTAATGAGGAGAATACGTCCAAAAATAAATAACATGGCATCAGGGGATTGTTCAACCATCTTGAAAGGATGACGGGACGACAATCTATTCTTTCTCCTTATTTCTCTTGGAAAAAAAAAAAAATCAGGTTGTCTTAATGACAAATTGAATGTAGTAGCGCTGACAGACACCTAAGGTAATAAAACCATTTACTGACTACACGGAGAACTGACCCAAGGGACATTGAGCATTATAGCTGGGAGTTATAGACAATCCCGAGATGCCCAGAATAAACTGCGGCACTGAAGGAGAAAAACACACACACACACACACAAAAACATCAGTTCCATCAGAGAAAATCTATACCTTCACAACAGCATAAGAAGCAACAATGGTAAGAACAGGGAATAAAATGACAAAAGACTACGATGGTGCCATTAAATTCCCGTGTTCTGATTGGTCAGATGGTGTTGATTAATTATAATCTAATCTATAGCAGCAGCTCTGACAGTAGTCCCATCTGCTCTGATTCAAATAGCTCTCAGTCCTATAGTAACAACATACGCTCCACATAAACTGATTAAAAAAAAAAAAAACTTGGTGAAGCTTTCTATGTGGACATGTTCAGTGTTTTTTTCCCCCCCAGAAACAAAACTAGCTGTAAAAAAGAAATAAATAAAATAAACGACGCTTATAACATGCTTTGAGTTATGAGGTTGTTGAAATTGTTTAGGGTCCGGTAAGTCCCCTACATACGAACATTCGAGTTATGAAATTTCGAAGATACGAACATGCATTCGCTCAAGTTCAATCGCGGACGTTAGATCGTGTGTCCGACGTACTGTACATCGTCATGTGCATGCAGTGTGCATCCCAGGATGTCAAGAATAAAAGCATAAAAGCAGCGCAGATGAAGCTGGTACTGTTAAGAAGAGACTAAAGTGAAAATAATTGAGAGAATGGAGCGAGGTGGAAAGATGGCAGACATTTCTCTCTCTTTTTTTTTTTTTCTTTTTTTTTTTTTTTAACATTAATCGTTCAACCACTGGCACGATTCCAAAGAACAATTGATGGGTTGATGGGTTTTATAATGGGTATAGTCAATTGTGCAAGTATCCTAGTACCAAAACAATGTTTGTTGGACTTACGAACAAATGGATTTACGAACAAGCTCTTGGGACGAGAAAAATATTAAATTTTAAGGCAGGTAATTTTTTTTTCAGAAAAGTATCAAATTCGAGGCGGTACTTTTTAAATTTGATTTCTCTAGAACAGTACGCCCTGTCCTTTCTTAATCCAAACGTGATCAAGCAAAATGCTCTTGCAGCCTTGAACTGGAAAACACTTAGAGTCGCTACTCACTAATCCCTAGAGCACATTTTTCCATTGGCTGGAAGCTGAATTCTCTTCACAGACTGCCTGATCTCCAGTCCAGAGACATGTTGATCTATAAAGCCCTGTCACGCTAAATAATCCATAATGTGTCATCATATTTCTCCACAAGCTGCCAGGGGTGGTTAATCCGGTGCTCAGTAAGCTGATGGACAGCTCTTCCTTGTCTCTGGCTCGAGAGCAGTGCTGAGCGTGTGGGGAGCCCCCACGGCAGTGAAGGTGGAGGGAGTTAGGATCTTTCTGGTCTACCTTTTCTCAAACACCCTGCAGGCATGAGGCTGGAAATCATGGCCAGAGAGCATGATAAAAGTAGGGTTCTGCCTGGCCTTGGTTATCTGGCTGCTTTGAAACCAGGATGAATAAAATGGTAGATTTTAAAACAGTAGAACACTTTAACATTCAGGATTCTTTAAATAGTCAAATATGAAATGTTACAAACCCCTCGGTGATGCACGTTCTTCTTTTGCATATTGAGGAATGATCAGATTTTATCATGCCATAAAATGTACAACTGTTAGGATTAAACATAAAACAAAGGATCTCAGGATCGCAAATCTCTCGCATACAGTACAAGAACGAAGCGCCACTAGTTTTCTGTGCTTTCGCCAGTTTGCACACTCAATTCCACTGAAAGCTTGTGTTTCATCAAGTTTAGAAGGCTTTAGCACTATGAGTCAAAGCTGAGCAATACCACAGTCATTTCTTCTCACACAGTCAGGCAGCAGGAGGGTTGACTCACGCAGGACTAAAAAAAAAATTCATGTTTTCAAATGTTGAACTACACAGCAGTCCTATATGTTTACATCTAAAAAGGCATTTTATTAAACTGAGGTTTCTATTAATGTTTTTTCCTCCCAACATACAGTATAGGCACCGTTTGTCTCTTCTAGAGCACCTTAAACCTAAAACTCTTGTATTTGTTCAAACTAAATTATTTGCTATCCTCCTATATTTCTCCTTGTCCTGGCCTACAACCTGTTCTATCGTCCCTTAGTAGGACATGCTTTCCTAGTCGTCACTACTCACACACTTATGCAAATTATGAAAACTGTCATTCCGACATGTATATATTAACACCTCGATTTATGAGCACTTTCACTCCTTTCACACAAAGTGAACGAGACAGTTTGGCTGTTATGCTATTGCACAGTCTATTGTTTTCTGGTGGGGTGCATCAGGGTGATTTCCTGTGTCACAATTATCACCTCAAGAAACCACATTTGTGGCACGATCTGCAAATGCTGCAGCGGACACGTTGATCTGAGAAAATCGTCACCCGGTTCTCCATGGACCTGTAATTTTTCATTTCCTCACTTGGCTGTACCTCTTGGCTCATTTCGTTGTTACCCTTACAGATTTCCCATAAAACTGTAGACTGATTAAACAACTTTACATACAATTGCTGAGTTGATCACCGTGAGAGACAGCAGCTACATTATTTCTTATTTTATATAGTATTAACTAATAAACAGCCAAAACATGGTATTTCATATAAGCCCATGTTTCATAATACTTAATGCTTCTCATCATCTCCCGATCCATGCTTTGTTTTTGGTAAATATACCTACACATTTATATTTCTATCAGATAAAAAGAAACACATTTGCTAAAAACAATTTCATGCCCTTTCATGTAGTGTCCGTAACTTTTTTGAATTCAAATCTTTCTTCAAAGATGAAACTTGGCCAATTTAGATTTCACATGAAAAGACATGAACCCGAAAAAGTATATTATTCTAAAATTCAAAATTGTTAAGATATCGCAACATGAATGTGATATGGTTACGGACACTACGGATTTTTTGTTTTTAAGCTTTTACCAAAAACCGGAATGCTTTAATTTAAACAGCAATTTTTCCAAGTTATTTAGTATCAATACTCAAAGAAATATGAACAATTTGCAATTCAAATTATTATTGTTTGAAGCAAGACAGTATAATGTTGAAAAAAGCCATTTTGGGGGCACCTATAAAATCATCTCTCTAAAACAGCTGAAGTTAGCAACCTGAAATTTTTAGGGAAGCAAGATTGGTCACTTCCATGTTGCATAAACTTCAGAAGTAGCTTGTTTGGCGCACACATTTGTGTATTATAAATAAAACACCAAAAAAAATAAAATCAGCATCAATCACTGAGCTCTGGTTGCTGCTCATGTGGTGATTCGCAAGTTCTCCCTGTGTTCATTCAGGCTAAATCTGTTAGCATAGCTGACATCTGTGTACATGTCAGCTATGCTAAATCATCTGTTTGCATTTTATGATTTTTATGACTCTGGAGATATATCCGCTGTTTCTGTGGCAGGTACTTAAGGGGCTGCGTTGCCAGTTTGATGCCTGATTATCTTTTACACACTACATGCAATTTGGGATGGCCACCAAGCATGTGAAAAACATGCAAACTCCATGCACACTGACCCAAGGTGGGAATCGAACTGGGAACCTGAAGGTGCAAGACGACAGTGCTAATGTGTGTATGATGCCAGGTGATAAATTTGACATTACAGTTAGTATTTTCGCAGGAATGGTTCCTGAGAACCAACTGGTAGCATAACCGGGATGATGTCGATGGCTGAAGAATGAAATCCCGTCCCATACTCTGGTCAGATCAGAAGAAGGAAATAATCGGTCATGTTGAACCCAAAATGCAGCAGAAGACTGGTTGTGCACATTAGAGCTCTTGAAGTAAACCCCAGACCACTGCTTTGAGAAGTTTCACCTTCAAGTAAACATTCTCAACTCTTGATGCAAAGATTTAGGGTTCAGAGAAAATGGTGAAAAAGTCAAGTCTACAAAATCTTTTCAGTTTTGGAAGAAGGAAACCGAACGACTAATCATTATGAAATAAGATATTGTGTATTAGAGCTGAAATAATGAACCAAATAAGATATGAAAATAATATAGTTTGCAAATGTCAACTGGGCAGTATGAAGTCTATGTGAAACACTTTGTTTAACCACTTTCTTGTTTTTTTTTTAACAAATGCTAGAATTATATATTTTTAAAGACACAATAAATGATTTGCGTCACTATCCTATATTAGATTCACACTCAAGGAGCTCTGAGTCAATCCCCTAAAGAGTCGATTCTTTAAGTCCAGGTATTGAGTGATTTAAAAAAATTAAACCCAACGCTTGCTTCCACAAACAGAAAATGATTTGCACATCAACATTTTTGATGAGTGTGTGCGTGTTCCTGCTTAGCCATGGTACCTCCTCCTATCCCAGGTGTACTTCTGTGCACTTGTCCTGATATTTATGTAAATCTCATGCAAGCGCGCCTGTAAACACCAAGTGCCAATTTGCATTTCATTTTTGTACCATAATTTATTTAGAACAAATTATATTTAAAATTTTTTTTTAAAAAACCAAACAAACATTTTGACAAGTGCACTGTGCCTTGTATTTGAATATCAAAATTAATATTTGTTGGTACTTGGTACATTTTCAAACTAATCGAAATAATTAATTAGTAAAAAAAAAGATTAATTCATAGAATTACCACATTTATTATGGCAAGTACTTAAATGTATATACAGCAATCAGGAACAACATTAAGACTTTCTATGGTAACCAGCATTAACCACTACACGGACCAAACTAGAAATGTGTCTGATCACACAGCACTATGTGTTTTTGAGCACATTGGTTTGGGGACCGGCTCAATATTAAGAGCTCTTTAATGATTTAAGAGGATTGTAAGTTTTTTTGGTTTGTGATTGTGATCGACACTTGCCGTACCTGAAATCGTAGGACACACTGGTAGTGGCCGAGCCTGAAGTGCTCGCTGCATCTGTTGAGTCCTGATCCAGGCTGAACGTTCGTCCTGAACTCGTACTATACAAAGAGAGATGAAATAAAAAAAATAATAAACTTTCGCGCAAATATTAATTAGTTCTATCCTTCTCCTTCCTGTCTCAGAGACCACTCGAAGGCCCAAAGCAAACAAGATCTCTCGGTACTGTACATTCCGCTGCATTCACTCAATCTCATCACACCGCCTGGCCGCTTCGAGCTCTCGGCCTGTAATAGAAATCGGGATTCAAATGAACTCTACGTGGGTCAGGGAGCCGAACCAAACATGGCCTTTTCCTCAACGAACGAACTCTATTTCTGGCCTTTTTAAAAAAAAATTATTTCTACGTCGACATGCTCTCAAACTCCCTTACTTGTGCTTAAAATGCGTCTGTGCTCCGACTGTCCCTGCACTGTTTACCACACTCTTATTATTCAAGCCTGCTAGGGAGATGATAACCTTTAGTGAGAAGTGTAATTAAATCGCTTCATTCTCCTTCTTGCTAAAAATGATTTTGGTTGGAGGGGGGGGGATAAAAACCCCCGAAAAAACCTTTTAGACTACTCTAAAGGGGACCGCATGCAAATTAAAGTGATTGTTCAGAAGTCAATAACTGGCTGTTTAATTCAATTGGAAGAAAAGAGAAAGGTTAAGCGCGCAACATGCTCAGACATACACGCCCACGGAAAGAGGGAGAGAGAGAGAGAGAGAGAGAGAGAAAGAAGGAAAAGTCAAAGGAGCAGAGCTGGCGCTCGATTAATATTAAAAGATTCAATTGTTATAACGCATGTGGACAATGAGAGGCGGTGTTCCACTTCTTAGCCACTGATAAGACTGTCGGCAGCGGGAGGATAAAAAGATGAACCTCGAATGCTACAGCTACAGCACACAAATGACATGCGGAGTGCTGTAACATACGACCAAGTGCAAAGTTGGCATATCTTTACACTAAAGGCGGCAAATACTGTACATACATACTAATCTAAGAGGAAATTTGGAGTTTATAATAACGTAATGGATACATTTTTATATAATATATTATTATTTTGTCGAATATAATTCTTCAATAACTTGGAAGCTCATGAACTCTCTGCACAAATCTAATGTTTTTATTCAGATCGGATCTGATTCACTTTGGTATGTAGTTCAAGATCGGATACAAGGTCATGTGACTTGAATGAAAACTGGCAGACCGGAATTCGGGCAACTTTTTGCTCAAGACTTTGTGCTTGTGTAGGGGGCTCAACACCGTGCACCGTTTATCTGCCAAAGCAACTGAAGCGAAGTCTGGCTTTCTTCTTGACCTCAAAAGTACAGCCGACTAACTGGTCGCCGTCCTGCAGAGCCAAACCCCAAGGAAATTTTGGCTAAAATCGCATCTGATGTTTGAAATGAACGAGCTGACACACAAATTCATCACAGGTCTTGATCGATGAGTGCATGTATGCTGTATCACAGGACAGACGTGTCCATGTTAAAATCAGATAAAAGTCAAGGTGAACCATCATGACATGCAAATCTGATCGTCTGCTTTTGCCCCAGCAAACTATGTCTCCATCTAACTCTGTCTACCATGTGTTCCTTCGTCACTCCAACCTCCTGCATGTCCTCCCTCATCGCATCCATAAATCTTCTCTTGCGCCTTCCTCTGCTCCTGTCGTCTGGCAGCTCCATCTCACATTCTAACATTCTCCTCCCGATGTAACCCTCATCCCTCCCCTGCTCCTGTTCAAACCATCTTAATCTGGTCTACCTAACTTTGTCCCCAAACGGTCACCATACCTGCAAATCCGATCTGACTCAAAAAAAATAAAAAATCTGAATTGAACAATGTGGATTGTAATGTGAACGTGGCCTTAGAGTTTCAGTTCCATTCACAATCTGTGCGGGTGTAACCCTTTGCATTGAGCTGTAGTACAAAAAAAGAGAGAACTCCTAAAACAGCAGGTTGATATAAATACTATTTATATACAAACTACTGTAATACTACTACACCATACTGTATACATTAGTTTTAAAGTGTTTTATCCCTCTTATACCACAGGAGTTTACCTCTGAGGCATCAATTTCCTATTTATTAAAGAACGAATCATTATTATCCGTTCAGTTACATTTAATGTCATGGAACAATCATGAAATAAGTTAGTTCCTGTAATTACAGCTACGAATAGTTGTTTGTTTAACAACCTTTATTATCTGCTGTACAAACTGTTGACACTGGAGACGACTTACAAAAATGATAAACATCTCCTTAACAATTACACCGTTTAAACGTTTTTTTTTTAATCATTATTATGTGGAGCGTTCGCCATACACGTCCCCATGTAAACTGTTACAATAATGCATTAGAGCTGCCGTTATAAAGACAAATAAATAAATAAATTAACAAAAAATAAATTAACACTTTTTAAAAATCTGAGGTATTCCATTTCAAGAGTCTTAACATTCCGATCACGAGGGTAACTTTAAGCTGTCTAAATCATGCTGGGCCAATTCCTCGGTCTCACCTTTTTAAGCTCTGCAGCTCGTCGAGCGTGAAGTCGAAGATGTTAGCCATGTGGTGATTGGAGCTCCAGGTGGACGTCATCTCGTTCTGCGGGGAGAGGATCGTTAAACACCACCACTACCAGCACGGTGTCCATTATCCTGCTCTGAATTGCTGATGCTCAGGTAGCATTACTCTTACTACAATGAGCAGCTGTGCTATTACTGCAACCCTGATGCGCTCTTTGAAGCTCGGCGTTTCGGCGGGGGGATTTTAGATGCCATTAGCCCTTCGATGGTTTTAGCGTGGAGTGTCAGGAGGTTGTTGTTAAAGAAAAACAGGCCTAGGGACCGGAACTCAAAGAGGGATTTGTCATTAAAAGCAAAGCGTAATCACTTTAGGAGTAGACAGACAGTTAAGAGAGAGAGAGAGAAAAAAAAAGGAGACTGCATGAGTGTGTATGCACGTGAGAAAGAGAGAGAGATAGACATGAAATGTAAAGACTGTGTGGCATGTGATGAGGGGAGCACGACTGCAAAGAGGAGCGAGCAATATATCAAATTGAACTTGAGTCGGCGAGGTTTACAAAGTCAATGCTGTCATGCACAATAGACCTGAATGAAATAATGTACGGAGCAAAACAGAGCGGTGAAAGAGCAAGCCGGGGTTGCAGCAGACTAATCGCTTTCGTGTTCAGTCCCACGCCACAGTTTGACAGAGGCAGAAATCCAGTTGCAGGAAAGGAGCGAGGCTGAGAACTCTTTAACTTGAGCAGTGACACACTGTCGTAAGGTGGTTAGAAGCAGAGCTTACGTTGGGAATAGCATCCTCCAGCAGCCACTTAGACCTCTTCTTCCTCCGCTTCTCTGCCGGAGCGCAACTAGCGAGGAGACGCAAAAGGAAAAACAACTTGACTTTAATCACCAGTGGTCAGAGGTGCCAACATTTACTAACAACTACGTTTCTTGCAGGCTGAAAGCAAAAGCAGAATTTTATCTCAAAACCCAAAAACAGAGGGGGAAGAAAAAAAGAAAAAAAAAAAAGGTTTAGCCTGGGACAGCACCGAGCAGACCTGCTGACAGTTGAACCCGAGGGAATGTCTGATACAAACCATTAATACATGCTCTACAGCCGTTGGACTACTGGATCAGAAGGTCCCAGGTTCAAATCCTAACACACATCACTGTTGAGGCCCCTGAGCAAGACTCTTGTCCCTCAGAACCCTCAGAGCCCTTAACTCTAAGCCGCTCACATGTTTAATGATATAACATGTAAATTGCTCTGGAAATTATGTAAACGGTATTCATATATATATATATATTTTTTTTTACCAAAATGCAAACAAAATGATAAATCACATAATACATACATAAATAAACAATAAGCAAAAATGTTTTTCCATAGAGTTTCGTAAAATATTATCCGTTCTTAAGTAAAATAATATAAACGAACATGTATGGCAGGTCCACAAATGCTCTAGTTTTCTCTGAGGAGATGTTTTTTCTTTTTTTTCTTTTTTTGTTTTTTGAAGGAGTCTCCAGTTCAACTCTAACGCTTCTGACATGGGGAGGTTTTCATAACAACAACAACAAAAAAAAACCTTTGTGGTCCCTTTAATATATAAAGAAATAAAAAACGATCACTGGCAAATTGTTTTGCTGTAAACACTTGGAGATGTGCTGTTATTAGAAAATAATCCATTTCCGTGAGCAAAGAGCAAAGCTTTCATAACCTGCAGGCAGCCGCACGCGTCCCTCACTGATGGATTACGTTATGTGCACGTTCTCATAACCCTTGTGCTTCCTTGTTCCCAAGAGTCAGAAAAATTTGTTTTTGTTTTACAGAAAAGTAATATCGCAAAAAAGGTCAACGTTACAGTCGGTGTTAAATTCTGTGCAGTGGATGGAAAAGCTCATACAAAATAATTAATATTGTCTCAAAAAAATAATATGTAAAAAAGAAAAAAATTATGATAATGAAGACATTTAGTCAAATAAGAGATTTCCTACTTTCTAACAAATCCCATCTAACAGAGACAGAAAAACATGGAAATTTAAATGTTTCTCCACTGAAGAGTTTTTCTGCTAGGAGAAGAACATCAACCAGCAGGGGATACCTGCCATAATTGCCTCCCTGCATGGCACTTTAATCCCAATCAACACTTCAAAGCCATGCTAATAAGTAAAACAATTTTCGCATGTTTTTTTTCTTTTTTTCTATCGACATGAGAATGATGCGCTCTCGGCTTCATCTAGGTGTTTGTATAAACACACAGCATCGTTTCAATTATAAAGCGATGCAGTCTGAAAAATTGCACACGGGTGCATGTTTACGAGGGCTCAGGTTAATATCCGCGACCTCCGCAAATTATATATTTCGGTATGTCTAGTCGAGAGTAGCTGTGGCTAAAATGCAAAGTAAGGTACGTACAGATGTCGCTTCATGAGAACAAGCTTTTTATTTACATGTAGTGCAAACATACTGGAACACTGTCTACTTCAAATGTAGAGTTTGTGGCTTGTCTGTATGTGTGTGTGTTAACCAAAAAAAAAAAAAAAAAAAAAAAACAAGTATAGTGCATGTTTATGAGAGAAACACTTTATGGACATTGAAGGCACCACTCCAGGACCGAATCAAGTGCACTCCATTAAGAAATGTTTCTAGTGAAGGATGCTAGAAAAAATGAAGTGTAATGCAGTCTGTTTATACACATACAGAACACATCATGATGAATATTATCACAATATACACTACTACCTCAGATTTTGTAAAATTATATATACACACAATCAGGAAAAGAAAAACTATTATAATATTTAATTAATATATATTAATATATATAATTAAAATGATTATTTAAATACAAAAATAGCTATACGTTATATATTAATATATAGAATAATATTTCGATAATACTACTGCTACTATATTAATATAATATACATCATACTTTTTTTTTCATGAAGTGTGTAAATTTTCTGACTCTGTATATATTAGAGGTGCAACAATTAGTCAACGTTATTGACTAAAATCGATAATCTAATTTATTTGTTCATGATGTCATCGCGCTTGATTCTCGTACTGTGATCACTACATGTGACATCACGTACTGTAGGTGTTAGGCTTTGGAGTGAAGTGAGTAATAGCGAGATGGCAAACACCTTCACGAGCAAAAATCTGTGGGAACATTTCACTTCATTCTACTCGAGCAAAACAGCCGCTAGAATCCGCGGAAAAATACTTTTTGTTGGAGGGGAGTGGCCATTTTGTGAAGGACGCAGGAGTCAGGTTAGTGGGAAAGGATTCACACCTGAACAGAATGAAGATACACACACACACACACACACACACACACACACACACACACACACACACACACACACACACACACACACA
>JAQMYL010000039.1:7069345-7086830 GCA_030014365.1 Clarias pachynema | reverse complement strand
ATCACTAAAAAACAAAGAAATTTGCAAGTGACCCCAAACTTTTGAACGGTAGTGTGTGTAATATATATATATATATATATATATATAAACATATTTCCCTATAATAGAATAGAATATAGTGTAATATAATATGTTTATTTAGATTATCTTGTTTTAAATAAACAATATTTTTACAATTAGCATTTTTTATACTAAAAATTACAGATTTTACAGTATGTAAATGTTTTCCCTCTTTTCTGGGTTTTTTAATAGAAAAATTATTTGTACATTTTAATATGAAAATAAATCATTTAGAACAATAATGCTTATTAATACATTATTAAAATATTATAACTTGCTGTTAGTCTTCCGGCTGCTCAAGTCAATGCTAAGTATAAATATAAAGATATATTATATTATATTATATTATATTATATTATATTATATTGAATTAATTAATATTTCATTGCATTAAATTCAAACACTCTCTCTCATGCAATCTTTTGGGGGGAGTTTGTGAGCAAACCTACATAACTTACAGTACACACATTATGTCTTTTAGAAATGTCTTCTAGGTTCACCATTTTCTTCATATCACCCACCTCTAAATAAAACACTTCGAGCCAAGGTCTAATAAGAAAACAAGCCTGATGTGAAGCAGAAGTACTGTAACTGTCACCACCGCCAATTTGATTACTTTCCAATAACAGCACATCCCAAGGACTTTTATAAATGAACCAAGTTTATTCCTGATGTAGGAACTTTGCCAGAGAGATCATGACCATCCCTATGAGATACATAACCCATACCAAGAACAAAGGGGTAGAACAACACGTTTTGTTTATATAAACTTCATCCTGCCCGGGATGGTTAGGAACGCATTTTAAAGCCTACGTGAGATTATCTGCTGGAGCAACGTCCAAAATGGCCACAACACACCCAAGAGCACCCAAGAGACATTAAAGATGAGGAAGACAAATACAGACAATCATCCAAATGTCTGGTCTGTCAAAGACATAAAACTTAAAAGTGCCCAGGACATTCATGCTCCATGAACTCAACAACCAGGTCATGATTAGTGTCCTACATTGTAAATGCATGATTAGTTGGTTCTGTGAATGCATTAAACAACAGGATCATGAGCTAGGGATTTTATGAACATGCAAAAATCATCCTCACAGTGCAGTTTTAGTCGGGGTGGTGGGTGTGACTTAAGATTCCACTCCAGGACTTCTCTTTGAACAATAACCAATGAGCAGCACAGGATAGGAAGAGGCAGGAACTCTGTCCTGCCTCATCCACACCTCAGTATAAAACCCAGAAACTCTCAAACGTCTGTGATTTCGGCTTTAGATCTCCTTCCACCTGGATTTCTGACTGTCATGTTCTTAATTCCAGCTGATTGTTTAAAAGTGAGTATTATTCTGCCTTCACACATCATGAAACATTTTTTCCAGCTCGTACTTTCTACCAGAATCCGATTCAGGAGCAAGCCTGAGAATTATAAATTGTGACTAATGGTTTAATGAGCTCCTGTTTAACCAGCACGTCTCACATCTATCACACACACAAAAAAAAGGCTACAAAACTCTGCAACAGCGGTGCATAAAAAAAAAACAAAAAAACATGCATGCCACAAACGGTTCTTTTAAGAGGTTTCATATACTTCGCACATAACGTATGGCCAGAAAGTACCATTCTGTGTTTCAGGGACAGTTTGGTGAGTCAAATTCAACCAGTAATGAGTGAGACAGAGAGCAGCATGGTTTCAGTAAGGAAGTCAGCTACAGACCTGCTTAATCGTGGCCCGGCTTTTGTTACAGAAACTTGAAAGGCCAAGGGTCGTCAAGACCGGCCCTGATGAAGTGTTTCAACAGACTGAACCTAAAATAATCGTGTAGCAGAGATGTTTAACGTATGCAAAAAAAGATGAAGTTCAGTGGTTCATTTATGCAAATTATGTAGCATGGGAAGTAGTCTTACAGACACTTTTGAAATTCTCTAAAAACTTTAAAAAATTATAAAACCGCAGTGTTAAGATGAGTTTGGGTCTGAGATGGAGCTCTTCTGATTAGAGTCATTAATCTTGAGGAAGCACTTTATCTCAGTCAGGGATGGTGTGGATCCAGAGCCTATCCTGGGAACATTGGGTGTGATGTGGGATGACATGCTGGATGCACATGCTTAGAAAATGCAAGTCATCTACTGGCATATTTTTTGGAGGTGGAAGGAAACCTGGGAGAACCATGGGAGAACCTGGAAAAAACTAGAAGAAACCAGGAAGAAATCTATATGTACTCAGGGAAAAACGCAAAGAAAGCCTGGGAAGAACCCGGAACAAACTTGACACAGACACAAGGAGAACCTGAGTGGAAGAATGTAACCCATGAATAACACCCATGAACAGTGGATGTATCCCTGAATGGATGTCTAGATGCGACTGGCACGGACATAATAAATAAATAAATAAATAAATAAATAAATAAATAAAGGCAAAAGGACACAAGGAAGAAATCCAAAAGAAATTTACACAGGCCTAAGAAGAACCGAAAGAAACCCTGAAAGGAACCGACACAGACATGAGGAGGACACACAAACAGAACGTACCCTGAGATCAGGATCTAACCTGGAGATGGTGACGCCCACTGAACATCCAGAGACATGTCTGAGATCACTGTGTGTGTGTGTGTGTGTGTCATACAGTAGCAAAGACATGAGCTTTAGAATGAAGTGCTAAACTCTAAGGGGTTAATGTTGTTATGGAAGAGAGCACACTTGGGAGGGTCAGAGTGTCTACAGAGACAAAGCCATTATAAAGCATGATAATTACTTTATGCTTAACAGAATCCACTTTAACAATTATATTAATTATATGAAGAAAAAAAAACAATGATGGAAGTGTATGAGTGGAGTGCACGTTGATCTGTCAGTGCAGTGACAATGCGTGTCACAGAATAAAAAATTTAAATAAAGACAGGTTGATATTTGCAGTGTTAGCCTTTATGCTAATGATGGGGATAAAACTGGAGGCAGGAGAGTTAGCTCTGAAGCTAATAATATTTCCCTCTCTGATTCAAGCTTGAAAAGCAGCACACAACTAACTAACACATGACAAACTTTTTTTTTTTTTTCCTTTTCTTTTTAATGCAACTCGACAGCAAACTCCAAAAGTAATGGAAAGGAAAAGCAATTACGTTAGGGCAAGTGAAGTTTTGTTTGTAATTTAAAAATAAAAAGAACAAAAAATGAAACATTGTTGAGACACTGCAACGCATCCAGGCTCGCGGTAGCGCTGACTTTGATCTGACTTATTCTGTTACAGTTAGCTTCGCCTAGCTGATGGCATGCCAAATAAAATAATACTAAATCAAAAATAAATCCCTTTTATTTTCTCTCTCTTTACCGTCTTGATGCCTCTCCTCTCCCAGGCGGGATAAAACACTCCCTGGCAATAAACCTCAGCGCTCCAGTCGCGGTGCGATATTTCCATCCGCCGAGTGAAAAGTTTCTCCAGCTTCAGCTGAACGCGCAAACAGACTCAGTGCGAGTCGCCATTTTTTCACCTTTTCCCGCGAAGCGTTTACGTTTTGCTTATGTAATTAACATCGCCCCCCTCCGTCATCAGTACACCGGAAGTACCGCTCTTCGCTACCCAGCTCCGCCTGCGTCCCAAATCGCATACTAGAGCACTATGTAGTATAGATAAGCAGGGCGCCGCAGCTAACGGTCCCGAGGTTGCCCTAGCGCTACAGGTGGCCTACTGCCGAGTGCCTGTGATCACGGATTAGGACGCAGCCTTCAGTTATATCAACTGCGTATCAGAGAAATGAATAGACTAATGTACTGAATATACCATGTACATTAATAATGTATTATTAAAGTGTGTTTTTATATTACCAATTCAGTGTAATATCAATATGTTCTATGAGTTTATGGATAGGATTGATTTTAGTTAATTGTGTTATTACTCATCTGCTCCCATCAAATAATGAGTGATAGTACTAAAAATAGTAATAATAATAGTTGTTGATCATTATGTATTAAATAGCAATTACATTATTATATTATCATCACATACTATAGGCGGCATGGTGGTGTAGTGGTTAACACTGTCGCCTTGCACCTCCTGGGTCCGGGTTCGATTCCCGACCAGGCTCGATTCCCGTCTCTGAGTGCATGGAGTTTGCATGTTCTCCCCGTGCTTGGTAGGTTTCCTCCGGGTACTCCGGTTTCCTCCCACAGTCCAAAGATATGTAGGTTAGGCTAATTGGCGTTAAAAAAAATTGCCCTTAGAGTGTGTGAGTGTGTGTATGTGTGTGTGCCCTGCGATGGATTGGCACACTGTCCAGGGTGTACCCTGCCTCGTGCCCAAAGCCTCCTGGGATAGGCTCCAGGTCCCCACGACCCTGAATATAGGATAAAGCGGTATAGAAGATGAGAATATAATATAATATAATATAATGTAATATAGCAACTGATGATGATAATAATCATCATAATAAATATTATTATTATTATTTTATATTATCATTATCATTATTGTAGTAGTAGTATTGTTGTTGTTTTTGTTGTTAATTATGTATTTAACAAAACGTGTGTTATAATCATCACAATATTGATGATACTACTACTACTACTACTACTAATAATAATAATAAATATTATTATTATTATTATTATGTTATTATTATTATTATGATTATTATTATGATTATTATTGTTGTTATTATTATTATGATTATTGTTGTTATTATTATTATGTTATTATTATTATTATTATTATTATTATTATTAACAAATCAACAGTAATAATGAATAGGACACTGTAAATGCCTCAATCATTGATCAATCATCAACCACTGATGTAGAATTTGTGTCATGGCAGCAAACACAGTCCCTTATTCTTCCAAACCTTCCCCCAACTTAACCTTTTACCCTCCTCTATTATCTCACACCTCAGCCCCAATATTATAATATCAGCAATCTTACATCATTATATGATAATTAAACAGGGTCTAGTTTCTCTTTACTGACTCATAATTTCATGACTGTTATTTTTATTACCAACGCTTTTACTGTGAATAACTAGTACACTTACTGCACATTCTGATGTTTAATCCAAACACCTGAAGCTTGTGAACTCTATCTGCATGATTCTATGGATTCTGCTGATGCCACATCAACTCCTTATTGGATAAGAACACTTGTGCAGGTTTTCCTAATCACGTGACCGGTGAGCCCTTTTATGGACAAACATGCGAGTTGGCGGTTTGAGAAAACCGTTACGGACAAATTTGATTCTACAAACACTGCACTGGGTGGTGTAGTGGTTACCACAGTGGCTTCACACCTCCAGAATGCAGGTTGACGCCTTTGGGTCTGTGTGTGTGGAGTTTGTGTGTTCTCCACACACTCAGTGGGCTTCCTCCATTTTCCTGAACGTTTCGTTGAGTTCAGTTTTTCTGAACTGAAATTTAGGTACGTATTTACATTTTGCTCATATCTAAACCACTGGTTACTTTCAAAAGATTTCTCCAAAAATAGAGAAAAACACATTGAAAGATTTTATTCCAGTTCCTCTGAAAGATTCATAGATATCCATAATGAAAGATGTCTAGCTCTACATTTACAAGCTCATCTGTCCATGAACCACTCTTACTGACTCCATTATAAGATGTGTTTTTGGCAGGATGAATCCAAGGCAAGGTTTGAAAAGAATCTAAATAAAAGCATCACAGAAAAAAAAAACTCTTTATTAGGAACACTCTATTAATATTTTGAAGGACCTCCATGTCGCTTTTAAAACAGCCTCAAATATTCATGGTATGGATGTTGGAAACATTTCTTTGACCGTCTGGTCCATGGGTAAATGAGTCCATAATGCAATTAGTACAGATTTGGAGTCAGAACCAGTAGGCCACTGAAGAATGTCGAACTCATTGTCAGGCTCATGGAACCAGTTTGAGGTGACCTTTGCCTTGTAATATGGTGCATTATCATCCTGGAAGTAGCTTTAAGTAGAGGGGTATATTGTTGCCTTGAAGGAATGCACATGATCAGCAATAATACTCTAAAAACCTGTGGCATTCAATATATTACAAGAAAACATAAAAAACCTGCATTAACCTTGGCTCTTAACACAAGGCTCATGGATTCATTCTGGTGGCGCCAATTTCAACCCTACCATCTGTGTGCCTTAGCACACACTACATTCTCGAGTCTTCAGCTGTCCGGTTTTGCTGCGCCTGTGCCCAATGCAGTCTCATTTTTCCTTTCCTTGGATGACAGAAGCAGTACTCGAGGTGGTCTTCTACCTTATAGATCATTCGCCTTAGAGTCCAACGTGTTCCGCAATGTGTATGAGATGCTGTTCCGCTCAACACAACAGTACAGAGTGGTTATTTGAGTTATAGTAGCCTTTCTGTCAGCTTGAATCAGTCTAGCCATTCACAGTTGACCTCTCTCATCAAGAAGTCATAAATACTGGAGACCTTTATGCCTAAAATATTCCAGGAGATTTGAAGTTAGAGGAATATTAAGTGCTAGCTAATATACTGTACTATGCATGGCTTTTATGCATTGCATTACTGCCACACAATTGGCTGATTAGATAACAGCATGAATGAGTAGGTGTTTCCAATAAACCGTTCATTGAGTGTAAGACTGCCGCCAAGGTACCAATATACGGTAATGGTACAGTAACTAACCTCCAAAAGATCCAAACTGTTAATCCAAGAAGAAAGACAAACCACTGGGAAATCAGAACATATTTTGTGCATAACATATACCAGCTATTTCCTCAATGTGAATAAAATCTAAACTTATATCAATTATTTGTCTAAAAACAGTCCGCCGTCTCAAGGGTTTTCCATCACCATCTTTTTTGTTCATGCATCCGATCTGGCTGTCACTCAATAAATGTAGCCCAGCATAAGAACTTAGAACCTTGTTTTTTTTAAAAAAAAAAAAAGGAATTCGTATTCCAATTTGAGGAAAATAAATGCCATTTATTGCACATAAATATTTCATACATCATATAAAAATAGCAAAACAGAAAGAGCTCTGTATACAAAAATATCAGATTTACACACTGAATATCAAAATCTAGAGATTCTTTTATTTAGGATTTCCTAAACAAATACAAAAATGGTCCCGTTCATAGTCATAGTCAAATTCAATTCTTCATTACAATACACTACGTATACTGTATATATTTTACATCCCATCCAATGGGTGAAATTTATCAAAATTAAAAAGGAATTTGTGTTAATTTGGGTCATTAAACATTTTCCTAAAAAAAAAGTACCTTTTATGCAAAGACTTCATTTATACATTATACATTAATTCATTATTAATTTAATATTTTTTCAAGATATTTTATTCAAGATTAATTCATTTTTGTAGAAAAAGATATTTTTTGGTTAAACTGTATGTATCAAACTTCAATAAATAATAATAATAATAATAATAATAATAATAATAGATCCGTAACTGCACCCTAATGCAGTTATTAATCTGCAAAATGTCGAGCATGTTCTAGGCACAGCAGCAAAAGAATGATTCAGAGCACATTTTGTCACCCAAAGCAAGATATCCTGCAGCAGCAGTCCACTCAACCTGACCTCAGTCCCTCAGTTATATCATCATTCAGGATTCAGGAAGAGTCCACCACACACTTGATAAATAGCGTGTCGTCTTTACAGTATGCATGCTTCGGGGAGCGCAGCCTGGCCAGAGGGCAGAAGAGAGGGCAGCCGCTGGCCACGTTCATCTCAGAGACGGGCCGCTGGAACGACACGGATGAGAGATCGGGGCGGAACGTGTCGATTACGTGCTCTCTTTGGTTCTGGTCAATGAGAAAGAAAGTGACCTGGAAAAGATGAAGAAGGCCATCGTTACATCAGAGCATAGGTCAATAGTGTGCTTTTCCACTTGTGCTGTTTCACCAGAAATAGCACCTGTCTAAGTACAAAGTGCTCCATCAATCAAGACTTCAAGGTTCTATCAGACTTTTTTGACAAACCTCAATTTAAGGTAAAAATACTTCATTGTGGTCTGTGGAGAACATTTGCTTTTGATTATGTTGAGCATCCGAGACACTGTGTATGGGCCACTATTATAGAAACCTATTAATACACATATTTAAATTAACTATTATTAATGTTACTGCCAAAACTACCGTCCAAGCTTTGCTGTTTCACAAAAATGATGCACAACGTCCGACCAATCGGATTCAAGAATTCACCTGTGCCCATCTAATTAGCCAGTTACCATATGTGACAATATGTATGTAACTCAATGCATTTAGGCATGTAAAGCATCTGAATGGGGGAAAAGGGTGATTTACAGTAAGTGACTTTGAACATGGAACAGTTGTTGGTTCCAGACGGGCTAGTCTGAATATTTCCAAAACTGCTGATCTGTTCAGATTTTCACAACCATCTCTAGGGTTTACAGAGAATGTTCTGAAAAAGAGACAATATCTAGTGAGCATCAGTTCTCTAAATGAAAATGCCTTGTTGATGCCAGAGGAGAAGAGACAGACTGTCTCAAGCTCACAGAAAGTCAACAGTACGTAACTCAACTAACATATTGTTACAACTGAGGTATGGCAAAGAGCATCTCAGACTACACAGCACATCGAACCTTTAAGCAGATGGGCTCCAACAGCACAATACCACACCGGGTGCCACTCCTGTCAGCTACGAAAAGGAAACTGAGGAGACATTTCACATGGGCTCACCAAAATTATACAATAAAAGATAGGAAAAATATCGCCTTGTCTACTGAGTCTCAATTCCTGCTGCGACATTTGGATGGTAGGGTCAGAATTTGGCATAAATAACATGAAGCCTGCATCCATCCTGCCTTTGATCAATGGTTCAGGCTGGTGGTGGTGTAATGGTGTGGGGGATGTTTTCTTGGCACACTTTGGTCCCCTTAGTACCAACTGAGCCTTGTTTAAATGCCACAGCATTCCTGAGTATTGTTGCTGACCATATCCCTCCCTTTATGTCATGTCAAACTGGTCATTTCTTGAACATGACAATGAGTTCACTGTACTCAAATGGCCTCCACAGTCACTAGATCTCGATAGAGCACCAGTGGCATGTGATGATTCGGCTCATGGATGTGCAGCCGACAAATCTGCAGCAACTTTGTGATGCTGTCATGTCTATATAGACCAAAATCTTTAAGGAATGTTTCCAGAACCTTTTTTAATCTTTGCTATTGAGAATTAAGGCCATCATCAATACCTCTTTATCCTGTATACAGGGTCGCGGGGGGCCTGGAGCTTATCCAAGGAGACTTTGGGCTTGATGCAAGGTACACCCTGAACATTGTGATAATCCATTGCAGGGCACACGTATTGGCATTCTCAAAATCTGCATGTCTGTGGACAGTGGGAGGAAACCGAGGTACCCAGAGGAAACCCACCAAGCACGGGGAGAACATGCAAACTCCATGCACACAGACCCAAGGTAGGAATCGAACCCTAACCCTGGAGGTGCCAGGCGACAGTGTTAACCACTAAGCTACCATGCCGCCTGGATAGCTCAGATCACCAGGTGGTTCAGAGCAAGGAAATTCAGTCCTCGAAATTGCAGTATGTCCACATTATGCAGCATTTAGCGAATGTAGACTAAAACATGTTAAAACACTACTTATGGTTGAGATACCTCAGAAAACGAAACATTTTCCAGAAAAGGCTTAATTTTTCAGAATCTTTCCCACACACATAGTGATTAGGAGTACAAAAAAAAGCTAAAGCTGTACCTGCATTGACTTTACTGAGTGCCAAAACTTTTGGCCTGGAAATATTACAATCACACAACTCTAAGTTAGAGCTTTATAATTCCAAGGCCTTGAAATTCCTAGTCACTGTGATATTCTTGACAAGAGGTTTTCTACATTTTAATTCAATTCCCTTTGGGGTCTGGATTTTTGGAGAGCCGTCACATCGCCGCCGCACTTGTGCCAGAACATGTTGACCTGTTTTGCCATGTCAACTGCAGCCATAGCAACAAGGGATTTATTCAAATCCGGAGAAGACAGTCCATCCAAGAAAATCAGTTTAATCCTATCTGCAGCTCTATTTTCCGTGTCTGATTTAAAAAAAATTTTTTATCATGTTGTACAATTTTGTAAGGCAGGCCTGGACTGACCATCGAGAGCTCCGGGAGGATTCCCGGTGGCATGGAGACTGATTTGGCCTCCTGCCAGCCAGCCATATTTTTTTTATTATTATCATTTTTTTTTGTAATAATATATATATTTAATATTATTGACCACCCAATGTACTAAAGTGATGACTTCCGAATTTGGCATTGAATTATTCAATTAAATAATTAACAATATTAACTGTTCATTAATCCGATTCTGTTAGTCTTGATTGGCATCGTTACGTTATGTGTGCTCCGCGTCTCGCCATAGCGTGAAACAGACATGCTAGGATGGAGAAAAAGCGGCCAGGTGGAGCAGAAAGAGAAAGGCCACGAAAAAAGAAAGCCCTTCAAGAACAAGCAACAAAATGTTGCAAAATTTCTGATCTGTTCAGGCCTCAAGTGCAGGTCTGTTTCATATGTAAAAGTTTTGAACTGCTAGCAAATATTACATGTATCGCCCCCTACTATCATCATTTAAAATACACTATGCTAAAAGACATTAATATTATTTATTGTAAAGTTACATGATATTTTAGCAGACAAAAAATATTACATTCTTTTATATAATTAGGAAGGGAGCAGGGCATGAACATGAACAAAAATGAGTCATAAAGTCAGATTTTTCAAAAAATATTTTGTCATAATAATGTAGCATAACATAATAACATAGTAATGTAGTTAGTATTATTTTGCACGGCCCCAGCCTAAGGATTTCGACCTCTTTTTTCGCTACCATCCACAGCAAAGCCCAAAACAAGCCCTTCCTAACATCTTCTACAGTAAAGACAATACAGTATAAATAGTAAATGGTTGATATACTGTGAAGAGTCACACTCTTTATATTGTTCCATTTGTCTGGCACTTGCCAAAACCTCAGCCAGTGATAGTTCGTTCGTCAAAGGTGGAATGAGCGCATGGAAACATATTCATCAAAGAATTGCTGAGCATGAAGGGAGTAAAATCCACAGAGATAGTGCAGAGGCCTATTTTCAAAAAACAAGGCAGATATAGGTAGTCTACTGGCAGAAAAACAGATATCAGTACATCGAGATCAAGTAAGGAAAAAGTGACAGGTTTTTGGAACGTGTGATTAATGAAGCGTGGCCTTAGTTATCGTGGTGATAAACATGAGAGTGCTTATTCCCTAGAAGACTTGACTTTAGATCATGGAATTTTTTTAGAATTAATACTGCTGCTGAGCAAGTATGATGCCTGTCTGCAAGCACATGTCAGTGATCGCATTGAAAGAAGTAAAAAGATGCATGAAAGTGGACATAAAGGAAGACGTTCCCTTTTGACTTTGCTGTCCAAGACAACAGTAAACCAAGTAATTAGTGTTATCAGACTGTTAATCCAACAAAGCGTTGCTGAAGAAGTTAAGGACGCTGGAATGTTTTCAGTACAAATGGATACAACACAAGATTTGACCGCTAAGAATCAATGTGCCATTGTACTAAGATATGTGACTGATGTCATCAATGAGATTGGCAGTCATTGACTGTGAGTCCACTTCTGAAGAAAATCGTGTTGTTCTGCTGAAGAAAGTTTTGGGAAAAGTTGGCATTGACATCAAGAAATGCATTGGCAACTCAACAGATGGGGCTACAAACATGCGAGGGCAGTCAGGGGATTTTCTACACTTCTCAAAGAAGAAGCAACAGCACAAGACCATGTTTGGTGTTATGCACGTATAGTTAATCTTGCGTTGGCAGACACAACTGAACTTGTAGTGTCAAGTGCATCACTTTTCTCCCTGTTAAATGACATTGCCGCATTCATACGAGAGTCCTACAAATGCATGAAAGTGTGGGAGGAAGTCAGTGAGGACAGGAGACACAGACGTATTGCTCCAATAGGAGAAACAAGGTGGTGGTTCAAAAACCAAGCACTATGGATATTTTGGGAATCCTGAGGAGGCACTTTACATTGACCCTGTTACCACCATGGCAAAGATCGAAAAAGACATTACAATGCAGCCAACTGTGAGAGTAAAAGCCAGAGGCTGCATGGTTCCATACTCACAGCACAGATTTTCCTTCGAATATATACTCAAACTACACCACTGTCAAAGTATCTTCAGAGAAGTGACATGGACTCAGCGTATGGTCATGGGAACTGAGGACAATTTGAAAAGGTTCAGCCAGAATTCTGAAGGGGTTAAAAAAGCAGTAGATACATTTGTACAGTGGGCAAACAGCAATCTATTGGAAAAGGATGATTATGACTTTGATGTGCAAACTGCCCTCCCAGAAAAAAAAGGCAAAGGAAAAAAAAAGTCATGTCAGGTGAGATGAGATGGCAGAGGATGAGCCACTTTCAGATTCTTTGAAAGAATACAGAGTCAATGTCCACAATGTCATCATGGACACTGTCCAACATGCTGTCCATGCAGCTCTGTGTTCAGATTTTGCCTGTATGGATCCTAAAAAGTTTGCTGAAATACAAAAAAAAGGGGGCTCCCAAAATCAACAAGATTCTAGTGGAACTTAACAGATTTTTGATCAATGTTGATGATTGTGCCACAGTGGAGACGTTGCAGTATGAGCTGTCAAACTTTGCAACACACTGGGAAAGGCTAAAGATGTCAACGTTGAATAGCTATAGTGTAAAGACAGTGAATGAACTCTCAGGAGAAGATGCCAATCTTTCAGATGCTGCTGAGAACTTGGAGTTGGTGAGCAGAGTTTGTTCAACTTGCAAAACTGGTCAATATGTTGCCATATCCTGCTCCTTAAATACAACCTTCTTACTGATGCCTATCACATCATTGGACTGGGCTACAAATTCTTGTTGACATTGTGTGTGACCCAAGTAGCCTGTGAAAGAAGCTACTCCACATTGAGGCTTGTGAAGAACAGACTTAGGACCTCCATTAATCAGGAGAACCTTGAGGCTTTTATGTTACTGTCAACAGAGAGGGAGATACTTGTTGGAATTGACACTGACAACATTATTGATGAAGTTGCTGAGAGCAGCAAAGTCTAGTGCAATTTGCTGACCTTCTAAGGTGAACATTTTGTTGAACTTTGTTGAACCTCTCTTCTGCAGTTAGAGGTCATTTATGAGTGAGAAATAGAGAGGAAATAGCAGCTTTGGACTTCAGACCCTAGTAATCTGATATAAGGGATGCTTTACTTTAAAGTTGCTTGTAAATGTTTTAATGTGATTTCCATACTGTTTAATACATTTCATTTATTGGGGAAAAAATAAAGCTGTCTGTGGTTTCTACATTTAATTGGGTGCATAGGATGGGAAATTGTGTTCCAGTCCAGCCCTGTTGTAAGGAGTGGGTTATTGTGAGACTCGTTCATTCTTACCTTGTGTTTGAAAGGCCATGAGAGAAGTGGGTCATACTCTCCTTTCATAATCACGAAGAAAAGAGAGATGTGTGTCCCTTTCCCGACTCCATCGCCATGCATGTATAGCCGCATGCAGACTTTAAATCCATACCTGGACGTAAAAAAGGCTGGAGAAAGGAAACAGAGCAATAAATCACAGACTTGTATTAAAAAAACGTTAGTTAAAATCTTTTGAAAAGATGAACAAGACATAAGATACGTATCTTAGATTTAAGTTCTGATTGCACAAACCAATATTTTTTTCCTCTTTTCCTGTAACTACATGACTTGAAGTGTTTTATTCCTCATTCTACACGATAGTGATTTTGTAACACCATCAGTTGCTTAGCATCTAAAAATGACATTATTTTATAAATGTTGTGCAGCGTCCACAAAGCTGTTGTACTGAATATTAGCATGGCTGTGATGCGCCCATAATACCTCTATCTCACCTACGCGGTTTAATGAAGCGATAATACGCGGTTTAATAAAGCGATAAGAACTTTGCGGAACATTGGGCGGTCACTCGGGGTGGCACACCGCATCTCACCGCGAGTCACATTGCATAGAACGTCAAGTGTGATACAGTATTACTTTTATACAACATATCCACAAACACAGTTCATCATCAACTTTCAGGGTTCTGGGATTGAATCCCAAATATAGTTCAATTTAAAGTTAGTATGCTATACAGGATGTTCAATCCCTCTGCAAAAACGTTATCTTAAGAGGTGAAAAATATTTTGAATATAGTTAAATTTATCTGCACTTTCTTAAAATAAGATTACAACTAACCATATACTGTATAAGATTATTAAGCTTATTTCTAATATAAAATAAAGCACAAAAAAAAAACATATTCAAGCAAAACTGCTAGGTACTAGAACACCTGAGGATGCAGAGTGATACATACAGTATAGTACATCCCGGTGCTGTTATGCTCTACAGTATATCACCACACGTGAAATGCCTCTGGTCCGATCAGGCAACTGTTGTGTAAATTCTCTTAACACTTCGGTTCTAAGGTGGATCTCTAAAAAGCTTTGACACTGGAGAGTCACAAAAAAATGCTAAACAATGTCTACTGTCTATGAATTTTCGTTGATCTTCTAAGAACCCAATACTTTATGATTTTCTGTGTTGCTATGATTTATGCTAGGATACCTACAGTATGTTTTGAATAGCTCTGACTAGTGAAGCTATGAAACCTTGCTTAAGTCCATCAAGAAGCTGAATAACAATGCATGTTTACCACAATCTCAGACCTTTATGTCATACAGAATGTTTTAAGCTAAACCAAATGAAATGCAATGTTAGGATTAGTTATTTGGACCTGCCAGATCCTATATGTTTTATATCCAGTGCTAGCTGACAACATCGAGTGAGAATTTATTTGTCCTTGAAAGTTAGTGAGCAGGCAACACACACTAGACAAAAATATCCTTGAATACAGTAGCTGCCAAATCAATCAAGCATGGAATGCGTTGATTTTATTCCAAATAGTATTAATTAATGTACAAATGGAACTATTAAAAAGTTTCTACTAAGTCACAAAAAATCAGAATCTTATCTTAGGTATTTATGTGACGCACTTTGGACTGATAAAGACCGGAATGCTGTTGCCTTATTGTGTAGAAATACATAACTGCAAACTATTCAAATGCTTTATCCTTGTCAGGGCCATGCTGGATCAAACTGAGTGAAAAGTAAAATCATACAAATATTCACATGAATGTTCTAGTATTTTGTTGCATGTTACTGTATGTCAAATACTCCAAAATGTGGTGTAAATAAATACAAAATAAATAAATCAAAATTGAAGCATATGACTCTATAGAATGTCTTTGTATGTTGTTGCAGTAGAACTATCCTTCACCTGAGCTAAAAGGCACAAATTTGCTCCTGCATGACAATGCCGCTATGCACAAAGTGAGATCCAGGACTTTTACAAGGTTGGAGCGCAGAACTCGATGGCTTGTACAGCACTCTGACTTCAACAACACAGAGCTCCCTTTGTTATGGACCCCGGGTCTCCTCGCTCAACATCCGTAACTGACCTCCTCACTCAAACACTCTTGTGGCTGAATGTGCACAAATCCCCACAGCCATGCTCTAAAATAAAGTGAAAAGCCTTGCAACAAGAGTAGAAGTTGTTATAACTGGAAAGTGTATTATTCACTCACTCATCGTCTATACTGCTTCATTTAGGATTCAGGGTAGCGCAGGGCTAGAAGGCTATCCCAGGAGACTTAGGGCACAAGTCCTGAATGGGGTGCCAATGCATTGCAGGGCATACACACTCACTACGTGCAATTTGAGAACGCCAATTAGCCTAATCAGCAGGAAACCAGAGTTCCCAGAGAAAACCCACCAAGCACGGGGAGAACATGCAAACTCCATGCACACAGACCCAAGGCGGGAATCGAACCCTTGACCCTGGAGGTGCCAGGCCAGAAGTTCTAACTACTAAGACTTTTTTTTTTTTTACCTTTGTCATTTTTTTCACATTGTTGTTATTTTTACATGACAAATGAAGTTAAAGTTAAAGGTGCATTTGTTTGAACATAACAAAAGGTGCAAAAAATTAAAAAAGTTCTTATTTTCTAAAAAAAAATTTTCTTGAGGAATGTTTTGACGCCAATGTAAGTTACCAAATGTAGTTCTTCACCCGATTAAGGGTTAATCATCTTAGATTTGGTTAATTGTAATGTTATTATTATTATTACTAAGGAACTATGGATATTTGTGACTAGTTTCAAGATATTTGCATTTTCTAAGATGTTATTTTTTATTTAGGTCAATATCATAGTCTTGCTTTGATTTTAAAAGTGACCTTGAAACAGTATAGAATCCTGAAGAAATTATTGTAGTGTATTCCTTGTTTTTTATTTTTCAATATTCTGAAAACCTCTGTTTCCTTTTCAAAAAAAATTCCCAGATTTTCAATATAGTCTCAGAATATTTGGACCCCATATTTTAAGGTTCTTTCCTTACCACATGTGGCAGAATTAAATTTTCACTCCTTTTATATTGCATGCAACTTCAACACGGTTGATGTGTGTGTGTGTGTGTGTGTGTGTGTGTGTGTGTGTGTGTGTGTGTGTGTGTGTGCGCGCACTTGTGTATACCTGGTGAGTACTGGCTGCTCTTTAGCCCTGTGGCTGCCTCTCTTAGCTTCTGACTGACATTAGAGATCTTCCAGAGAAACGTGCCGTCATAGGACACGTCATGCTGCGCGTTGATGCTTTGCTGCAGGGATGCGATGTGTGCGTCTTTCCTCATCATTCTCTGCTGCTGGTCGGCAACCTTAAAAAAACAACAACAACACACGCCACATCAGACGGGCTCTTCCTGTCAAGCGGGACATTTCTGTGTCCTGATGTCGCTGCCAAAACCACAGTCTTGACACAGTATAACACAACGCCCCACAGAGATTTTTCCTTTCCACAGGATGCGCATTATAATGAGATGAGCTTTCTCTAATCTGCTGCAATAAAACATTTACCACATTTACCACAAAGCACAAACTATTCCACTGTGTCATGATCTTATCACTATTAGCTCGTTAAATGAGAATCATGAATTAGACGATGTAATCCTGCAAAAGCTACAATCATAACAAGCTGGCACATGCAGCGATAATAATATCTTTATCACCTATGTGCTCTGAGCACATGGACGAGATTTACAAACTCACCCACTGAGGCTATTATAGACACTCACAGGAGTCCCAAATGAAGATGGGGGGAATGCCTTGTCTTTTAGCATTTTAATTTTATTTATTGCACCCATGCTAATGCTCTTACTCAGCCTCACTCATAAACACATATAAAAATATAAGGCACGGGAATCACCAGATACAATGGATACCTCAGTGCCAATTCGATTAATACTGCGTTCACGATTTTATAAATATCCAAAATCGATATTACAAACCGGATTCCAAAAAAGTTGGGACACTAAACAAATTGTGAATAAAAACTGAATGCAATGATGTGGAGA
>JAQMYL010000039.1:7054429-7064917 GCA_030014365.1 Clarias pachynema | reverse complement strand
TTACAGCATCACCCGGGAACCGAACCAGCGATCTCCGGATGATAGGGCGAGCACTTTACCACTGTGCCACTCGGAGGAGTTTTAGTGCTCTAAAAATATCATCACATATGTGTTCAAGAATGACATGACAGCAACAGGAAGATGGAGCTTCAGTACAACATTTGCATCCGTATTGATTTTAATGGAATCAGTCAATTGTGCTTGAGGAGCACAGATAAGGTATTTAATAAGAAGCACTTTGGTAACATTTGTGACATCCTTAATGTACTTTCAGCTAAAGATAAGCAGACACAAACCTGTCAATTGCATTCCTCACCTAGGGTTTAATCACATTAGGTTGTAATTTTAAAAAGTTAATTATCGAATCCAAAAAGCTTGCAGAAATGGCAGACATATGATAATATAGTGCAATGTTAGATTGCATGATCGATCTAAAATACAAGGGGTGTTAAAGTCAATCCCGGGCTTTTAAATCAAGGTGTAAAGCCGATTGACATTTACAGAAAACCTCAAGTACTGTGATGAGACTCTTAGCCACATAAATGGTGCAAACGTTGTATAGAAGGCTATAAATCTGTGAAGGACGATCCTGACCAAGGTGGCTCAGATTATTGTATTAGTGTAGCAATGATTATATAGAGAAAAAAAAGGTAGTTTTTACTTTTGTAACTGTGTTCTGTTGTTCTGAACGATCAAAAGTCCCAGTTTGACTTGAAGGGTAGATATTCAGTTCATACCATAGCAAAGGAAATATATACAGTATAGCTGAGGAAAATTATGACTCCAGATTCTTTTGATATTGAATGCTAAGTCCATTAAAATTCCCCATAGCACATAATATTTAACTTTGCACTGCATTTACCATGAGAAGATTATTATATTATGCATATCTCCCAGTTCCACCCTTAGCAGTTATTCTGCACCATTTTAAATCAAAGCATATCAGTGATCATCCTCAGTGACATACCACACTCTCCAAGTGCTCCACCAGCTGCATGCTGTTCTGGGAGTCTCTGTCCAGTGCTGCCACTGTAAGCTGGGTTTTCTCCACCTCACGGTTGAGTGCTGTGATGATGTTCTCCATGATCTGAAGCCTCTGCTGAAGAGCGTGAAGCTGCTGACCCACTTCCAGCTCAGCCTGGTCATCGTGAAGGCTGAGCGCCATGTCGTTCAACACTCCTCCATCCCCTCCGTCGGTCTCTAGCTCACCAGCCGACTCAGGACAGACTGAAGCTGAGCTCTGGCCATGGAGGAGCAGGTCCAGACCTGGGAAGTGCACACTCCTCCCAGGTAGGGAAGGAACAGAGACCCGAACGCCCCTGAGGGCCTCCAAGAGGAGCTGGAGGTGGGATGCAGAACTGCAGTTTTCATGCTCTCGCACTTTCTCCACAGTTCCCTAAACGGAGACGAAAGGAAGATGGGGTGATTAGTCCTTATTGTTGTTGTCTTAATCGGTATCGTCATAATATAACACCGGACACATTTTCATTCTCATTTTATTCTATTCTCAAATTGTAAGATTTAAAATCCGACTGCTAAGCAAAAGCAGAATTGCTGTACAGAATAACTGTAATAGCCCACTGCCAAGTTTCCCGCAACCACCCAAAACAAACCATTTGGTTGAAATTATGCACTGTATATGATTTTTAGGTAAAAGTGCCAAAGGAAAGGAACTTTGCTCTGACTGTGGGTGGAGCTAATTCCTGGACCAGGGAAAAATGTGAACAAGAGCATGAAACAAAACACACTCCTTGCGTAATCATCTCATCGTAATCATAGAATTATTACAAATCTATCAGACTGTTAATCTTTAAATTCTCGTACTTACTTTACCTTTAATGATAAAAAAATATAAGTAAAGTGAGAAAAGTAAACAGTTTCCCGAATAAACAGTAAAAATGGTTACATTAGATATTGTAGATATTGGTAAAATATTTACCTTAAATGTGCATCCTATTTCAGAGAATTGACAGGTTTCTTTCTTCTTAGAATTTGCTTGCTTATTATCCTTGAAGAAAATATATAATACACATTTAGCGACATAAAAATGTTTTATAACATATATTAATGGTATCTCTCAAAAAACAAGATCATTTATTTTAGTTGTTGTTGTTATTTTACCTTCTGACGTTTTTCAACTTTTGGAGCCTTCTTGTCACTGGAACACACATGCTTCTGTAAGAGAAAATAGGCTTAAACGGCCCTAATGCGTCATAAGTTTCAAAATGTTCCCAAGCGTTCCATTAACAGTGCATCAGTCTTGACCCAAAGAGGATTAATGTCCTTTTCTAATCTTGGTCATTTTCATACAAATACTCTGTCACAAAGTTTTGTTTGTCTATGTGTGTGTGTGTGTGTGTGTGTGTATATATATATTAAAGTCCTCTTTAAGTATGGATTAAATCAGTGTCAGAGTTCTGAGATTTAAACCCTTTATTATATCTTTCCCCTTTTTGCTTCTCTAATCCGTGTCCCTGAGCTCGGGGATCAGTTTGCATGGCACCAGAAGAAATATGGCTCTGGAGATTCTATGGCTTAGAGGAACCCACAGGGGTTTCACCAAGGGCAAACTGTCCTCAAACTTTGTCTGGTTATGGCAAAGATGAGAGCTGTATGAGGTCAGGCCATATCCGAACTCAAAAAGCTTTAATACAAATACCAAAGATAACTAATTTGAGGTCATATTTGTATCATAGAGTATTTATCATGGAGTGTGTTATAAATGGAATATTGTTCATACTCTTACACTGCAATCCATTATATTCACACTATTCCCTATAGAAGTGTACAATAATTTATAAAGTATATATTACATATAGCTTTTAGCGTGCATCAGAAGATGCAATAAGGCTTTAACAATCTAATAAATCTTCAGTTAGAACCTGAGAGCAATAAAATAGCAAAACTTATTATAAAAACTTACCAAACTGCCATTACTAGCATAGCAAATAGCTAGCATTAGTGCAAAGCCTAGCATCTCACTCACTTATTTACAGAAAATTTTATTTTTCTGTAAAAGTTGCAATGAGTTAATAACTACAGAGGTTTTCTGAAACAGGAAAATACAACAATTTATACAATACTTTACACTCTTGCATTCTTAGTCATATTTTACCAAAGTTAGATGAAGTAATTTGTATTGATTTCGTAACACCACAAGTTACGACCCTGGCTGCATTCTGGGAAATTCTGGATGTAATATTTTCCAGGCTACTTTTACAAAATGTTAGTGATTAAAACTGAAAAACAAAACAAATAATACAACCACAACGATGTAATAAGGCAATGGAGAAAAACTATAAGTTGACAAACTAACATAACTGCCATAACTAGCATAGCTAATAGCTACTGTAGCATTAGTGCAAAAAGTAAAGATTAGCACAGCATATTTCATTTTCTGTATAGTTCACAGTGAGAGCTTCTGAGAAAAAGAAAAAAATAACCCTACAATTTATAAAATATGCTACACACTGGACACATTTTTACCACAGTTAGCCACAGTCCTTTTATAAATTAATATTTTTTATGAATTTTCCTGGAAAATTCAGACTTCAATAGTTTCCAGGCTACTTTTACAAAGTGTCCAAAAAAATCAACAAGGCAAAAATTCCTTAAGGAGAAAAACTAGGATAAGTGCCATAACTAGCATGGCTAATAGCATTAATGCCATTACTAGCAACACAGCTAATTAACAAACAAAAGATTTTAGTTCAGTTTCAATTAAGTGATTTAAACTGTTTAAGGCGAATAAAAAACAGTTCCTTGAGCTCCTTTTTGACTTTAGCTAATTATGCTAACTTATCCCTACAGAAAACTAGCTAGCTAGCTCTGCAACAAGCCATGTGACAAAAACAGACTAGCTAAATACGCATACTGTATACAGTATGAACAGGACTGCTAATTACAAATGATATTTAAAAAAACATTTCCTAACACTTTGATCTTGTTTTCTTTAATCAGCTTACCACAACTCTAGGTCTACATTAAAACCAAATAAACAAAAACTACCAAACAACAGCAACAACAACAACAATAAAACCCAGATCCACTGGACCGGTTTAGAATCAGTCTTGAAAGTGAGATGTGAGACGTCAGCTCTTTTCTAATGCCTCGTCTAGTGTAATAAAATTCAAGAGGTACAGCCGTGGCATCTCCTCGACTTTCTCCGACACAATGACATTACTAAAAATTGCAACACTAGCTGAGGTAATGCCTCCATGTTGAAATCAATGATAAGAACCTGACTTGCTTATTTATATTCATTTCACACAATTTAGAAAACACCAATTACCAATCCAGGTTGTCTTTCTGTTTTCCTCTCAAATCAGTGTCAGAGAGAGAGAGAGAGAGAGAGAGAGAGAGAGAGAGAGAGATGGCATATTAACATCCAGTAACCTTGAGCAAACTGACAACAGAAAACTTGGTTCTATATTGCATATATCAGCTATAAATATGTAATAAGGGTATAGCAGGTTCATTTTTTTAGGCCAAACAGCACCGTTTCTTGCTGTCTTATTCCAAATCATCCTTTGTTCCTGTATAATTTTTTTTCCTCTGTTTGACCCATCTGCTCATTACATTCTCTGTTACAGAACGTTGCTTTTATTTCAGTCTTGCTTTGTTCGATTTTAACTGTGCTCTCCACAATGCTTTGACCCCTGCTTCATGACCTGGATTCATTGACAAACGACAATACATGCTGCATCCTCTTGTTTTTCCAGCAATATAAAGTATAGCATGGAAGACAACACTGGTATTCTATACAGCACTACATACAGTATAAATTATGCAACCATCTTAAGACAAACTACAGCTCCTGTAGAATGCTCAGCTAGTAATTTAGAATTTTTTTATTTAGTTCGATTGTGATTTATGCATTCAAGCCGCAAATTGAAGTTTGGAATATTGAAAAAAAAAAAATAAATCCTGTGTTGTTATATAAATCAACACAATCCACATCTATGTGTATCCCAATTGGTTCATTAGCTTCTATGGTCAGAGCGCAAGGTCATGGTACGGTGCTCAACAAGCAGAACAGGTCAGTGACCTTGCTCATGAACCATACTTCCACAGTAGCAGCTTGGCGGTGACCTTCTGATCAATAGCTCCTACTTTTGACAAAATCAGCCCTGATCATGAAGAAAAAAAAACTGAATAGAAACAAAACAGCAATGAAAACATTATGAGTAAAGTTTTTATTTCTTTCATAATTCTGAGTCACTAATTCAGATTTAGTGTGAGACACTTGGTAATTTGTTCACAGATGTAGCACTATATAAACATAAATATTAACCAAAATTAAATTAATTGAACTTGAACCAGTGATGCAAACAAAGTTCAATTTAGATTTCACACATCTAGGTCCACTCGCTCACTCACTCAACGTCTATTCCACTTTATCCTGTATTCAGGGTCGCAGGGACCTGGAGCCTATCTTTGGACTGTGGGAGGAAACCCACCAAGCACGGATAGAACATGCAAACTTCATGCACACAGAGACGGGAATCGAGCTTGGTTGGGAATTGAATACAGACCCTGGAGGTGCAAGGCGACAGTGCTAACCGCTACACCACCGTGCCGCCTCATCTAGGCCCAGTTTATCAAAAATACTATAAAAGTAGAATTAATGTAGAGGTGTAGATAAAGACTAGTATGCAACGAGACACAATAAAAAGGTCACGAAAGCGGGTGTCCATGAAGCGCCTTAGTTATCCAGGAGAAGTCGGCTGGAAGTTGAGGAATGTCACCTACTGTAGACTTCTTGTTGGTTTTACTACTGGTCCACGTAGCTTCTTCAGTCAGAGAAAGGCTGATTATTGACCATAAATATATCGTCCATTTACCATTTCTCACCTGAAAGGCTCTTTAATGGACAATCTTCTCTATTATACATATGTTTAATATACCCAACATTTCTCAGAGTGATGAAGCTAATTGGAGTAGTGAAAGGTGTCAAACCAACAAGAAGAAGGCCAGCTGACAGGATGCAACTTCCAGATATGGTTTTACATTTATGAGTTGGGATTGGGCAAACACCACTGAGATTAACCCGGGAACATACTGAAGGCGGCAGGTTGCTTGTGTGCGGCTCAATTACTGCATTAATTAGTTCATTTTCATTAAATTACTGAACTTGAACATACGAGGTCAAGCGGAAATATTGCAAGTAGACAAAAATAACTGCAGAAGCAAGAAGATTGGGCAGAGGTCTTTGTAGGGAGAGCGGATGGATTTTTTAAAAAGTCCAGTACTGTATAGGCAAACCATTAAAAAAGCATGAAGAAAAAAACAGCAGAATTTGTCTACTCTTAAATTTATTTAGCCATTCATGTAATTTGTGTAATATTACATACATTCCGTTAGCAAATGGTTGCACCAGAACTAATTTAGGGGTTTCACAGAAATGGGGTGGATGTTTATGCAATCTTATTATTCTTTGTAAATAATTTAGCAAGCTATATTAATTTTCCCCCAGTTAATTATACAGGACATTTTCTGTACTTTCTGTATTGTGACACACTTCACTATGGAAAAAGTTTTTTAAAGGAATATTTATGCAAGTTACTTTACACAGATGGAACATTCTTACCTGGAGCTCCGAAGGCGTCAGAGGGCAGGAACATGTAGGACACGTGCTCTTATTATTGGGACAGCCTTTCTCCAGGTGAGTAGCCAACGTCCTCCTCAAAACCATCAAGCCACAGCCAACATTGCAGGGGATTAAGGCGTACTCACACTGACTCTGATGCTCCTAAAAGATATTCACAAGTTACGATTAAAAAAATTTTTTAGGATTTTTTTTTTTACATCTGGCAACAATCCAAGTTTCCATTTGGCAATAGATGTGCCATTTTGTTTTTTGTTTTGGAAGGGGTTATTACAGTCACTGATGTAAAACTAATTATCATGTCTCAGAAAAAACAGGACATGCTCCAACAAAAAGGTCATTAAGATATTTTTAATGTTAAGATTTAAAAAGATTGAATCAATATTTTAATAAATTCTTTTAGCCCAAAAAAGCAAATAGAAAAGGATCTTGTATGTCAGATATCATTAAGGGTTAGGATTAGCAAAAAACAATCCGATAAAAGATCTGAAAGATAGTAAGAGATGACTGAAGCATGAAAAGCTTGTCCGTTTCCACCAAGAAAGTTTTCATAAGCAACACGAGGAGCCCGCAAGAAAAACAAGAACACAATCCGTCTTAGCTTTCCGCCTGGCAGATTTATTAACATTTAAAAAGCTAAAAAGCTGTTTTGCCGCTCTCGAGAAGTGCTAGCGGTTGGATTGTGCAACGAGGTGACCACAAAATCCAGCTCTTATATCCAAACCACATTCCAGTGGTGTCCTGTAGTAGTAATGTAGGCCAGCAGACCATAAAAAAGGCTTAGCTGAAAGGTTAGTGTGTCTCTACGGCCCTGAATGGCCAATTACATCAGATCAGAAACTTTGCAGATCTCATTTTCAGGTTGGTTCGTTAATGTAAAAGCGCGGATCTCATTCCTCATTTTAGCCTAAAGGTACTTTTTTATGGGAAGAACTAATTACGGCCGTTTTTTTACGACCTTTTATGCTGCTGGGGTTGCCAGTTCCATCTATTAAGAACATACATAGAAATGAAAATGGACATCCCTTCCTAATTTACCCAAGGCTGGTGAAATTTAAAACCGTTTCTTGTGTGTGTTTCAAGGGTTTTCACAAATCGTATCAAATTCATATTGTCCCCTGTTTGTAAATAATAAAAAAAAGAGTAAATATAAATTGCTTTTATACAATAAATACTAATTGTTCTGACCAATACTAGTTCTGACCAAGTAATCTGATTGGACGAAAGGCATTCCTGATATAGAGCATAACAGCACTCGGACTTTTAAATATTTCCTTTATGTATCATTCCCCAACGTAAGTGTTCGAACAATCATCAATTATACTAACTGTCGGTAGCTGGTACGAGTGAAAGTAGGTCATCCCACATTTGAAACCAGTCACTTTCAGCAAGAAGACATATCTGATAACTTTATCATCATCTTAAACAACACATTGTCTCCTTAGTAACTGCATCTAAGACATTTCGAAATGCCTTTGAAGAGTCCCGTAGTTTTGCTTTGTAACATAAATTACAAAGCTGACTAATAAGGTTAATACTTGTGTGTGCAACTACACAAGCTAGCTTTCCATTATGCGTTATTTGGGGTTTAACTCTGAAAAATGGAATAAGTAGAAATAAAATGTGAATCTCAAGACTGTCTGCCGCCGCCACAGTTTATTCTCTTCATCTTTTGGTTACATAGTTACTGGTAATAATTTAAAACTACTTTCACCCCTGTTACTTACTCGAACTGTTGTTAATATGAAATCAACTCTATAAATGTACATTTGATTTAGTCAGTGACAAAAAAAAAAAGAAAGAAAGAAATGTACACATCAATTCATCTGTAACTGCAGTGTCAGTGTGGACGTCCCACTTGTGATCTGCACGAAAGTAGAGCAGCGTGCAGTGATTCGTTTTTGTGGTCTGAGCGTGTACCTGGTGCCGAAACAATGCACGGAAAAAGCAGAAGCAGAAACGTTTGAATATCTGCAAACAAAATTTGAGCCGATACTCTAGGGAAAGTGAAAGTTTCTTGAAAGTTTTCTGGGATTCTTTATTGGAACATTATCAGGGAAAAGGTTTAACAATCAACAGTGCTCGTTACATAGAGATGCTTATTAAAGAGTTGAGGCCAAAACATCGGCTTAAACGCAGACTGCTATCCAGGGGTGTTGCGATCATGCACGTCTGTATGCTTCTGAAGATTATGTTGAAAAATTCTGCATGTCTTTTCTAAAACTTTCAAAAATTTCAAAAATCTCTCCAGCCAGAGTGCAGATAGCTTCAACTAAGTGCCATATCTAACACTTAACCAAAGCCTTAATGGTACTTGATAGTACTAGATAGTGATAGTACTAATGGTGCTAGATAGTGATTAATATGCTGTTTATTATTATATCAATTTATTTCCCCCCTGTGCTGAAAGCATTAATAAGCAATGTTACAGGGTTGTTTAAAACTATTTCCTGCTCATTTTTGGGTAATTACCTAAAAAGTCCCAGAGGTCCATTGAAGTCTGTCTGTTAACGCCATCCATCAAATATGGATATAGTTTTGGTGTGTACAGTAAATGAGCTACTGCTGAGTCATGCCCACCAGAGAACAACTGAGCTGAGCAACAAGTCGGGTGAGGGGGATCTTCTTATATGAGGTCATATAAGAGGGAAAAACTAATTGGCTTGTTTAAACCCTGGTTATACAAAAGTGGAAAGAGGATTGAATGTTTTTACTGGAACACACACACACACACACACACACACACACACACACACACACACACACACACATCTGAATATGTAAAAAGTTATAAAATATGAATTCTGCATAATGGGTCCCTTTATGGTTCAAAAAGTTCTGGGTATAAATAGGATGTGCGTGTGGGATAAACTTCATGATAAATTTTGTGCAAATAAAGTACTAAGTACAGTAATACATTATACAACAGTTTCTTCACAGGCCACTAATTTCATTGGACAAGTGGTGTTCGAACGGTGTTCATGCACAGTATAAAAACACTGGTGCATTTCATTTGTTATCTAAATATAAATATATTTTTATTTTTATATACAGTAAATATGAAGGTGCACTGTTTGAAATAAATCCCAGCCAGTCTGATAATCACTACAAGACATCTCACACACAGTGCATCTTCCTCCTGCGATATTGGTTAATTATATTTTAATTATATCAAGCATTTGTACTTAACTTGAGATTTTGTTTATCTTAATGCGTTTGACTTTTACTCGCTATGACCTTTTTTATAAGCATACATTCGTAAAGTGACCTTTTACCATCAGGCATCTCCGAGGAGTTAATCTAAATCTCTAACATTTCTAAACTGATGTGACAGCAAAAATAAGTGCTAATACTCATCTCTGTAATCTGTCTGCTACTGAATACACTTTACATTGATCAAGCCTGGTCAATTGTAGCAAATGTACAATTTTTGTACAAATATATTGTAGCAAATGACTACTGGTTGAATAACCAAAATCGACCAGTAACTCCTTAGTGTTTGCACCAGATAATAATCATAAAGCCAGCTTTTTACCTTCAGTAATATTATTATGTTACTTTTAGTGGATAATATTTTAACCGTTGTGGTTTAAAACATAAAAGATGTTGTATGAGGAAGTCTGGAGTGGCCGAGAAGTATGTTAGAGTGGTACAGGACATGTATGAGAGCGCTAAGACAGTGGTAAGATGTGCTGTACTGTAGGTGTGACAGAAGAGTTCAAGGTGAAAGTGGGTCTGCATCAAGGATCGGCTCTAAGCCCCTTTTTGTTTGCTCTGGTGATGGACAGGATGACAGATGAGGTGAGACAGGAGTCTCCATGGACTATGATGTTTGCAGATGACATTGTGCTTTGTAGCGAGAGCAGGGAACAGGTGGAGGA
>JAQMYL010000039.1:7043985-7054329 GCA_030014365.1 Clarias pachynema | reverse complement strand
AGGATAGGGTTAGATGGAGGCAGATGATTCGCTGTGGCGACCCCTGAAAGGGAACAGCCGAAAGACAAAGAAGAAGGTTTAAAACATTAAAAAATAGTTCAATAGTTTACTTAAGCTTTAAGGTGTTACATTAGGTGTCTTTCCTGAGTGAGAGCACTTTTCTTGTTTCGCTCATACTTTCATGTGGACACTTGCATTGGTTGAGGTTGCCAGATCACACTAACAACATCCCCCCTAGGCAGTGCTGAAAAACCTTGTCTCTAAGTCATAAATGGAAATCCAAATTATACAAGGGGCGTTCAATTCAACCTGGGACTTTAATTTCTTGTGAATGAAGGTGTAAGAAGACCTTAAGCACAGTACGGTGATATATGCTTGAGTATAACATTTGAAAGGCGAAGTCTGTATGTCCGCGAACATGGATCCGAGCCAAGTCCATTGTTGTTGCACCTGTAAACAATAACGGAGTGGAACGCCTTGTTCCTGAAAATCGACAGATAACTTGTCACCAACTTTCAATAGACAGATGTAGGAACTGTACACACAATCATTCACAAACATCACTTGCACATTACAGGAACTCGTCTGGAAGTTATTGCCACATCCCCCGTGCCGTCCTGACCTCGCTCCAAGCCACTTCAAAATGTTTGTGCCTCCTGGGAGGCCAGCATTTCAAACATGAAGCAGGCAATCCTCTGGCATACTGAGAAAACCTTCTACCTTGATGGTATCCAAGTACTAGTGAAACGCTGGGATGAGTGCATTAGTGTAGCAGGGGATTATATACGGTATATAGGAATAAAGACATAATGAACAGGTTATCCAAACGGTCAAGAGTAATCCAAAATCGAAATCAGGCACGAGTCAGGTGATGTACGATGATAACCATAAAATAAAAGTATTCATATAAAAGGCTTGGTAATGACACTGGAACTAGTCACAGGGAGTGTATAATACTTTGCAATGACGGTGTGTACATGAGTCTCTTTTGTATGGGTCTGTTAAATAGGATTAGTCTCAGGTGTGGTAGAATTCCAGTAATCCAGAATTTAAGAGCTTAGAGTTGTAGTTCTTGGTGTAGTTTTAGGTCTGACAGTTGCACCCCTAGTAACTACTATGAATTATTCAGTAAAAACTAAGAAACTAATAGGAAACATCACTTGCACATTACAGGACACATGGAACTGTAAAATAAAGGGTTAATAAGCAATACAGTAAATGCTTTTTTTTCCTGAAAAGATCCTAATCATTTCGAATCTTCTTTTGGTTCTGACCTTAATGCAAAAGTGAAAACCACAGACAGTACAGCACAGAATGTGAAAGCTGACTAGTGAGGCTACAGTACAGAGGACAACCCCTGAGGCCACGATGAAAGGTGGCCAGCAGCTTTGGCAATGCAGGGACTGTATGACATCTTCTAATTTGAGTCATTATTCCAAAACAATATGACTTGGCAAATAAAATGGTTGCAAAATGGTTTCTTCTGTCATGGCAACTGAATTAATACGTGTCCGAACAGCTCTTTCATTATGAGAGTGCGCTCTCTGAAGGCGTCGTTGCCTCGTATGAGCAGCGACTATTTTCAGAATGTGCCAACACAGGATCAGACATTACTATCGACCTGAATAAACTGCAACAACACCTTCACTGCAATAATTCCCACTCACCCTGAGAGAGAAACGTTCATGAATTTATAGGTAATAAAGCAAAAAAAAAAAACAGGTGTTCAAAGCCCTTTTATCCTGGGTGAGGGTTTCCCAAACCGGGGTGGGGTGGTATGGGGGTAGAGGTACCATTATCTACCCTAGAGGTAGATAATGGAATTGCAGGGGGTTTGTAAAACTGAAAACAAAAAATGTCAGTCTCAATAACATATATTTTAATAAGTAAAATATAAATGAACTAAAACCATGACATTATAACCATTATGCAATTTATACACCTTTGATTTAATATAAACATGATAGAAGTAAATGAATTACTCAACATGTTTACATTAATGGCGAGATGGTGGCTTAGTGTTAGGTTTGTACGGTCCTGAAGTGTTATGTGGCGACACAGAGGGTTAGTGGTTAGCGCTGTCGCCATGCACCTGCACGGTCCGGGTTCGATTCCTGTCTCAGGGTTTGTATGCATTGAGATTGCATGTTCTCCCTGTGCTTGTTGTCGTTTTTTTTTCGGGTAGCCAGGTTTCCTTCCACAAACCAATGCGGACTAGGCAGATTAGACTAATTGACCTTCCCAAATTGCCTGTCGTAAAATGAAAACAAATACAATGATAATCACCATTGTCCTTCATGGTCACTAGCGGGACCACAGAGGTTCCTAGTTGGATGGATGGATGGAACGTGTTTATAATAGTGCTTAAATAATTAACTAGCTAATTTATTCTTTGTGGCTAGAAATATCAGTAAATGAAAATTACAAGCACAATTCAGACAAACAAAAGCTTCAAAGCTTACAAAGGAAAAGAGTTAAATGAAAGACAAAAGCATGGACTGGAATTAATTAATTTCAAGGGGATTAAGAGAGGGTTGATTAATTATTAAATAAATAAATATCAACTACTTCATCAGATTTTTTTGGGGGGGGTAACATGAGGTGACATGACAAGTTTCTGGTTATGATAGTCTCTCCCTTGTCTGTACTAATTGACTTGCCATTAATCATGTAGAAAAACACCTCACCAATCATAGGTGAGACTGAATTCTTGTAACCAAGAATGCGGGATCTTCCCAGAAAAGCTGGGAAGCCTAACTTAACCTCAAAGTTGGAGAAAAATACTTCTTCTTCTTCCTCTGCATCTGTTATATTTCCACCCGATTAAACGCTTCACAGCGGGCAGAACCACTTTGGCGTGTTTCGAAAGTTATACTCATATAAACATTAAGTTGGAATCTCTAACCGGAATGATTTCAAACAGATTGAAGAAATATTGCCCGTTTATTCGAAGCTAACGCCAGAAAAAAGCCTCATAACCCATTTTTTAAATCCTTTTGAACTATGAGTGCCAGACCAAACATTTTAAAAAGCTAGTGTTTGTAGACAATATAGTCAAAACAGCATTTTATTCACAGCCACAACAAAATGTCAGTCGGTTTAAGGGAAGACATAAACAAGACTCATAGAGGTTTTCTAAAGGGAATTTTGCAGAATTTTCTATACAGATAAACCGCGTGGGTTTTTTTTTTTCTAGCATGGGGATGAGCAACATTTAAGCTCGCTAAATGTCAAGCAGCTTCTGCAAAAATTAGCATTTTGTCAGTTCAGCACAGAAGAGCGTTATAATGTGCGGAGACTCCGACACATTTAAATAGGTGTCAATTATGTGTCGTCTCTCCTGCTCGTGTGTTTGTCACTTCATTTGAACACGGCTACACATTTTGTTTATTAGTCCGTATTAGTTGATCTGGCAACCAGGAAGATCTGGCAAGCCTGTAATGAGTTTTTGACACCTGTCATCTGCCAATATGCTTTACTGCCGGCGCTGAGATTAGATTAAATCGACTAACTGCTGACATTACAGCCACCTCCATCTTCATTAAGGGGATTTATCTGGTAACATAGTTGCACTGAGCACACAATATACACACTAACTAGCTGTGAGTAGATAAAAGTGCAACATACAGTGTGTGTGGGAGGCACTGTCGCCAGGTACCTCCAGGGTTGGAGGTTTGCATGTTCACCCTGTTGTTTCTGGGTTTCCTCCAGGTACTCTGGTTTCTTCTCACAGTCCAAAGACATGCACTGGAGGCTGATTGGCATTGCCAAGTTGTCCGTAGAGTGTGTGGTTAGGAGTGTCTACATGCGCCCGGCAATGGGTTGGTACGCCACCAAGTCCCCCAGGCTCTTAAGGCTTGGCATCAGGTCTTCTGCAATCCTTCTCAGGATAGGTGGTATAGATAATGGATGGATGGATGGATGGATGGATGAATGGATGGATGGATTATCAAAATTTGTAGCGTCCTTATATACGAAATCTATTGTTGTGTGCATGGTAAGTTCTTTTCATTGTTTTCATTCATTTACACCTGATACCTATGGAACCTGAAACCACAAGAAGTTTTCCAAATACCAACAATCCTCAAATGGGGATCTAACAAGGATATATACACACTTAGGAGGAAAGGTGGCATATATGAGGACGGTGTGGTCTTACAAGATCAAGGTAAACAGCAGGCCTGTGACTTACATAGGGAATAAAAGACTGCCTGATATAACAGCCCCTCCCTAACTATTATATTCTTCTCATACCAGCAAAACAGCAAACAACAAATCATTCAAAATGATCAAAATCATTTTAGAGTCAATCAACCATAAAACATGTAACCAGACCTTCTTCTGATGGAACTTAGAACTTCTTGTACTGACTTATACTGTAACTTTTACAAAGCACGAAATCTGGAAACTCCGTTTGATATTAATCTATTAATGATTCTATTCTGCATTAACTCTCGCTAGGACGAAACAATCTGATATATGAAAACAATATATACAATATATGGTGCTTCAAGCACGCCGGGATGCCCCTGAGTCAGACTGGTAAGATAGGCGCCAGACAGCCATCGCGCGGTTTAACGCCGTACCCCCTCACTCAGTCACTCGAGTTCTCATCAGGATGTCATCATTTGTAAGTCGCTCTGGATAAGAAATGCAATGTGTCTCCCAGAAAACAGAGATCACTTCCAGCATCGCATGTACAGTAATACAATCGATTACACATATGTCATAGTATGTAGCTTAATTTTTTGGTTCAGATTGCTTCATCATAGCGAGACTTATTACAGAATATTCGGAGCCTCTTTCGAGTGAATCACCCTGTATATACAGTACTGTGCAAACGTCTTGAGCCACTCCTTATTTCTTTATAATTTGCTTCCAAAGAGCCAGACTTCCTTTTATTTTTAATGCAGCCTTAAGGAATATGTCCCCAGGCTTCCTCAAGGACTTGTCCGGCTCTCATTTTTGGCAAGTTTTTACCTTCCATTTTTTAGACTAGTCCCTGTACCTGACCAGTTTCAAAGGATTGTTTTTTTGTTGTTGTTGTTGTTTAAGCCACCTATGGTAATCTTTGAGCTTTGAGGCATGAAACAGTGAGAAACAGGTGCAGATGACGACAGATGATCAGGCCGGTGATTATTACACTGGTGATGCTGAATGCTGAGTGGTTGGAACGGACGAGAGGGGAAATGAGGTCGCTGCTGAGGTTGTTACATAAACCAACCGATTTTTCAAATTTTAGGCACTTTGCATCTACATCATTTAATTTAATATGAAGTAATGAGGGGTGGCTCAAGACTTTTGCACTGCAAGGTACCTTTTATTTTTAGCCCCATTCTACCATAGCCTTCCGGTTATATAAAATGAAACAGCTTTAAACTATATTAATCAATCCTGCTTCAAAATTTCAAACGAAAAATTCCTAGCATTAATGTGATTCATTTGCATTGTGATTCATTGTAAAAAAAAAAAAAAAAAAAATGGCTCTGGTGATATCTTTATTCATGACCCGCCTTTCAGAATTATTCACTCTGGTCGTGTGTCACACTGTGTTTTTTTTTAATGCACATGCAGGAAAGTACCTCAAAGTCCTTCAGCGTGCTCTTCCAAGTACAGCCGTTGTTAGCGCAGTGAACTCTCAGTGCTAGAATCTCTTTATTGATTGCTGCGTCGTTGAAGAACTGCAAGCACAGAAAAAAAAAAAAACAGGGGGAAATTATGACAATTTTCCTGAAACACTTTCCTGTGACTCAGAACAATTCTTTCTGTACATCCAACCTGGGTTGCCTGTGAATATATCTGACTCTGATAGCGTACATCATGTTTTATTGAACTGGAATGTTTTCAATCAGACTTGAGGTACAAACAATTCTTACAGAATTGAAGTTACAGTTACTCAATAAAATTGCTCAGGAATACAGAATTTTACAAAAACGACTGCAAATATCCAAAAAGAAACAAAAAAAATTCATTAAAAGAGAAGTTATAGTGATGTAGGTTAGGGGTTCCTAAACTAGGGGTCATGAGCCATGCTTTATAAATCAGATCATGCAAGAAACGTTTTATTTGTTTATTTATTTTAAACAAGATATAATTGGAAATTATGCTTAAAATAATGTACTTGGTGTGCTACTATTACTTAGCGTGAGTCAGAATCTAACAAGCCACATTTAAATGAAGGCTGCAAAATTTATCAAAAATGCTAAAATTATCTCCGGCCATCTACCTCCAGTAGTTTCCTGACAACCTCGCTGGTGACTCAAAGAAAAAACCAGGCGTCAAGAAAACACGTTACGATCGTCCAGAATTAGGTTAATTTGTGGTGAGTGGTCCAAACGGTTAAGGTGTTTAATAAGGCTAATAAGATTAAACCGAGTTCTAAAAGAACAGTGGTGTAAAAAAAAAAATGATAAGAAAAGATTATGGTAAGTACTGTATGTCATGGCGAGTTCTCATACATAACTACGTTTTATTCGTCTCAGAATATGATGAGTTTTACTAGCATCATAACCTCTATCGATAAAAGCTGCAGCGCACTTTTGCCCTCGATCTGAATAAGAGCGTCTGTGTAATGCGGTAAATGTAAATGAGAATTTCTTCGAATTCACCTTCTTCGCACTCGCGCGCAAATTGCTTCTCCATTCATGTTATTGTTTACATGTTTATGTTTATGCATATTTTCATGTGGCTGTGGTGTGCTGTTGTAGTCATCTATTACATTCTCGCCTCCACTTGAAGCCACAGTAAAAATTTCGAATGTTGGGAAAATACCGAACATTAAGGTACTTTAATACATCCATTCAGCGACCAATTTATTATTATTATATGACCTACCAAACAGTACAGGACACATTTCCTGACTATCACTATGTACACAGAGGCTATAACTCTGTACAGTACCAGTCAGAAGTTTGGACACACCTTCTAAATCACTAGGGTCATGAGGGGCCTGGAGCCTATTCCAGGAGACTTAGGGCACGAGGCGGGGTACACCCTCGACAGGGTGCCAATCTATCACAGGCCAAACACACATACACTTATTCACTCACACACTCCAGGCAATTTGGGAACGCCAATTAGCCTAATCTGCATGTCTTTGGACTGTGGGAGGAAACCCACCGAGAACATGCAAACTCCATGCATACAGACCCTAAGCGGGAATCGAACCCATACCCTTGAGTTACAAGGCCACAGTGCTAACCACTAAGCCACTGTGCCACTCCTCCTACTTCATGTTTCTGATTTTATTTTTTTGGTGATATTATAACAATACTGGAGATTTCAAAAAAACTATGAAATAACACAAACGGAATTATGTAATTAAGTAACAACTACAACAGCTAATTGTTATTTTAAGACGAGAAGGTTGGCTGTTCTGGAATAGTTCTGGAAAGAACAGGATTGTCAAGTGCGTTTGTAAAACCCATCAAGCACCATGAAGAAACTGGTCCTCATGAAGACCATCCCAGGAAAGCAAGATCAAAACTTACTTCTGCTGCAGAGGAGAAGTTCATTTAGAGTCACCAGCCTCAGAAATCACCAATTAACAAACTAAAAAAAAGCTTTACAGAGCATAAGAGGCAGATACATCTCAATATCAACTGTTCAGAGGAACAGGATGCCTTTAGCATTGTTTTGCAATGTAGAAAGAAATGATAATGGAAAGACCATTTAATTAGAAGGCGTGCCCAAACTTTTGACTGTCTCAACTGTGTAGTGTTTCTCAACCTCACAGGGTGAAACTAAGGTTTTTTTTTAAATCCCAGCAGAGCACTCATATCAGGAACACGCAAGATGGCCCTATCATGGTAGAGTCACTGCTTTGCATAGAGTGATCCAAATAATATATCAGTGGTTGTCCTGCGGTGGTCTTACAGTATATCATATGGTGTAGTCAGTAATAAAACACCACAAAATTACTGAAAATGGTTGTTTTACATAAGCATGGAGTTTAAAAATATGATATACAGACAACTGATCATTTTATCATCTTTTAATTCTATTCGACTTTCACATCCAAATATGCAGGGTATAATTTGATAGTTTTGCTGTCACAGAAAATAGTAATTAACTAATCCACTGACTAGAAAAACATTTTCAGACAAATTTATTAGTGCCCATAATTAAGAGATAAAATAATCAAGATGAATGAATTTACTAAAGATGAATCAATAAATCGGGGAATGGAAGTGATTCTGTACAGTATATACTGTACCTGGTCAAGAGTCAATAGGCTGTGGTTGGTTTGCAGATTTGGGTCTTCTTTACACTTTGTACACACAAGATTTTTGTTGTTTCTGTTAGAAAGTAAGAAAGAAGGATGCGTTAAGGACAAGAACGACAAAGAAAGAACATGAGAAAATAAGTATGAAATCATTTAAAAACCAACAAAGAACAATGAAGCAAAATGAACGAATCAGTTAATTGCACAATTAATTAGGCATAAACAAAACATTTAAACACATTATGACTGTCAAAGTAAATACACTCTGGAGTTCATTTTTATGTTGTTTGATTGTTTAATGCTTTGACGTCGTGATGACAGACTACTTAAAAACTTTTTTCCAGTCATTTTATAAATAACCTTTAAAAATTCCCCAACTTTCTAGCTTTGGTACTTTTTCGTCGCAGTCCCCACATACTGTACAGTACATCCCGTACATTTTCATTTCCGTACCCACTGATTTTTTTTTTTTTTTTAGGTTAGTCATGTAGTGCATACAGTAGCATTTTCATATTTCTTATAAGTTATACAGTAAATTGTTCTGAAGGTCACTTCATTCAAGTTAATTACATTTGAGCCTAATACAACTTTCCATTACCTAGCAAAAATGAATGAATTAATTATATTAATCAAAAAATCATGAGTATAAAACTGTTTCATATCGAAATCACTTTTCCATGACAGATCACTGAATGTGGAAGTATCAGAAGATCCTTTATGGACATTTCACGTGATCCTACCTTTCTGCCATGTGACTATAATACGTGACGAGATACACAATGAAACAGAAACAGTTGCAATGGAAATAGGTCAGCACGTGTTTGAGGACTACCCTTGGGTTTTTCTTTGCACTTATTTACCACTCAGTCCATTTTCACTTTTATTTTAACCCGGCTCAGAGGCCCTGAGCACAATATCTAACCTCTATCGTTGATGATTCACTCCTGCCATTTACACATGTGGGTTTCACACTTTTTACATGATCTGTACCACAGTTCCAGTTTTTCAGATGCAGGTAGACTCTTTATGTGTTTTGTGTCAAATTTTACACACGTGCAATTTCACAGCATGTCCAAAGAAACTATACTAAAGATCTGTATAGTCTGTAAGGATGCTGAAAAAAGCTGCTACTAAAAACATTGATGTCCTGTAGATCATGTTGCCATGTACAGTACATGGCAGTATTTAGATTATCTCCCGGATGTTGTGCGCATCATTAATGAAGAGTGTGTGTCTATATACTGTACACAGCATGATGCACAGGTCTTAGGCACATGTAGAGAAATGTAATAAAGCAATGGCGTCTTTACAAATGATGATATCATTTGTGACAACCCTTTGTTTATAAACATGCACAATGTACATTTTGTATAGTTTTGCAAGGAAGGATTTTTTTTTCTGAGCATCTTTGAGAACATTTCTTCTTGCTTCTGATTTTTCCAGGTAATCCCTGACAGCCTGTTTTTTTCATCAATCCAATAATGCAGATTTCATAAAATAAACATCTAAGACAAAATTAGTATTAAAAGTCTACTGTGCATAAGATTTATGCACAGCATTGTATATATATATATCCTGTATAATGAAGGTAGAAAATTGAGTGCAGTACACAAAGTTGCCAGGGAAACAGGATGTTTTAGTCTGATGATGCATAGTGGGTGTACGATAGATAATATGATGACTGATCATCAACCATTCTAACGATTATATCTTTTGTGTGTGTGTTGGGAGGATGGTGTTGTTTTTACTGCCACCTCCACCCACACATTTCTGGGAATCATTGAGACGTCAATATGTCATGGCCACCAGTGGCCTCATAGGGAAAGCGAGATATTAAATAAATTTACATTTGGAAATGTACTAATCTGATCTACAGTACATCCCTACACATTTACAGGCATTAATGTCTCAGAAGCCCAGGTTCGATTCCGAGCCAATGCCCAAACCCCAGAGATGCACAAATGCAGGATGTCTGAAGCAAAGAGATCATTTTTAAATGTTTGCCCCCCAGGTCATGTACATATATATATATACTGTAACACTCATTAACATGTAAGTCATAGGGAGACCTGGAGACAGACAGACGATAGGACATACATATTCATGCATTTTCTGGTTAA
>JAQMYL010000039.1:6997678-7008132 GCA_030014365.1 Clarias pachynema | reverse complement strand
ATTCCCGGCCAGGCTCGATTCCTGTCTCTGTGTGCATGGAGTTTGCATGTTCTCCCTGTGCTTGGTGGGTTTCCTCCGGGTACTCCGGTTTCATCCCACAGTCCAAAGATATGAAGGTTAGGCTAATTGGCGTTCCCAAATTACCCTGACGTGTAGGTATGTGTGTGCCCTGCGATGGATTGGCACCAGTGCTGTACCCTGCCTCGTGCTCTAAGTCTCCTGGGATAGGCTTCAGGTCCCCACGACCCTAAATACAGGATAAAGCGGTATAGACGATGAGTGAGTGAGTGAGTGAATTCATCCGGGTGTTTATTATTAAAATCTCGCTCTTCATGAGAGTACGGGATGCTCGCAGGATGCGCAGAGGATATCACCATGGCTCTGTTTTTGATTGATGCGTCCTTTAATCACGTCCTCCGCAAGGAGAACTGTAGCGTCATGATTTTCCAGTTGCGCGCGATGGGACGAACCAGCTGGCTCCCAGTCAGTGAGATTTGTACCTGTTAAAAAAGGTGTAAAAATAGGGCCGGGGTCCAGAGAGACATGAGCTGGTGGGCTTTCACAGGAAGGATCTTTTTCACCGCGGCCGGGTTTCTATACTTGCTGTGGCTCGCTAAAGGTAAGTTACACTCGTGTAGGTGGCGGGATGAAATGTTAGACCTGAACGCATTTAATGTTTCATTCACACACTTCCCAGTCAAGTGATGAATAGTTCCTTTTTTTTTTTTTTTTTTTTAAAGATAACTACCACCATATCACAGAAATTACAAATTCATGCCTGAAAAAGAGGAAACATCTCCGGTCATGGGTGACATTGGGTGTCAGTGTAGAAAGGAAGTTATTATTTTATTGATTCGTTTAAATTAGCTATTTTACCTAAAAGGCGTTTGTTTTGCGTGGCTTAAGACTTACTTAAATATACCTCATAAAGTGATAATAAATGGTGTATGTGGAACGGCACCGCAAGTAAAACGAATTTGTACTCTCACAAAAGGTTCGTGCAGGCACACCGTAAGTGCAGATGTTAAGACGTTTCTTACATGAACATAAAACAATCAACAGAACTAGAAACTGGAATCAGGACAAGGTACGCAGGATGAAACAACGTGACAAGAGTGGATGGGACAGTAACGAAAACAGCAAGACAGACTAACTGAAATACAGACTTTAAATAGGCAACTTTTCAATTCAATTTTATTTGTATAGCACTTTTAACAATTGTCATTGTCGCAAAGCAGCTGTACACACTCACTCACTCATCGTCTATAGCGCTTTATCCTGTATTCAGGGTCGTGGGGGGCCTGGAGACTATCTCAGGAGGCTTGGGGCACGAGGCAGGGTACACCCAGGACTGGGTGCCAGTCCATCGCAGGGCACATACACACACACACACTACGGTAATTTGGGAACGCCAATTAGCCTAACCTGCATGTCTTTGGACTGTGGGAGGAAACCGGAGTACCCCGAGGAAACCCACCAAGCACGGGGAGAACATGCAAACTCCATGCAGCTGTGCACAATCAAAAGAAATTTTGGAAGTTTGTATGAAATGTGAATGTGTATGAATCAAAATTATAAGATTGTCCCTGATGAGCAAGCCAAGGAAAAACTCTCTGAGATGGCAATAGGAAGAAAACTTGAGAGGAACCTGACTCAACAGAATAATAACGGATAGCAGGGATTGATCTGTAGTCATACTGTGTGTTAGGAGACAATTGACATGTGATTATAAAGGGATGTGATGTCCGGAAGCAAAAACTACATTTAAATGGGCAGTGGTCACTCAAATGGTTATGTTTTTGGGATCCTACCAGGTTGCACTGCTGCGCCCTTGAGCAAAGCCCTTAACCCTGTCTGCTCTAGAAGTGCTTTATCCTGGCTGACCCTGCGCTTTGAACCCAGCTTCCTAACTAGGGTTGGGTACCGAAACCCGGTGCCAATGTGGTCCCAGTACCTTTGTAATCGGTATGTACTGGAACTGAATCAGAGAGCAGATTTCGGAGCCGCGCTGAAAAATTATTTCCCGACTAAGAAACTGCACATGAACGCGACTCGGAAAGCTCTAATGATACGAATCCAGCTAATGTTTGTAGTAGCGCAAGTGTGCATGTTGTTTTCACATTCCGAATAAAAACTCGGGAAACGAGAGCATCCGCGTGAATACAGCGCCTGAACGCGGCGGTAATGACACCTGGTCTGACGGCAGCAGGTAGCGTTAGCTCACTAAGCTAATTGCGGTTAAATTAAAATGCCTAAAACTTTCTGAAGTGTGGCTGTATTTCACAACAAAGGATTCCAACACCGTGACGTGCAACAAATGTCTTTTTGCGTGTAATGGGAGAAATACCTCAAACCTAATGAAACATTTGAGGACACACAGGATAAAGGTAAAATCAGAGGGATGTACAATACCATGTTTAACAGTTTGTGGACATCAGCTGGCAGGCCCCAGTCAGTCAGACCAACCTTCCTAAGTCAGGAGAGGTGTGGTATTTTGCCAGATAATGCAAATTTGGTCAAAAGAGTTGCTGAAATTTGAAGCTGTTATTGGTGTTAAATGTCGTAGTTGGGTTAGGTAGTATGTAAATTTCAGTGGCTTTTTTTTTAAAGAATTGGTTTAGGCATTTTAAAAGTATCGATTTGGCAACAGTATCGTAAAAAACCCAAACAATACACAACCCTATTCCTAAAAAATCATTTCACTGTGTTGTAAGGTACATGCGACAAATTATAATAATTTATAACAATAATCCTAATAAAAGGCCCAAAACATATACATTTCCAGAAAAACAAACCCCACAAAACAAAGATCCATGGGCACAATGCGCACTCCAGATGTTATCTGACATTTATATATTTATTCCATCCATCCATCTAGGAACCTCTGTAGTCCAACTAGGGCCCGTGGAGGCCAATGGTGACCATTGTATTTATTCCCATTTTGTATGACCGTGGTACTGTAGGACCTCCGGTAAACATTCACACACTACAGGCAATTTGTACTTAGCCTAATCTGCTTGTCTTTGGACTGTGGGAGGAAACGGGAGAACCTTGAGGAAACCCACCAAGCATGACTCGGTATTCGAACCTGGGAATTGCAGGTTCAAGGCGACAATGCTAACCACTAAGCCATATATTTATCCTGTGAAAGGCCACATGGGGCCTGGAAACTATGGCAGGAAATCAAGGGCACTAGTTGGGGTACACCTTGAATGGGTTGAGAACCTATCAGAGGGCACAAACTATGACATTTAATCATATACTACGGGCAATTTGGAAATGCCAACAGGCCTAAATGGCATGTTTTTGGGCTGTTGGAGTCAATCGAAGTGCCTTGAGGAAACCCACCAGGCAGACACACAGATCGGGGGTGAAGGTTCGAACCCCCAACCCTAAACGTGTGAGGCAACAGTGCTAACCATGGAGCCACTGTGCTGCCTATAAGTGAACATTGATAAAACAAATAATAAATTAATAAATATGTTGTTTAAAGTCGAAGCACTGATTGGTCCCAGACACTCACATCTAATGGCTGCCGTCTCGGACAATCAGACATTTGAATGTTCAATCAGTGCTGCAATCAATGCAATGCAATTCACGGGGGAAAAAAAAAAACGTAATTTATTTTTTAAAGGTCAGGTATACTGTACCTTTTACTAGTTTGCCTGGGTCAGCGTTTGTCTGCTTAATGTGAAAACTGAGGCTGCTAATGCCCTCGCTCCACTCTCCGTTCAATGAAAGTCTGTTTTCTGCTCTATCTAGTCTCTTGACGTAAGTTAGAAATTCATACTTGGGTCTGTTCTTTGCATTTATTTTTATCATTATTTCGCACAATTATTTGCAACTTTAAACAACTGAGTGAAATTGTATACAGAAATATAATTTTTCTTTTGGAAGAAAAAAAACCCCCACAGAAACGTTCACAGCTTTGGCAGAAGACATTTGAGGCGATGGAGACAATTGCCATCTGCTTTTTGTACGTCGAATCTCTCTACTGCAAGCAGCATTTTTAGTCAGTTCAATCTCCAGATTGGCAGACAAAAGAATCGCTCGAATATTTTATTATTTTATTTATTTGTTTATTCTTTTTTTACATTTTTTTTTTATCAAGGACATGTTTACTTTGAATTACCAGCACAACTGACAGAAAGCACTTCATAGGCAGTATTCGGGCAGACTTCAAGAAAACTGCCAAATCCAATTAAAGACTTTTCGCAGCATGAAACCACCACTGTGCACTAATAAGGATAAGAATAAGACTGCGAAGAAGAAAGACGTATGGCATGGCTGGGTATCATGAAGCATCGATGCTTTTTCCTTGTTTGTCTGCAAAGCATGGATACTTCTTATAATCTTGTTTATAACCGCAATAATGCCATGAATGAATGGGTTCATGACAGACCCCGCCATTTTGTCCAGCAACTCACCTGTATAATGGACCTGAGAAGCGAAGGACCGGTGAGCCTCAAGAACAGAAGTGTTGGAACATGAGTCACAGATAAGCTGAGGAAAAAAAATTATGCTCTCTCTTGCACTACTTTCTTACAATACGTGTTGTATTAAGCAGGATGAGCCGTGGCAGCTCACTTCAGTCTGTTATTTCGATGAATGAAATCGGTGACGGAATGACTGGGGGTTTTGCCAGCATGTTTCTTGGCTCAGCTCTTATCAGTATTAGGCATACCATCTGCTTTTATGTGAAATTCGAGTCCGTGCATGAGAAGACGTTCATGGAAGTTGAATGTTGTTACCCTTTTTACATTTTTTTTTAAGGTGTTGTCATGAGTATAAGAATGTTTTATGAAGTGTAATTAAATAGACATATGTGATGTTCAGAGCAGCAGGACACCTAGATAGTCGGTCAGAATACTAAAGTGTCAGAGTCAGCTTTATTTCAGAGATGACTTAGTGGCTTAGTGGTTAGCCTCCACGGTTGGGGTTCGATTCACGCTAGGGTCTGTGTGCATGGAGTTTGCATGTTCTCCCTGTGCTTCCGGGTTCTCGGTTTCCTCCCACAGTCCAAAGACATGAAGATTAGTCTAATTGGCGTTCCCAAAGTGCCCTAGTGTGTGAATGAGTGATGGATTGGCGTTCCCAAAGTGCCCTAGTGTGTGAATGAGTGATGGATTGGCGTTCCCAAAGTGCCCTAGTGTGTGAATGAGTGATGGATTGGCATTCCCAAAGTGCCCTAGTGTGTGCCCTGCGATGGATTGGCACCTTATCCAGCATGTACCCTGCCTCATTCCCAAAGTCTCATGGTATAAGCTTTAGGCTCTGAGAACATGAATGAATGAATAAATGAACGAATGAATAAATACACTTGGTAGTTTCATGCTTGTTGCTGATTATATCTGGATGGAGAACATTCACCGAACAAATGTAAAAAAAAAAATGCAAATGCTGTGCAGATTTAAAAATCTTTGATTAACCTGTGTCACATCAAGACATTCAGTATTGTAGCATCGGTTTGAAGGTTTTGGATCTAAGAGTATTTAGTGCAAAATTCATTAACGCTGGAGTGTTTCATCCCTAGAATATTTCTACCTGTTGAAGGAAGTAAACATTCTTTTGTCAAGAGTGTTTTTTATTATTTTTATTTTTTATAAAAGATCACTGTGAAACATTTGCAAAGTTTCCAGGATTTTCAGACCCCATTATGGCTAAGAATGATGTGTCTGAGCTCTCAGCTCAACCCTAAACAAGGCCTGTGTGTATAATTAAATCATAGGGTTTTGGTTTTAGCTGACGGATTGTGAATGAGCGTGAAATCTCGAAGCTTACGGACGGCTTCCGCTCCACTGTTGCTGTGCATGTCAAATATCCATTATATCACTGTGAGGGAATAGAGGAGAGACAAAATCTGACTCAGACACACAAAGACAGAATTCACAGGAGACTGATTGCAGGGCATGAGTAGCTTTCTTTTCTTCGGAGAAAATGCATTGCTGGTCCAACAATCATTTTAAGAAGTTGAGAAGACTACAAGGTTCCACTTGTTTGAAAATGGTGATGATGATGTCTTCAAGTCCGTGATATTATAGTTTTTTATTTAAGAACCAGCAGCAGTTTTGACTTCGTTTTTCCCCGGTTGCATCTCTTTCCTTTGCTGTGCAATGGCTGGGAGATTTGGGGATAGAAACACAAGTTTATTTGTTTATAGACTGTACAGATCATAAGTAAATCAAATTCTCAATTATATGGCATATGGCTTTAAAACCCTGCAGCAACAACCTGGTTCTCTTAACACCTACTCTACATTCTTTGCACTTCCTTCGCAGATCTGCCCCACATAATGATGGAAAAGTGCATCAAAACAAGACGTATTATGGGACACAACATGCTACTCTCACATTTTCATTTTCCTCCCTGTTTCTCCTGAGCTCATAGAGTGGGTTAAACACAAGACAGGCTTCGGTCCCTGGGATAAAGAAAGACTAAAGCAAAGACACACAAAGCTGCTCTGAAAAGTCCTTTCCAAACCTGTGTCTTGGCCCAGCTCCCAAAGTCAATAGATGGGATTTGATGACTTCTGGGGCAAGATACACTGTTGTGGACTCTGCAGAGTTCACTCTAGCCATGATTGGCAACTTGGTGCACTATAAGTCACTAGGAGATACTGAAGTTTCAGCAGCAAGTCACCATCCTCCAGGGACTTTGTTTAAGTTGGTCCATCTGTTGTAGACATTGTATTATTTACCATGTCCTGGTGGCAGTTATTTTGCCCAGCTAGGGATTCCTACATCCATCCCATTCCAACCTAAACCAAAGGCCTGGGGAGATGCACAGCGGCAGCGTAGTTCGTCTATCCGCAAGCCGATTGAATGCAAGTTTTTGTATTTGTGTTCATTTACCTGGTACTTAAAGTGCTATCTAATGAGGCATGACTATTACAGCAAATGACCCATTTGCGCAATTACCATTTCATCCCGCTGTCAGGCTCAGAGTGTAAGAAGCATCAGAAAGGGTAATAATATCTCAAGCTTTGTTCCTGTAGTCTAGTGGCTTAATGAAATTGATCATTGAACTCGTCTATATGAGGCTCAGGGGAACAATTATAAACAAGACTGGGAGAAGGTTACACAAATATGACACATCTTTTCCTCCCTCTAATCTAGGCGAATCTCAGAGTTTGTGTGCCGTGTCTTCTCAATTTGGGGTACATGACCTCTCCTTCCTCTGTTTCTGTTTTCATTTCAGGGAAAATGGCTTACATGTCACGGAAGGTTCCTGGTGGGTTGTAAAAGGCAGAGTAGCATTAGCAGTCCTACCACAGCAGTGGGGGGAGTGTTTCCCCTGTGGCAAAGTGTGGAGGAAGTGCAAAAGGCTAACATTCAAGGATTTGTAGGAAAAGTCTCACAGGAGATGGAAGTGGGGCAAAGATTGAGATAGTGACGAGAAAGGGAAGAGAAATAAGTTGGTCACAGATAAAAATGTCTAAAGTCTTTTGGATACTTTCTGTAATCTGACAGCTGCCTTTTGGGATCGCAGACACAAAGATGGGAAACAGTTATGGATAAATCAAGCTAAACGGAGGAGTTGTTGGTACATTAGTGTGGTAGGTGCTTCAAAACCAAAGCTAGCAAAAACAAATACTACTCAGGGATTCTGATTTGATTTCCCATGTCCTCGTTGTTGATGAAGATGGAACAGCCCATATTGAAAGTTTTTGATTCTTCCTACACCACAGCAATTTGCATGTGGTGAAACTTAACATGTCATCCTTTTAAAAATAAATTATTTATAGGTTAATTTGCTGACTAAACAGGTACGTCCTGATATTATATCAAATCTTGACAGACATTTCCCTTACCCATCTTTCTACAGAAAATTTAATTCTCACTCATTCTCTAAACTGCTTACCCTGTACAGGGTCTCAGGAGGACTGGAGGGATGGATACACCCTGGGGTCATCACAGGCCACAAAGCACGCACATACTTTGGTACTCACCCTCACATTATGGGCAGTTAGTATACTCTGTATGTATTTGCACTGTGGGAAGAACCTAACCAAGCACGAGGAGAACAGCAAACTCGACACACAGACCTGAAGGCAGGACTCAAGCCCTCGACCCTGGAGGTGCGAGGACATAACTAACCTTTACTAGGACGCCACCGTCCAGCCCAATTTAAATCAAGTCCATTAAATTTTATTTGTATAGCATCTTAACAGTAGACATTGTCACAAAGCAGCTTTATAGAAATAAAAATTCTTGATATGATAATAAAAAAATGACAAATTTATAAGCCTTAACAGTTTGTTCCTAATGAGCAAGCCGGAGGCGACAGTGGCGAGGAAAAACCCGCCTGGGATTCACCCTCAGAAGAAGATTCATCATTTTGGGTGACTTTTTGAAAAAAAAAAAAAAGTTATAGCTTCAGAGCTTTACAGTATATAGTGATAAAAATGGAGACACACTCAGGCACTCACTCATCGTCTATACCGCTTTATCCTGTATTCAGGGTCGCGGGGGGCCTGGTGCCTATCCCCGGAGACTTAGTGCACGAGGAGGGGTCCACCCTGGACAGGGTGCCAGTCCATCACCGGGCACAAACAAAAAGACACACTACGGGTAATTTGGGAACACCAGCTCGCCTAAACTACATGTCTTTGGATTGTGAGAGGAAACCCAACAAACACTTGGAGAACATGCAGACTTTATGCAAGCAGACCCAACGCGGGAATCAAACCCTGGACTCTGCTAACCACTAAGCCACTGTGCCAAACATAATGAAAAGATAATCACTCCTCACAGAAAACAACTACATCAATAATTAGACATATTTATAAAATCTGTTTGAGATCCCTTGAGTTAGTTGTAAATATAGTAATGATCGTTATTAGAACAAGTGCATTATATAATCCTTGAAGCCAGCAAGGCTAGCAGCAGAGCTGCTGTTATAGAAAAATTATTTAACAACATCTGAGCATTCAGAGTCGGGTATTCAACAGCGCTGCGGTATAAAAGATATTACTGTATTGACTAATGGACGGTAACTTATTTCCAGCAAAAATGCAATTAAACATTCTAAGTAAAGCACAATAAGTGATTCAGCATTGTATTGTTATTATTACTATTATTATTATTGGGTGCAAGAATAGAAATAGCTCAGCAGGGTGGTGCGGCTCCTCGAAAAAGCTCATTAACTGAAGCAGCTACTTACATTGCTTTCAGCAGAGACGTTAAATATTTTTTATGGATTATTTCAATTGTGTTTTGTGTAATGGATTGGTTCAACAGCAAATGTTATTACTTTATCTCTGTCTCTGTGTGTGTGTGTGTGTGTGTGTGTGTGTACCTAGAAGCCTCTTAATATGACTCTGGAGAAGAGCAGCAAGTGTGTAAATAAAATGGATGACCCCGATAACTCAACACACTCTCTGATGTCCCAGATGATAAAATCCTTCCATTTGCTTTTTCTTTAAACTGCCGTCTGGCTGAGCGTTTATTCTTCAGACCTCAAACACTTCAGCGTGATCTCTCGGTATTGCGCTGGGGAAATTCAGTGGAACACTGAGTGGGTGCTGCTGTGCCGTACACCTTGCTCTGGGACTCGTGAACACTTTTATGAGGCTTCTTATTGAGGAAGTGCTGCCTTGTTACCTCCAAATATTGGAAGCACATCTCAATTTTATTGTAAAACGAGGTGAAGCTCTAAGGTGTTTGATTCAAGACTTGGTATTTGACATATCAGATTTGGACTTGACATGGTCGTTGTTGTTGTTGTTTTTAAGTGGACTTCGAAAGAACATGTGTTCACTGTATATACAAGGTAATGGATACATACTCTAGTGTGTTGGTCTGGACAGTTATTTTCCAACCCTCCATTTTCTTTTTTTGGGATAGATTTCTGGTCCTACATAGATACCCTAAAGCCTTACTACTTCTCAGTCTTTCATCAAAAGATAGAAAAAGCCTTTATTTGTAACATACACAGTGAAAATCTTTTCTTCACATATCCCAGCTTGCTATGAAGCCTGGGTCGCAGTGCCAGGTCAGCCATGATACAGCACCCCGGGGATACAGCCGTAATCTCTTACCTGCTGATGTAATCGTAAAGACTGTAATCAGAAGATTAGGGGCCTTGCTCAAGGGCCCAACAGTGGCAGCTCGGCAGTGCTGGGAGTTAAAGCAAGCCCTGAACAGTAACCTAGAGCCTTATCTGCTGCGCCACCATTTGCCCATAAAACTGGGTGGGATACTACAGTGGAACCTTGGATTACCAGCATAATTCGTTCTGGAAGCGGGCTCGTATTTCAGAACACTTGTAAACCAAATCGAATTTTCCCATAAGAAATAATGGAAACTCAACTTATTCGTTCCACACTTGCACTTTACCTTCAAAAAAAGTAAAAATAAATCCAGACAGAAACGTGTTTCCGTTTGTGCGTGCAGGCGCTGTGTGTGTGAATCTAAAGTAAGCTCTCCTCTCCCCCTTCTCGTCTTACACAGACC
>JAQMYL010000039.1:6983750-6997404 GCA_030014365.1 Clarias pachynema | reverse complement strand
GTCTGTGTCTGTGTGTGTGTGGCACAGTGTCCAATGACGCGCACACAGACACAAAGAGCAGGCTGATACAGAGAGAGAAAATGGATCTTTAACCTCTCTAATGAGACTTTTGCTTTACACACACACTGTACACACACGCATACAGACACAAAATAAAATATGTTTTATGCACACACATGTGGTCACAGTGTTATAGTAAACAGTACACACGTGCACAGATGTTGATTATACTCTTACTTATACCAGTAAGAGACACGCACTAAGACCCGGCGGGGGAGACGATTACCCACAATTCCGCAGCGCAAGAGAGAGAAAAACCGTTGGCTCAGTTGTGATCACATGACACTCGGCGTCAAAACAAGAAGCGCATGCGTGATACATGATACTCGGTACTCGTACACCAAGACTTGTTCGTTTTCCAAGTCAAAATTTATTAAAAATCTTCGCTCATCTTGCGGAAGAACTTGCAAACCGCGTTATTCACAATCCGAGGTTTCGCTATACAGTATATGCTTTCGAACAAGACCTGCTGATGTAATGATAACGACTGTCCTGTGCTCATCCCAGGATGACTACACTAAAAAATCCGTCGTCCTCTGATTGGTCATCAGGGACAATCTGATCATTTTGATTCATACACATTCACATTTCATACAAACTTAAAAACAGTATCAATTGTTAAAAGTGCTATACAAATAAAATTGAATTGGATTGAAAATCAACATGCAACAACATGTACAAACATACATGTACTGTAGATACGGTATACAATATATAATACAAGTTTTAAAGTCTGGCCCTCGTTATTCTTCAACACAACCTGAACTCTCTTAGGCAAGCTGTCTGGTAATTTCTTTAAGTAGTCTTCAGGAACAGTTCTCCAGGTTTCTTAAAGGACATCCCAAAACTCTTCTTTTGGACGTTGGTTGTCTTCTGTTCTGGTCTCTTTCGAGATGCTTCATGTTAAGATCTGGGATTTGGGAGAGTCCAGTCAATGATTGATAGCGTTTCATCATGGGGTTTTTCCATAGAAGTACAGTATGTTTTGACTACATTGGCACTACAGTGTTTGGAAGACGACATAAAAAAAAATAAAAGAAAGTGCATCTCTTTGGATGCAGGATATAAAGAAATGAGAGCTGGCTCAAGACTTTTTCACAGAACTGTACATCTAGATTTCTTTCTGCAAAGCTGCATTGTGGCAATGATCAAGGCGAGCATCCAGGGTGCCTTGTGTTACTGGGAAATGAAAAGCACTTCACTTCACTGCACCTTCAGGCATCGGCACCTATGGTTCTTTTTGTATAATATATTGCCCTTGTGCCCCAAGCCTAGTATGCGATTCTGTATTCTTCAGCAGCAGCAGCAGCAGCAGCAGCGCAAAAAAAAAAAAAAAAAAAATCACAAAGCCAAGGGTTTGATTCCTAGGGAAACTATTGTTTTCGTCCGTGAGCATGACGACTCATGGCTGATTTATACTCTGCCAGCGTGGACGAGTGTCATGGGTGGACACTGGCAAACATGACTGACGACAACAATATCTATACAGTATGTATCTGTGCACTGTTGGGCAATCACTAAACCAGGGTGTCCAGAAAATGAAGAGCGCAAATGAGATGTTTATGTGCTTTGTCCTAATTTGTTGGTCAGAGATGTTTGTTAGTTATTCCTAAGAGAATTTGGTGGTTGTTTACAGTTGTCCATGGAGGACATTGTTAGTGTTTAATGAGCGAGAGAAAAAACTTCTCTTTTCTCCCTCACCACTTTTTTTTTTTTTACTTAAAACACTGAAGCAGACACTTGGCTTGGGTACTTAGGGTAGCAATCTAACAGACGATACGTGTGTTGGTGTTAACAGGGATGTCAGCATTAATTATTATTACTATGGTTATTATTTTTATGACATTATACTTTCAGGCTCTCCAGACGGTATTCCTGGCAGCCTCAAACCATCTGACGTATCGTCTGTTAGATTGCGTTGGACCAAGTTGAAACGTTCTGCTCTGCTAGCATTCTAGCATAGTCTAAAAGGAGCAATCAGAATGTTTTTTTGACTCCAAGACAGATGGACATAATTACATGACAATGTTCGTGCACATGCAGATGTGGGTTAGGTTATCCACAATAAAAAAAAGTAACGTCCTACTGAGCATGACGGTAATTTTACCATACCTGTGTTCTTAAAGTAACAAGACAAACAAAATTATGAATTTGCCTAACAGTTCGATTTTTAAAAATGTTTTTAAAGTTCAACGTTTCTTTGGTTCGTGAGTAAACAAGTATTAGCTTTAGATTATTCAACCTACAGATGACCTCATTTGTTAAATCCAAGGCATTGACTGTACAGTTCACTTAAAAAAAACAATTATATGAGGGTAAGTCAAAATCATCTGCACTTGAGTTGTATTAAAACTTCTGTTCAGCGTTTTCCGTTCAAGGCTACTCAGTGCTGTGCAGGTGTGAACGTGTTACATCAGAATGATTCAAGCAAAATAGATGCTTGTGGCTGGCACAAAAACAGCAGCATTCATTGATTAATTATTTTTGTGGTCTGAGGGTGTACCTGGTGCTGAAACAACTCACTGAAGTGCGTAAAGAGAAGCGTTTGGATATTCGCAAAAACAAAAAAATTGGACCGATACCCTAAGGAAGGTGAAAGTTTCGTAAAGAGAATCATGACTGGTGATGAGACACGGATTTTATCAGCGTCATTGCCTGTTTATCAGCGTCATTCCAAACGTCAAAGTATGGAAAGGAGACATCCTCAATCGCTGATCGAGAAAAAAGTTAAAAAGTCGGGAAAGTCCATCAGCTGGGAAATTGTTGCTTATAGTTTTCTGAGATTCACAAGAGCCAGTATTGGATCGTTATCAAGAAAAATGTTCAACAATCAACAGTGCTCGTTACAGCGAGATGCTTTTTGAGCATCTGAAGACTAAACTTCGGATTAAACGCAGAGTACTGCTATACAAGGGTGTTGTGATCTTGCATGACGATGCACGTCCTCACACTTCTGCCCCCACTGAGGTGTTAAAGCATCCTCCCTTTAGTTCTGATCTCGCTCAATCAGACTTTCACCTGTTTGGTTGCCAGAAAGCAGCTTTACGAGGACGAAGATTCACTTTTGATGAAAAAGTGAAGACAGCGGTGCATTTGTGGTTAACAGCTCAGACTAAAACATTTTTAATGAGGGAATATGAAAGCTTTTGAGGGAAGACGGATTGAAAAGCATGAAGATTACGTGGAAAAATAATCTATTTGTCTTTTCTAGAAGTTAATTAAAATAAATTCTACTTATAATTAAATTTTTTGACTCACCCATACATCACTCATAAAAAATTAAATGGAATAAAATGAATAATGTGCCATGAATAAAATGTGCCGATGTTGATTACTATGTAATTTGAATTAGGATTCTGTTTTACATATCGCACTTTTCCAACCTCTACCAATTCCATATCTCTGAAGTGATATTCGAAGCTTTCCCTGCTACAAGCTCAGTCCTCGGGGAAGAAGTGCTGCCTGTTTATCTTGGCGTGTTTTTAATCCAAGCGTGCTGTGTTTGGGAGTAGCTCAGGCTTTAGGAGATGTTTATCGAGTGAAGAAAGGCTGTGTTTTTCCTTTGTATTGGCTTAAACTTTTAAATAGCATTTAAGGATAAATCGCCCAGCTTTAATTTATCAGGCCAGCCTGAATCTCTCCCTGCGAGTGTGTATTTTCACTTACATTTTAAGGATGGCTCACGTAAGTGGTTAAACCGTCATGGCTTCTGATTTTGTTTGAGGATTATCTGTCCCGTAATGCTAACGAGCACAGAGCTCTGCTTAACAAATCAGTTCTTGCTGAACTACACAAGAGATGAACCTGCCACGTTCATCTTATTATAATTTTTTTTTAAATAGAAGAATAAATGAGCCTCTGTTGGGTTAAAGCCCTGTGCTAATGATTGGAAGCTTATTAGGTCAATTCCCAGGACTGCTTCAGAACCGCTATCGGGCCCACAGGTACTCAGCCGTAAACCTCAGTTGTATTCGCTTGGAATAAAAACACCTGATGGAATGAATAACTGAAAATGTGTTCCGACACAGGTGCGTGTGTGTGCATGTGTGTGTGTGCGTGTGTGTGTGTGTGTGTGTGTGTGTGTGTGTGTGTGTGTGTATCTGTGTTTGTATGTATAAATCTCTCAATTCCCTCACTCAGTCTTCTGGTGCATGGGACATCACAGATAAAAATGGTTCATTGTGTGTGTGTGTGTGTGTGTGTGTGTGTGTGCGCAAGTTAATCTTTTGTCCTCTTGTGCTTCTGATCCAGCCAGTGAGACAGCACAGACTGAGGCTATGTGCTTTCTACCAGTCCAGTGGGAGCACAGAAAGAGAGAAAGAATGAGCGAGAGTGAGACAGCATGCGATGGGAGAGTTATTCGCCGCCTGCGACGGTTTCCGCAGCCTGGGTGCCTGGCTGAAAGACAAATTGTTGCCTGTTCACATGTCCTTGGATTGCATCGCCGAGGAAGCCTGCTCAGAGTGGACAGTGTAACTGTAGCCCTAAACTACAGTAGATTTATAAATGGGTTTTGAATTCATACATAGAAAGAGAGAAAGAGATGCACTGTCATATCTGTTCATTAGGGCAGTTAATGTTGTACTGCATTGTACAACAGGATCTGCATTATAACTCGGAGATGCTGTAGTCCTGCACCACAGATTGTCTTAGTGCATTACAATGTTAGTCTTTATAATACATTTGCAAAAAGAGTTTACCTGAGAAAAGAGCCCTGACATTAGCCCTGGATTTTTTCCGCATTTCTCCTTATTTAAATGGCAGCCAATTCCCACTCGTCATCAGGGAACTCCCACATCAACTCCCACTTTCTCCAAGCCACCTGACGCCACCAACCGCATCTTTTCGGACTATCCGGTATCCACTTCTTCTGCTTGCGTGAGCTCACAGACACAGACAAGCTGTGATTGATGTGAAGTGCTTCCCTATTCCCATGCCTCCAGAGAGCTCGGCCAATCAGCTCTCTCTAGGGGCACGGCTGCGAGAGGCTACAGTATCACCCGGGATTCAAACTGAATACAAATGATAGGACGAGCCACTTTATCACTTTATCGCTGCGCCACTTGGGTTTCATATTCATTCTTAACTGAGGGAACGGTGCGGCCCTGACTCGTCTACTAACGTTTTGATTTTTCCCTTTAACAGCATGTGTTTTATTGTACGCATACATCATTTGTTATTAATTTGTTGTAAAAAAGTGAAACAAGTTTTATTTTTATCCATTTATAATTACTATAGTATAGTAGTATAATTATTAATAACTAAGAAATAAGAGCTAATAAGTTAGCTCTTGTTGTCCATGCGCAGATAGCTTTGGCTTTAAAAGGATAGTCCTTTTTTTTTTTTTTCCCAAGTTGGTCGAGAATCAAAATTGAGGTACATTACGATAGGTGTTGGCCAACTATGAAGTTTGTCACCCGGAACGAAAGTACAGTGTAAGTGATTCAGGGTCACATTCGCAACCGTCGTTCCCAGCAAAACCGCATTACAAAAGTTTCGCATTCAACAGACCTAAAATCAGTTGATATGTTTTAAAGTTACATTGCATGTAGTACAAATTTTACTTTTATCTTTAGCTATACAGCTAATTCCAGTTAGCTATTCAACTAGTTCTGGTTAGCCAAACAGCTAGTTCTGGGAGAGAAAACTTGATTTAATGTCACACACATAATGTAACATACAATGGTAACATACTACTGTATATAAATGTTACCATTACGGTAGATAAACATCTGTAGCATATTTTTGTGTTCCATACTACCGTACTTTGGTACATGGTAGTGTTGTGTATGTACTAGTAAATAAGTACCACAGTAGTGTCAAAAACATCATAAATGTTGATACAAGAACCATAAATCTACCCTGGTAATTATGGCTTGGTAGAATTTCCTATGGGATACAACCAAAACTGTTAAACACATTTCAAATATCAAGAAATATTTTGCTAAATTTGTACTAATCACACTGTAAACCAATTTGATTTAGCTCAGTGCACTTCATATGAGTCTCAGCTGAACTTCGGAACACATTTTTGCAGAGAACGAGGGTTATGGATCAATTACTTACATTTTTACATTGAGCAGGAAAAACAATCCAACACCTAGAGAAATGTACTTGCATGTGCCAAATTAATAAATAAACTATCCCTTTAATAATTTTGTGAAGAAAAACTTAAAGGAAGTCATTTACCTCTACTGTAACTGTTACAAAGCACTGAAACTGGAGACTCCTTCCAAAAATGTACAATACAACCTCTGTATTAAGACTCTTGGCGTATTTCAAGTACAAATCTCTGTGAACGAGCTGTTGCTATAGAAACAAAGGCATTAAAACAAGGCTTATATGTAGCCTCCCTATTATACAGGGATTATAAAGTATTACGCACACCATATAACAAGGCTTGAATACATTTATGAGGTATTATGAGTACAGGATTCAGTCATACGAGAGAGCGAAATGTTAAACCCATTACAGTCGTGCTGACACACAAACATGCAAACCCGACATGACCCGAAGTCATCCAGAGCTAAAGGAGGTTAGCAGTGGTACTCGGTTTAAAATCTAATAATGAGGACTTTGCAGGTAGACGCTAGCCGGAGATGACTGTTATTTCCAGGACAGTTTCTGCCGTAGCACTAATTTTCCCAGCTCACCACACGCAACCGTTTTTTTTCCCCGAGATTCTGTGAAAGTACTCAGTGTCCTCAATGCCACGTCTCAGTAAGTGTACTTTCCAAGGCAACACCTCACATGTACTTTTCTTCCAGGACACGCACGTGCAATTCAAGGCTCTCAGTGAAAAAGCTTCCTTATTGACCATTCCGTACAGGTGACAAATAGCCGAGATAAAAGGTCTCCGAAGAAATGATGAACGTTTGTCTGAATCGCTTCTGACAGCAACAGCCCTAGAACCTACACTGAGAACACGCTGCCAATTATACACTAATAAAAAGGGAATACAGGTGATTAATTCATGCTCTGTTGAAAGAAATACACATCATATTGCACATGACACATGACAACCGGTAATGCACGTAGTAATGGGTTTCCCATAGCAGATCTCCAATTAGGAAGCATTATCGCTAAATAAAGGTCATTACCATGAGCAAACCATGTCTAAGTGTCTATGTTGGACTTAAACACAGGAAGACCTTAATTAATTCCCAGTATGCGTGCCTTAAAGTTGAGCGATGTCTCATCAATCATATCACGTAATAAAAAATAGTCTTCATTTTGACAAAATTCCTTTGCATTTTTGTAACATGGGCAGTTTCGGGTTTGTAAGGTAAACTTACCTTATAATTCAAAGTGGTCTCTATTTGGACAAGAGATAAAAAGAAAGAACAATGAATGTAACTGAACTTAAAATATGGATTATAAGAGAGATGGATTTAAAGTGCGCCTATTATAAAAAAGTCACTTTTTCATCACGTCACGTCAACAACAAAAATGTGAGAAAAACTTTACCTACTTTTTGTCCTTTTTTTATTTTTGTATTCACCAAGGTTTAAACAATCCAATTACTGTAGACCCCCCCCACTGTGACTTCTTAAAAGCATATGTATATATTCTTATATATATATTTATATAAATGTCACCTTAGTAGCTCATTAAAGATTTACTCACAGTAAAAGTTACAGAGTTACAGTACTTTTTTTTAACAGCGGGGGTGAGATAGGGGGATTCTAGTGTAGTTCAAAAAAGACAAGCGGATATAAATCTCAAACTAGTTGTTTGAAGGAACACCTGTTGCCTTTCTTGCACTTGAAATCAAAGTGGTCGCTTAAATATGGCCAGGGGTTTGCTTCATACGAATTTTGATAGCATTTCGCTTTCAGCTGGGTCTGCATCACTGGCATCTGCTTTGTCCGCCTCCTCGTCTTTGTGAATTTAGCTCGTTTGTTCTCCACGCCCATCAATGGTCTCCTGGGTGCATTTTTTTTCCTTCCCCGTTGCATTATTAAATTTTTTTTTTATTCATTTATTTTTTACTCAGTAACGAATATGATTCAAAATGTAGCGAAGTACAATACTTCAAACAAAACATGCTTAAGTAAAATTAGATTACAGATTTTAAAAACTACTTTAAAAAGTACAAGTACACAAAAAAACTACTCAATTACAGTAACGCAAATAAATGTAATTTGTTCCTTTCCACCTCTGATTTTATGGTACAAGAAGGGTGCTACAGTAAATGGTAGTCATTGTACATACTGCTAGTCACTATACAATTTTTTTTTTTTATCTTTAGTACAATTTAGTACCTTGTTTTCTGAGAGTGTGTGATTTTGTTCCTGCGTTTACTTCTTAACAGTATTTTGTGCTGAGAATTTCTAACATTTTTACATTCTAACATTGGGTCAGTCCACACGTCTGAACTGCTTACGCTCAGGCCTTGGTGATGAAAATGAGCACTGACTGGATTATGATGTGAGAATATCGTCAAAGACTCTAGTAAAAGATTTTTTAAAAATCTTGTTTTGTTTATTGATTGGCAGAATAGACTAGTGGTTAGTCACGTTATTTTTATTTTTAACTAAAGAAAAATTTAAAGTTAAGGTTATTATTTTTTTAAGTAGGATTTGTACTCTATCTTTGAAGGGATGCACTTTTTCCAGTCATGCTTTCACATCAGTAAAACAAACAAAAAAACACAAAGCCATGCTACTCTATGTTAACTGTTTAAGTTAAGGACCTAAGAACCCTCATGGGTGAGTTAAAACTGCAGCAGCTTGCTTTTCACTACATGAAGTATGATCGTGATCTCTCTGTGCTCCGTTTATTACACATTTATCATCTCAAACTGGCTAATGAAGCTGAAGTCTCCAAGGAAACAAAATTGGTTTGATATTTGGCCTGTACGTAGGTACCATGGTAGTTCTGTGGTACTGTTATTAACTGAACTTTTTTTTTTTTTTTTCACAGTACTGTGGTAATTATTTGCTGATATAATACTCGTACCACACTATGGTACTATGGAACACGTACCAGAATACTGTCAAAAATATGAGAATATTATAATAGATTTTATGTACCATAATGTAACATTTGTATAGTATTGTACCAATTGTCAGCTATTTTCAATGTTAGTCTTAGTCTTAATCCCGAGATAAATGTCCCTGTTAGTTTTTATTATATTTACAGTAGTCAATCTTATCCTATTTTTGTTTAGACAAATTTTTAGTCAACTAAAAGTCTGGACATTTTAGTCTAGTTTTAGTCAGAGGAACCCATAAGTATTTTAGTCTAGTTTTAGTCAATAAAAACATAACATTTTAACAATAAGATTATTATTAATTAACCCTACAGTCAATTTCGTCTAGCCAAAACCATTTTCCCCACAAATTAATTATCTTAACATTTAAAATTTGTCTTTTCATCTGATGTTTTCAGCTAATTATGTTTATTTTTAATCATTACAACATCTGCTGAATGTCCATATTTTTTAACTACAAAACAATAGGAGCAGTATGGACAATACAGTGTGATTTTCTTTGTTATAATATGCATTTATACACTTGGACTGTTGTAGGGATGCTGTAGCTCCTATTGGCCACAATCATTTGCTAACCTATTAGCTTAATGTGTTTGTGCACGGTTTAACGATAAAATAAAATAATATACAAAATAAAATAAAATACATCACAACATAATTATGCTAACATGTGGTAACATAATAACAACAAAGAAGCTGCACAACTGGGTGATTTTTATGGTATGCCTTGATGCGTCTCTTCAGGTTTGTGGTATTTTTCCTCTGATATTCCTACAAATAGTTTTTTTTCCCTCCGGTGCAATATGAAGAAAACGGGCCCAAATATCGTCTCTTCTCTTTTACCCGAGTAATACTGCTTTGATGACGAAGAGTTAAAGATGACATTAAGCGCAATGAACACCGTATCGCAGCGGATTGTGATAAAATTATATATTGACGAAAAATAAAGACAGATGTTTTATCAGTTTTTATTTTCTTAAACCACGTTTTAGTCTCGTCTTTTTCCGTCAATAATATCGCATGTTGATTTCTTTCCTGTCATTGATATCCGTGGCGTCTCGTCTTAGTCACGGGAAAAAAGGTCGTCAACGAATATTTTTCGTCATTATTTTAGTTGACAAAATTAACACTGGTACCATTGTATATGTAACATTAATTAAAAACCAGAGTGTATGTTGAAACTCTTAATATCTAGTATGAAACATTATGAAAAAACAAAAAACATCTTAGATACCTGCTGAACTTCAATAGCCATTGTGGTATAAAATAAGTTCCAAGTATTTACTAAATTATTGTTGTCCACGATACCGCTGAAGTGCCATAGTACATAACATGGTATAAAACAAGGTACTGTTGTACTGTACATACCCTATAGTACTACCCTGGTGCCCACTGAAGTGCCATAGTACCCATTGTGGTATTCCATAAAGTCCTGTGGTGCCTACCATGGTAATGTCTGAGGTACAACACAGTAATACTATTACCATATGTACTAGTACACTATTGTGCATACCATAGTAAAATTTCTTATGGAGTGCTCTGGTCCAGTAACCTATTTCAGGGGACTGAACCGAAAAAAAAAAACATTTGGGAACCTACGTGTCGCTATATTAATAGACAAGCAGCTTCTTAATGGTTAAATGTTAATCAATAACTGTAATTTAACAAAATGTATTTAGTTAAGTACCAACATTTTCATGTAATCCCCCCCAAAAAGGCAGATTTTTTTCCTTTCACCACATCAAATCATGTTATCATCTGAGTGTCTTCTTCTTTTGAAGATTTACTTGAACAGGAAATCCAGTTCTAAAAGTCTTGCACAGATAGAGAGAGAATTTTTCATTTTTTAAATTTAACATTTCTAAGCGCAGTGCCATTCTGCCTGCCAGATCCTGTTGGCACTTACTGGTCTCAAATCAGTGAGCAGTGCAGTACTGTATGTGTTATCAGGACAGGAGAGGTCATACATTTGCAGAGCTTTTCACAGAGCTTTTAATTCCTGTGCTCTTACACTCTTAAACTGGGTAAATTGCTACACCAGGGATAACATGACATGGTTGCAGCTGCACGTTGCTCAGACTTAATTTCTGTTTGGGATGAAAACTACAGTATACTGTAGGTAAGGAAACTGCCTCAACAAAAAAGAGAAAAGAAAAAAGGTTGTCATTTCAGAAGGGTCAAGTTATCGCCTGATTCGAGCAAAGAAAACCAAGGAAGTTTGAAATGACTGGTATTAGGTTAAGAAACTGTCAACTTCGATAATGTTAGCTTCATAGCATTGTGGTTGAGAATGAAATCATGATTGAACGGAATTTAGATGCTTTTCGAAGTTGCATTGTAAAAAATGGACAATAGAAATCACAGCTATGTTTAATAGTGAAAGTAAAAGCATTTTCACACCCACAGTGTGAACAGGTTTGGGACTAAACAGGTGGAATTAAGTATTTAAGATAAGTATTAAAAATCATTTTTAAAAAGGCTTTGGATTTATACAGAGCATAAAGATTGGACGTCGGCGCAATGGAAAAGTGTCATGTGGTCTGATGAGTCCAGATTGACCTTATTCTATAGCGATGGGCGTGTCAGGGTAAGAAGGGAAGTGCCTGTACCCATCATACATAGTGCCCAAAGTACTAGCCTCTGGAAGCAGTGTTATGATCTGAGGTTGCTTCAGTTGGTCAGGTCCAGGCTCAGGAATGTCCTGTGGCAATAAAATGAAGTCAGCTGACGACCTGAATGTCTTGAATGAGCAGGTTATCCCGTCAAGTCATTTTTTTCCTTAATGGCACAAGCATATTCCAGGACTCCAACTGTAAAAGAGTTGTTCTGAGAGCATGAGGACTCATTTTCATATGAGCGACCATAATCAAACCACAAGGAAGTCTAAAGAAATCCTTGAGTGTGTGCCTTTTTTTTTTTTTTTTGGCCAGGCAGTGTTACATCATTCTATTATTCTGACTTCTTGAATTATTCAGGATGCAGTCAACTCTGTAATGATATTTCCAGACCTCGCGCATAATTTTATGTCACATACTAGTATAAAAATGATCCGCCTTTCACAATTAATAAATCTGTATTTGGATATTTTATGTCAAACCGCATATCTATTCTTACATTTTTGCCCATTTGGTTGATAGCTGAAGGTCTAACTCAAGGGCTCAATTATGGCAGCTTTGGCAGCGCTGGAATTTCAACTCACATTCCAATCAACTTCCTATCAGCAGTCCAAATCCTCAATCACTAAGCCAACTCTCAAATTTTTTCAGATCTGGAGATGACTGTTGTAAAACGCTGACCTTGTATTAATTATAAAATGTTAAATGAACATTGACGAGGCAACCACTTTTACGGCTAAAATAGCTTAATACAAAGCCATTAGTCTCTTGGAGTCTCTGGACCACTAAAATCCAAATAAAAATCTGTCTTTTTGGTTTGTGCATCAATCCAGATATTGGACCACTTGATCTCTGAAACATTCATCTGCCTTGTCCACAAGATTCAACCCATTAACCAGATTCAGGAACATATGTGGGCAAAAAAATAAAGAAGAAATCCATCAATGCTTTGCTTCCTGAGACGAGATTCACGGTTATCTAATCCTAAAGGTTTTATCCGCGCGTATCCTGTTGAACGAGTCGTAGGCGAAACCGAGCTCCCTGTCTGGCCTGTAATATAATGAGGAAGCCACAGTGAGGTCTGCAGCTTGTGTAGCTGGCAGGTGGATCGGTGTTTTGATTTTATTTCTGGCTTCCTCTCAGTTATATGAGAAGCCCAGGGATTCAGCGCTGCTCCAGCCATCACACAAAGATCAGCTGGAGCCTTTATCTGTATAAAAATGAAACATGTCGGACATATTGCAGTGGATTATCAGTTTCTCTTTGGAAGATGTAACTTACGAGATTGCAGTGTGTGTGAGTGATGCAACGTATTGAAACCTATATAGAGTTAGACTTCTAGACATGGTCTTCATGAAAGGTCACGTTTCATACCTTGCTACACATAACAAGTGCATTGTCGTTCCTAATGAACCATGGTCCATTTTTACACTGAGTTTTTGCTAAGAGTTTTTTTTTTTCTCTCTCTCTGTGACATTCTGACATCTTTTCATTTGGTTCGGTTGGTTTCACATTGCAACAGTTTTCACACACACCAAATTTGTAGGTGCGGGTGATATTTCATGGGTCAGTAACTTGGCAGTGCTTTGGTGTATGCTTCGAACTGGCTCCTCTGCTGTGTTAATTTTAATTAGTGAAAAGTCACAAGACTAGAGTTGTTAGCCACCAATTATTAGAGTGCCAGTATAACTTGTAGGTTATAATCAATAAAACGGTAATAAAAATAAAAAAAAACCTACGTGACCTGGTGGGTCATCTTTATTTGTACAGTAGTAGTAGGCTGAAAAGGCCACAGGATCTCACGTTCATCATATTGTCAGTCATATTCGCAACAGTACAACAGTTTTTTTTAAAAGGTATATCGATATACACTATATTGCCAAAAGTATTTGCCTTCACATGCATTTGTAGGGGTGTCAACAATAATCGATTCGGCGATGCATCGCGATGCGGGGCATGAACGATTCAGCATCGATGCGGCAAA
>JAQMYL010000039.1:6966913-6977997 GCA_030014365.1 Clarias pachynema | reverse complement strand
TGTAAAAAAAAAAAAAAAAAAAAAAAAAAAGTATATATATATATATATATATAATGATAATAATAAATCTCTGTACATGTTTAATCAATTATTATTATAATTAATCAATAATTTATTTACAAGTTATACACATTTTAATAGTATTTAAATGTTTTTTTTTTAATGGTATCAGTTTTTGTTTCAATAATTATTTAATATTTAATGTCCATAGTATGAAATTTTCACAGCAGCAACAGTTATCTTCATGGTAACGCATGAAGGAAGTGACGTCTGCACTGGTGACTTCGTAGGGTGTTCCGAATGGGTTGAGTTTTGTCGAGGAAAGTTCACTTAACCGACATTGCCTTCACCCAGAGCAGGGAGTAGGGACCCTGTGAAGTACACTTCGAATGGAACGCAGCCTTTGTGTTTATTGGCAGCTCTCAAAGCAACTAGGTAAATCCTGCCATCTGCTGTATCGGAGAGCAACAAAAAAAAAGTAAATACACGCGTGTACTAGGGTTTGGTAACATTATTAATAATGTTAAAGCTTACCATCGAGGGAGAGGAGAGGAGAAGCGGGGGAAGTGATCATTCCTGAGCACAGTATGGATCAAACATGCCTAGTGTGAAAGCAGCCGTAGTTTTAGGCCATGTCCACATGTGGCCAGGTATTTTAAAAAACTGAAATTTTCGACAAATATCTTTGTCCACATGAAAACGCAAAGCGCCCCGTCAAAGGCCCCGTCAGGAGCCTCCCTAATCAACAAGGGGGCCAATCAGAAGTCTAGACAAAACATCATCACCGGTTGTGCTTTGTAAAAGTCAAAAAAAGAAAAAAAAAACAGCAGTAAAGCTTTCAAATAGTATGGACTGATTAGCAAACTAGCTTTGCATTTTCTTGCTTTTTTCACTTCACATTAGCTACCACTTTTTATCAAGTCCAACCAGGATGCTGGAGCATTTCCTTGCCTGGCAGGGTAGCTTATATATTCATGATTTATCCACCCCTGTGGTTTGAAAGCCCTTGATAATGTCAGAAAATCAGGCTTATCTTATCTTGTCCTATCTTAAAAAGATGAAATTCCTTTTTTAAGCACTTCTGTTGATTCTCTACAAACGTTCCTCACGACTCGTGTACTTGTTGGAGAGAGAGCCTTTGTCATAGCACGCGTTCGTTCCCCACACCTTTCTTCAAGCCTTTCTTGTTTTTAAGCCGAAATGTGATGCTCTCGTTAGTTGCGCAACTGGCCAGAGGCAAGGTTTCCTAATCCCAGCAGACATCAGGCATTATCGCTTTATTCTGCAGAGACCGCTCTCTTCTGCAGCTTAATGATGACTCTACAGTAGATTGGTGTCTTCTCTGCATATTTATTATCTTAAAAAAAAACAACACTATGACAGGGCCTGCAGAAGATGCAGTGGAGAAATGGGGGAACGAGGGAACAACCCCTGCAGACTTGTTGTGGTTAGCGTCTCTCCATGGGTGGACTGTAAACAGTCAGCACACAGCGGGGTAAAAGGAATTCAGCTCTGACCCCTAAAGTGTAACGATTTTCACCATGGGGACAGAAGAGGAAATAATTATCATACACTTCCCTGGGATTCAGTAAAGAGTTCTGCGAGCAGCTGTTTTTTTTTTATTTATTTGTTATTTTTTTGCACTACATACATACGATATATAGACATAGTTTATATTAAAATGTATAGATATACGTGGATGGAAATATCCACATTGTAGTATGTACATGTGTATGTGTTGTGTGTAGTGTGTGCTGGCAGTTGGTTTAACAACCTCAGATTAGTAAACACCCACATGATACCGTGCTTGTACTAATTTGCCTAACATGTGCTGTTAGCTTGGAGTGTCAAGTGAATTACTAAAGTGTCAACCGTAAACCTGTGCATGATCATGACGTCTTCGAAACAGATAAACAGGGTCTCTGGTGTGGCAGCTCAAGCATTCCACTCTAAATGTTGTCATTTTAAATCGTTTCGTCTTCGTCTAAGACTCTTTTTGTTTTCGTTCTTCCGATCTTTTTCAGAGGACGAGCTGTAGTTACCTCCTGTGCACCATCCTCCTCTTCGTCGCTGTGCTTCTAGCCGTTACTGTAACAGGCACCATCCTCTTAATGAACCACTCCCAGACACCCTCAGGCCCCGATGCTCCACCCCTCATCACTACTAATCAAGACGAAGGCAACGCCCTGGTGACTGTAGAGAGAGGCGACGGCTCCCGCATTAACATCTTTATCGACCCCAACTGCCCCGACTACAACAGCAACTTCCTCCGACTGGAGGGGTTACAGACGTCACTGCTGCACTCGCTCAGCCACCACGACACTGACCTGAAGTCCGTGAAGGGACAGGAGCGAGCATTGCTCGTCCAGTTGGCTGAGGAAATTGCCAAGCTGTCAGCCCACGGGAGCCAGCTGAAGGCGGAGTACAGCGCTCTGAGGCAGGGCCAGAGCAGCATCAGTCAGGAGATCAACATGCTGCAGTCTGAGCAGGCCAGGCTCCTCCAGGTGAGACACTCACTCTGTTAAACTTCTGGGAGGTGGACCCAGATATATACAATATAAGATTTTGTAGAATCAGTTTAAAAGCTAAAAATTAGCTGATCATCATCTGACAAATAACTGCACGTAATTTCACGTGTAATTTATGGTGCAAAATTCAGTTTTCATAGTGTACGTCCTATTTTTTGGAGTAAGCCATGCTGTGATAAGCCTGGTTTGTGTTTGGTGAGGATTGTGAAAGTTTGTAGTTTCTGTCTCTTCACCATCCTCTGTGTGTACCCTGTAAACTATCACGTTGATTGGCTCTACTGAGTGACGTATATAGCCACACCCACCTGGAGAGAAAGGCACTAATTTGATTGGCTCTGTTGAGTGAGCCGCATAGCCACACCCACCTCGAGGGAAAGGCACTAATTTGATTGGCTCTGTTGAGTGACCCATATAGCCACGCCCACCTCGAGGGAAAGGCACTAATTTGATTGGCTCTGTTGAGTGACCTGTATAGTCACGCCCACCTGGAGAGAAAGGCACTAATTTGATTGGCTCTGTTGAGTGAGCCGCATAGCCACACCCACCTCGAGGGAAAGGCACTAATTTAATTGGCTCTGTTGAGTGAGCCGCATAGCCACACCCACCTCGAGGGAAAAGCGTTAATTGATTGGTTCTGTTGAGTGACCTGCATAGCCACACCCACCTCAAAAATTATCCGCACTCTGGCTGTGTGCGCTAACTTACACATGGACAATTAAACTGCTGCAGACGCACACATCATTTCATTCCTTACTTCATGTTTCACTCATATGAAAATAGAAATATATAAAATTTATAAAGTACAGAGGATGTGCAGAATGTGCAGTATAAAAGGGTAAAGATATGTCATTCCGTTTTTTCTGCTTTTTATATTTTGTAAATCTGTAAGTTTGTAGATTTGTACATTCATCCCAAATTTTTACATTTTAAATTTCTTTTAGAAAAGACAAATACATAATCTTTCAACAAAATCTCCTTGCTTTTCAATACACACTTTGTCCATCTGTTAACAAGCGTTCGTATTCCCTCATTAAAAAATGTTTCTTCATCAGAAGTGAATCTTCATCCTCATAGGGCTGCTTTCAGGAGACCGGACAGGTGAAAGTCTGATGGAGCGAGATCAGATCTATAGGGAGGATGCTTTAACACCTCAAACCAATGCTTTTGCAGAGTGTCAACAGTGTGGGCAGAATTGTGAGGATGTGCATCGTTATGCAAGATACACCCTTGGATATCAGTCCTCGTTTAATCCAAAGTTTAGGCTTCAGCTCTTCAATAATCACCTCACTGTAATGAGCACTGTTGATTGTTGAAACTTTTTCCTGATAATGTTCCAATACTGGTTCTTGAGAATCCCAGAAAACTATAAGCATCAATTATCCAGCTGATGGTTGACTTTTGTACTTTTTCTCGGTCAGTGATTGAGGATGTTTCCGTTCCATACTCTGATGTTTACTCTCAGACCTGTAGTGCTGAATCCGTGTCTCATCACCAGTAATGATTCTCTTTAAGAAACTTCCATCTTCCTTAGAGTATCGAAACCAAGTTATTTGTTTGCAGGTATCCATCTATCTCTTTATGCACTTCCGTGAGTTGTTCCCACACCAGGTCTACCCTCAGACCACAAAAAAAAACAAATCACTGCATACTGCCTTCTTTCGTGCAAATCACATATCAGATGTCTATTTTTTCTCACACTGCAGAGACAAAAGATGAACTGATGTAACACGTTCACACCTGTAGGGAAGTGACCTGGGACACAGTAGCCTTAACGGAAAGCAGTGGCTACCAACAGAAGGTTTAATATAAGCAGAGTGTGGATAATTTTTGACTCACCCTTGTACAAGCTGTAGTGTTTTCGTTCCTGCTGCAACTAAGATAATGCCCTGAGTGGGACCTAAAGCCTGGTCTCACTGATAAGAGCACAGAATGCTTACCACTGGTCCACTAGAGAGTGTGGTGCTGTTGGGAGCCGTAATATAACTCCTCAAAGTAAAAAAAAAAAAAAAAAAACTAGACAACTGCTGTCACTAGCGCTGGTTTTGCTGCCTTTGGGAGCCATGATGCATTTCACTGTAATATAAAAAAAAAAAAAAACACTAAAACACTCAAGAGATGCATTTTTCTGCAGAAGAAACACTAAGCCGTGTTCGGGAAGCTGTTGTAACTGTCCAGTTTTCCACTCAGAATTTATGAACTTTTTAGGATTTATGAGCAAACAGATGTGAAGCGGCATGAACTCTATAAATAAATGACTAAATTCTGTTTTTTTAATTTTTTTTTTATTTGTGTTTGCAATGCCGTCAATGTCATTTCCAAAACAGCATTAACCCTATGTCATATGCTAATGACAACTGAATAACAACGCCATCCAACGCTAGGGTTCATCAGGGTGGTTTATAGAAGAAGATGATATTGAAGATGATATTTATCCAGATGTTTATTTCCTCATTGCCACTTCACTGTTTTTGGGAAGTTAGCGCCTAATATAATACTGCACCTCCCATGCCAAGCCGTTTCGCTGTCGTGCAAGGGCTGTTTCCAGAGTCGTGTTTCAGTCTAAAACAACAACTTTCACAGGAAGATCCATCCTACCTGACAAGGCAGACAGCCAAGCGCAGGGATTTTCCGGTAGCCCAATGGCAAACAAGTGGGATTATCTTGTTTACTCATCCATACCGGCTTCAAAAAATGGTCTTCAATAACTTTTAAAAACAAAATTCTCTGAATTTCTTCCTGTCTAGTGACTAAATGTATCTATAAAAAGCCCATCTTCTAGCTGGACACCTGCACAGGGACATGCATTAACTGGTGGTGCAGAAAGTCAAACTGATTGCATTAGGGGAATTGCCACCTCAAATGCACATACAGTATCTGAGTTAAAAAAAAAAAATATATATATATATATATTTAAAAATTCAATACATGAATTGGCACATGAAAGAATCGTGATTCATAACTAAATCAATTTTCTGTCCCACCTCTAACATACTGTATAATATTGATATTCAGCCATATCGCCCACCCCTACGTATCAGTTCAATTGTAAGTAAACTTGGATAAAAACGATGTACTAAATCAATAAATAGCTGAATCTGAAACAGCTGCATTCAGAAACTTGTGTCCAGAGAAGAAGACTAGCCTTGATGCACAGCATTGCACCAATTGTAAGAAGTGTAGCTGAGATTGTGAAGGTGTATGTTGGCTTCACTGTAAGCTTATGCTTAGCCACAAATGCCTACAGTACTTTGTCCAGATGCAGTTATGGTTCTATGAGTCACAATATATTATGAATATTCAGTAATGAATGACTTGCAGATTGAGCTCCCGCAGAGCCACAAGGTTTTTTTTCCCCCCTTCTCTCCGACTTTTATATACAAGATTGGCGAATCAGGTAAATTACAAGCCTTTCAAATGTTTGAATTACCGTGTGTTAAAGCGCTGTTCAGAGTGACCCGAAGGCAGTTCTGTCTAGAGGTGCTCTTTCAAACCTAGTGATTTCAGTGGGCAGGGTGATGATTTAGAGAAGGACCTGTGTAACCTGTAATAGTGATGTCTCAGTCCTGACCAGCAGACTGGGAGACGGATGGGACCAAGTGTCTCACCACTTAGATCAGCATTTGATGAATTCAGACAGCGAACTAGAATTGTATTTTTGTTAGATTTCCTCAGCCATGCAGTAAACACTATAAGTAAACTCTGTAAGTGGTGATGACCCTTCTCGTCCTGGAAATCCCTGTGGTGCTTCTGGGTTAATAATTTATTATATTTACTTAGGCAAGCTTTGAAATTGGTTCGCTTGAAGGACATCTGGACTGTTAGGCCTTTTTTTTTTTTTCTTAAATGGATTCAATCACATGCTGCTAATTTTAGAATTTTTCGTCAAACTTTTCCTTTCACCTCCCGAGGGGGAGGGAATTCACACAAGTGCTGTACATTTACATTTTAGTGAGTGCAGCTTGCGTCTTGGCTATGTGATGAGGAGATGAGGAGGTGGTGGTGGTGGAGAAACATTGTCATTAGTGAAGAAAGAGAAAGATGTGAATATACAGGAAGTTAACTATGCAGAAAGTATAGACTCAACTGTTTCAAACTATTTATTGATTTAGTAGATCGTTTTTATCCAAGTTGACAATTGAACTGATATGTCTGGGTGGGCGATATGGATGGAACATAATGTCTCTGTGTTTTTAAGCTGAATATCAATACATGATATATTGGAGGTGGGGCAGAAAATTGATTCAGTAAGGTATCATGATTCTTTTGTGTGGCAATTCATGTATAGGTAGTCCAACGACTTACGAACGAGTTCCGTTCTGGGAGCACATTCATAAGTCTGATTTGTTCTTATGTCCGACAAAGTGAGTCTTATACATCTTTGAAACGAATATACACAGTGTAAAGCATACTAATTCATATGACTACGTACATCTGTGCTCTTTCTCCACACTGGCATCATGTGTCAAAAAACATAATCACGCTTAAGGCAAATCCACTCTGTTTTCTCTCCATTTTGTCTCTGTTTTCTTTCCATTTTGAGCTGTTTTCCACTGTATTGGACTGTGAAGTCTGTTTTGTTGAGGATTTTCTGAAATTAGGATTATTCACCATCGGGTGAATAATCCATTTCATCCAGCCATTTTCTATCATAATGCTTCCGGACTGATTCATTGAAACAAGTGAGGCTGACTCATTTCTCCCGTACCCCACACGCACACACAAATAATATACGGGACATTTACATAATATATTCAGTTACACATTAAACAAATTATATACTGTATGATTGCAAATATTGGTATCTGGTGCACTGCACTGTCTATTTTTTGTACAATACACATGAGCTACTTCCGTGATTGAACCACGGTCCATTCATATCTGCGGAAATTTGTAACTTAATTGTTAATACAACAATCAAGTTACAAATTTCTGCAGATATGAACGGACCTTGGTTCAATCAAGGAAGTAGCTCATGTGTTGATACTAACAGAATCACAATAAATATCGAATGTATCGTAATAATATTGCCTGGTCCCTGGTGATTCCCATCCCTATGATATACAGTGGTGTGAAAAGTATTTGACCCTTCCTGATTTTTTTTTTTTCTTTCCATAATTATCACACTTAAGTAATCCAGGTCTCCCCATTAAACCAGGCCTATTTGGCCTATTTGAACTATAAACAAGCACTTTAAAATATATATATATTTTAAAAACCCTATAAGAGGAATAAAACTGAAAAACATACAGCACATGGTATTCCCAGGCGGTCTCCCATCCAAGTACTAACCAGGCACAACCCTGCTTAGGATCAGATCATCAAATATCAAAAATCACAGATTAACACAAAGATAAACCGAATAAATACAAAATGCAGTTTTTAAATAATGATTTCATTTATTAAGGGAAAAAAATCTGGCAAAACCTGTTTGGTCCTGTGTGAAAAATTAATTGCCCCCTAAACCTAATAACTGGTTGTGCCACCCTTAGTGACAACAACTGCAGTCAAGTGTTTTTGTGATAATTGGCAATGAGTCTTTCACAACACTGTGGAGGAATTTTTGCCCACACTTCTGTTCAGAATTGTATAATTCAGCCGCATTGGAGTGTTTTCAAGCATGAACAGCCTGTTTAAATCATCTCAATCGGATTAAAGTCTGGACTTTTGACGAATAAAAAAAAAAAAAAAAAACAATCAGGAAGGGAGCAAATACTGCATAAAGTGCAGTACTTTTTTACAAAGTCGGCTAAGTGTTCAGGTGTACTGTAAGTCAAAGCCATGTGTGGGAGGTTACAAGCACTTTTATGAAAATAGGCTTGTGATCAACATGAAATGCAAAGACTGTTTAAAACATGGAAATGAAAAGATACTGCACGTAAAATAAACAGTCCGATGTTTGAGGACGCTCCTTAAGTTGTTATCGACAGATTAATTAAATCACAACAATTAAACACAACAATGCAAATGTAAACAGAACAAAAAATCCTAACAGTCCAACTCGCTCTTATGATATACTCGTAGTTTTCTACAGAGGTAGACTACTGCGCTGCTCCCAGAGTGTCATAGAGAGAAAGAAACGCATATTTTATGGTTTAAACCATAAAAAATTTGACATTTATAGGCATTTTTTAAACACACCCTGCCTATTCTGCCTATCACTATAGCAGCACAAGTCGTAAACATGGGGTTTGCACATGAACACAGGGTTTTATATAGAGAAATAAAGGGAACATTTACTTTTCATAACTATGCTGTTCTATTCTGCACTTATAAAAAGTACCAGTTTGACTTGAACACACCTCGTATTTCCATATGGTATTGTCTTTTGTCCTATAATCTTGTTTCAAATATATACAGTATATATCAATGTCCCTTAAATAGTTGATACACCACCCAGCCTTAGTTAAGGGGCTTTTTATAAACTGTTAACCTGAAATCTGGGTGCTTTACTGGAATAATGCATCTTTGACCTTTCTTTTTATGTTGACTGCTCTCCGATTTTACAGTAAAAGAAATTGTTCTGAGGGCTGTTAACATTTAGTCGTCTGTAAAGCCAAAAAAAGTTTATTTTGTGGATTTCTGGCAAAATCTGTATAGAAAATTTGGGTTATTTGGTGACCACCTTGGCAACAAACTTTAAAAGGTTATTTTCATGTGAAATAGGAATAGGGAGATACCTTGAAATTATAAAGTGATCAACAAGATGGAGATTTGACCATGCATTTGCCAACACTGGCTATTAAACCTGTATATAAAAGTCTAGGTATTCAGTGGTATTTGGATTCCTTTTTTGTTTTTGCAGGCCAAGATATTTTATTGTGTAGCATAACTCGGATTTACCAAGAAGGTGACTGCCTTTTTTTAGACATAATACACCCTCATTTATATTTCAAGCAGACACCAGTTTCTACTTTTATACCGTCTCTGTCTGTGGCAATCTTCTGACTTTGCACAATCTCTGGATCATTAAAGCTACCTGAAGACTCTGGCCTCGTTTAACATTCCTTCCCCTCACTCCCTGGAAACATAAAGCAAAGGAAGTGCAGAAAGCCCCATTACGTTCACTAACTTTAATAATGCTGCTCCAGTTTCACTATGTGTCATATATGAAAGTGAAGAAAGGCTGTTGTGTGGAGCGATTAGCACACTTAACCTTAACGTCAGTGGAAAAGTTTCAACCCTCAGAAGAAAAATACCCTGACGGAGAAATGTTCCATTACAATAAACGAGCTCATTTTAATATCTTTTTTTTTTTAATGATTCCCTGCTTGCAAACATATATTGCTATTTTACTACTATGTAGCATCTTGGATTAATTAATACAATTATTATGACTAAAGATTTTAATTAAAAATTTTACTCTCTCACACATGGGATGTTGTTTACCATAAAACATTATTACGCTTTTTCTTTTCTGATAATATTCTAGTAATTGTAATGAGGGTCGAATTAGTGTTAATCAATATCATTTGCTAACCCGGATATCGAATCGAATAATGTGGTATCGCACACAGCTACTCAACAAAACATTAGTGTATTACCTAACATGAATGCATCGACCACCATTCTACATCGTAAGCATTCATGCTGTATAGTTGTTCGTTGTTCTCCGAATGAATGTAAATGCAAATCTTTCAACATATACAGGGAAATGTATTATTAACAGCAGTTCCAGAAACTGATTTCCAGCAGTTGGAAATCTGTGTTTCAAATAATGGCATATGACTAAACCTAATAAACCATTACAAACCATTAGAAATGTAAATAAATGCATGCATAACCTGGTCATTCAGTACATTCAGGTCATCAGCTGACTTCATTTTTTTGCCACATAACATTACTGAGCCAAGCGCACACGCAAAAACACTCACAAACACACATTAACGGAATCACTGCTCTGTCTGCAAACTTCTTTAAGAAGGAACCTCTGTAAATACCTTGCTTCTGCCTCCTTTTGAGGATTTTGCTGAAACAGAATCATCTTCAGCACTGCTACAGCCCTTCGTTTTCTTCATGGGGGCCGTTGTTGCAGTACAGTTACTAAAGAACCGGACAAAAAGTTTTAAAAATGCTTTACGCGTACACACACAAACGTGGTCACAATGTTCTAATAAACAGTACACCTGCGCACGGATGTTGACTGGCGCATCCGCACATGACGATCGGCAGACAAAGTGTATGCGTTACTTGTATGTCAAGATCTGACTCATTTATGAAATAAAATTTATAGACCAAGTTACTCGCAATCCAAGGATTCACTGTTTTTTCTGATTGTGTCCACTCCTACTGAATATTTATTTTAAATTATTCATCTTGGCCTGACCATAAAATCAGTACAGTGGAACCTTGGATTACGAGCATAATTCGTTCCTGAAGCGGGCTCGTATTCCTAAACACTCGTAAATTTAAATGAATTTTCCCATAAGAAATAATAGAAACCAAAATTATTCGTTCCACAGCCCAAAAAGATAACACTAATGGAATCACTGCTGTAAAGTAAAAATAAAACAAATTAACCTGAACTTTACCTTTGAAAAGAATCACGACAGAGCAGTG